>CM044438.1:35818166-35845417 GCA_024363595.1 Xenopus borealis
AACAACTTTAAAATCATTTTTCTGGCCAGAAATGTCTTTTTTAGCTTTTAAAGTTCACTTCCCATTGAAGTCTATGGGATTCGCGAACTTCGCGAACAGTTTGCATTTTTGACACAAGTTCGCGAATATGTTCGCGAACTTTTTTTCCTGAGGCTATTCAGGCATTTAATTTTCTTAAGCAAGAATTTGTGTCTGTCCCCATTCTCCGTCATCCTGATACTGCGCTTCCCTTTATTGTTGAGGTTGATGCTTCTGAAGTCGGGGCAGGGACAGTCCTCTCTTAAAGGCATCCCCTGACTAACAAATTGCACCCTTGTGCATTTTTCTCTAAAACATTTTCTCCTGCTGAGGCCAATCACGATATTGGTAATAGAGAACTGTTAGCAATTAAATGGGCCTTTGAGGAGTGGCGGCATTTATTAGAAGGGGCTAAACAAGCGGTTTCCGTATTTACTGACCATAAAAACCTGCTGTACATTGAGTCAGCCAAATGGTTAAATCCTAGGCAGGCTAGATGGGCTTTATTTTTTACCAGGTTTAATTTTTCTATTTCTTACAGGCCTGGTTCCAAAAACACTAAAGCGGATGCACTCTCTAGGAGTTTCGAATCTAATCCTCCTGAACCTAGAGAGTGCATCCCCATTATACCAGGTGATATGATTGTGGCAGCTCTGGGGATTGATCTTGCTAATCTTGCCAGTCTGTTGCCCCACTTGAAACACCCTCTGGGAAGTTATTTGTTCCTGAAAATCTCAGGGAACGAGTGTTAAAAGAAGCCCATGATTCTAAAATGGCGGGACACCCTGGCATTGCCAAAACTGTGTCTCTTCTGTCCCGTAGTGTCTGGTGGCCTTCCCTTAGTCAAGATGTTAAAGGTTTTATTAATTCTTGCTCTGTCTGTCATAGATCTAAATCGTCTAGAAACCTTTCACAAGGGTTATTAAGGTCGCTGCCAATCCCTGATAGACCCTGGTCCCATCTTTCGATGGATTTTATAGTGGATCTTCCCAAGGGAAAACTGTTATCTGGGTGGTCGTGGATAGGTTTAGTAAAATGAGTCACTTTATTTCCCTTCCACGTCTCCCTTCTGCTAACGCTTTCGCAGATTTATTTGTCTCTAATATTTTTAGGTTGCATGGTTTTCCGGTGAATATTGTTTTGGATAGAGGGGTGCAGTTTGTTTCTAAGTTTTGGCGAGCATTCTGCTCTCTGGTGGGGATTGAGTTGTCATTCTCTACTGCATATCACCCTCAAACAAATGGGCAGACAGAAAGGGTTAACCAGTGTTTGGAGCAATTTTTGAGGTGCTATGTGTCTGACAACCAGTCCTCCTGGGCGGAGTTGTTACCCTGTGCGGAATTTGCGTATAATAACGCCACGCACTCCTCTACTGGTCAGTCTCCTTTTTTCATTGTCAATGGTCTTCACCCTTAAGCATTTTCATTTTCTGGTTCAATCTCCCCTGTGCCTTCTGTTAATTCTATTAGTCAATTTGTTAAAATTTGGTCTGATGTCCATGATTCCCTTTCTAGAGCCTCTGCAGTCCAAAAGAAAGCAGCCGATAGGTCTCGCAGGGAGGCTCCCCACTATCAGGTTGGTGATTCAGTCTGGCTGTCAACTCAGAATATTAAACTGAGAGTTCCTTCTCTCAAATTGGGGCCTAGATACATTGGTCCTTATCCTATTACTGACATTATTAACCCCTCTTCTGTACGTCTTAAGCTTCCTGATAGTTTTAAAATTTCTAACTCTTTCCATGTCTCTCTTTTAAAGCCTGCTCCTCAGGTCCGTGGTTTGCCGGTTCCTCCCCCGGTTCTGGTTGACGGTCAGTCTGAATTTGAGATCCAAGAGCTTCTTGATTCTCGTCTGGTGCGGGGTAAGCCTCAGTACCTGGTCAGATGGAAGGGCTATGGCCCCGAGGAGAACTCTTGGGTCTCAGTTGAGGACATCACGGCTGATCGCCTCAGGAGGCAGTTTCATTCCAAATTTCCTGACAGACCTGGGGGTCCAGTGGCCCCCCGTAGAGAGGGGGGGTAATGTGAAGAAATCTTACCCTGGTGCTCTAGTGGTGCGGCGGGGACGCCCGCCGCGCTGCTATGTTCCTGCTTCCGCTGTCCTTCGAAGTGCGCGCGTGGCGCGCACTTCCGCCTTTTAAAGATGCATGCGCGCTGGCGTCTTTACGTCAGCGCGCAATGGCGCCAACTTCAAAAAATTAAAGGGATATTTAAAGGGTTTTTTTGAAACTGTTTGTTGCCCATGCCCAACCCTGTGCTGTAAAGCTTCTTGTATTCCTGTTTCCTGTGTTTGACCCTGCCTGGCTTTCTGACTATCCTGATTATCTGTATCCTGACCCGAGCCTGATATTTGACTACCGATTTTGCCTCATCCGTGCCTGATTGATTACCCGGTTTTTGACCCTTTGCCTGACTGACTACGTTTACTATCTGCCTGCCTCGACCCAGCCTGTCTTCGATTACGATTTTGTCTCACGCCTCTGTACTTCGACCTTCTGCCCAAAGACTTTTTTCTTACAGTTGTCAGAACCTTTTGTCTTGCACCTCTCGTTTTAAGACCTGGCGGCATCCAATTAGCCAAGGGCTCCTCCCGAGGTGAAAGGCGGCTGTTATAGGCAGAAGCACGAGCCGAGACCAGGGTGCTTGTCACTGGTTCTGAGTTTAGGGTGCCGACCGTTACAATATGATTGCTTTTCTAGTAACAGTACCATTACATTTACATTGTTTTATCATTCACATCCTCCCCAATAGAGCTTACAATCTAAGATCCCTATCATATCTACACAAATACCAAGGTCAGTTTCATCAGGAACCAATGAACCTTCCTGTGTCCTGGTACGAGAGGAGTAACAAGAGAAAAACCACATGGACACCAGGAGAAAATATAAAATCATTGAAGACATATCGAGCAGAGCCTAAAATGGATTTCCTAATGCTGGTGATATCACTCCAACTTGCAATACAGCAGTAAAGAGTGAATGAAGTCACATGACTGGGGGCAGCTGGGAAACTGACACAATGTCTAGCCCCATGTCAGATTTCAAAATTAAATATAAAAAAAGTTTGAACTTTTGAAAAACAAATTTCAGTGCAAAATTCTGCTTGAGCAGCACTATTAACTGATGCATTTTGAAAAAATCATTTTTCCCATGACAGTATCCCTTTAAGCTCTTCAGGTGTTATCTGCCAATGAGGTGAGTTGAAAAACTGGCCGCAGGTGGCTGCGCCAGATAGGTTAGCAAAAAGCTGCTCCTGGTACATTTAAGAGACAACTTTAAGGTTTTTAAATCAGAAATTCAGCTTTACTAGTACAAGACATTGCAATTGTGCCCTCCGCACTAGTGTTGCTCCCTCCCCCCAGACAGATAAACGGATGAGATGGGCAGCAGCTCTTAAATTCATCTGGAGTTATGGAGTAATGTGGGTAAAATGTCAATACATTTCTTGAATGAATTGAATAAACTTACATTTTGCCTAGCACATGCACCAATATACTTCTACATCACCTTGCAGTTGCAAACTTTCAGATGCAGAAACTTTAAAAACCCCATGACTTCGACATCACCTTGCAAGCTTTCACAATGTTTTCAAAATATTTTACTTAACTTTTGACTTTATAGTTTTTGACTTTTGACACTTTTTTAAATGAATTATTTACATTCATGATTTTCAGCGCAAAAAATGTAATCACGGAAAAAGTATGAACATTGATTTAATCCTTATATTTTTGTTTGGTTGTTTCGAAAATTTAAAAATCTGCCCATGCTGATACTGAGCAAACCTGAAATTACTTCCTGAGACATGGCTGCAGCTCCCCATCAAATGCCTTACAGGACCAAAAATGATATGACATATCTTCTTTGAAGAAATAAGAATGTTTCTACTGGTTTGTTTTTAAATTACCTTTATTTGTCCTCTAGGCATGGGTTAGCATCTGGAGATGTAAGAGCATATTATCCTATGGCAATATGTATTGCTGATGGTGTAGCTGTCTGGACTAGGCATGTAAGTGACAATGCATTACTGTTTGAAGGCAATTCTGTTAAAAAGTCATTGTTTTGAGTGAATTATTTCCTCTGCAAATGTGCAACACAATACTTTTGATTTTACTTCATTCATGTGTGTGGGACTCTAAACTTAAATTTATGTATGTCCATTTTAGCAATACAATCATGGCATTTTATTCAATTTAACATAAATTAGAACATAGCATGTTATTAAAATATGTGTGAGAAAATATAAATGTAGGGTAATGCAGGATAATGGACCACTGTCAAAACCTGTCACTTTTTCTTACACAATATTGCCAAAATCCATCCCTTCCTTTCACCTGCTACGACCAAGACACTCATACATGTTCTCATCATATCCAGACTAGATTACTGTAACCTTCTACTAACTGACCTCCCTAACTCCCATCTCTCCCCTCTATGGTCTGTATTAAACACTGCTGCCAGAATTATCCTCCTCTCATCCAAAAGGGTACAGGCCCCTCCACTGCTGAATCTTTATCATGGCTTCCTATAAAACTAAGAATAACTTATACACTCCTCCTCATAACCTTCAAAGCCCTTCATTCCTCTGCACCTAACTACATCTCATCTCTTGCTTCTCTTTATGCTCCTGGTTGAAATCCCTGCTCCTCTCAGAGCAAACACTTGGTTGTACCCGCCACTACTACTGCAATTTCCCATATCAAACCCTTCTCTTTTGTGACTCCTTATATTTGGAATGCCATTCCCAATTCTGTCAGGAGAGAATCCTCCTTCAGTGTTTTTAAAATGAAACTCAATGACTTCCTCTGGGAGCACCTGGAAAACACCTTAACTGGAAACTGGCACTTATATAACAGTGTAACAAACTGTAACCTACAGCACTTTAATACCCCTCTCAATTGTGTCTTTATGTTACCCTCCCATTTAGACTAGTGATGGGCGAATTTATTCGCCAGGGCCGAATTCGCGCCGAATTCCCGCGATTCGCCGCTGGCGAATAAATTCGCGAAAACACGTCGAAAACAACGCGGCGCGCGCCGAAAATGACGCGACACGGCGAAAATGACGTGACGCGTCGTAAACGATGCGACGCACGTCAAATTTGACGCGACGCACGTCAAAAGCGTCCCTCGACTCGTTTCGCGTATTTTTCGCCGATTCGCGAATTTCTCTAGAAATTCGCGAATCTTTAGGCGAAGCAAATCGCGGGAGATTCGCCCATCACTAATTTAGACTGTAAGCCCTAGGGATAGGTCCTCTAGCCTTTTGTTTCCTTGACACTGAGCACTTAATCTGTATTGTAATTATATTTACTGTATGTGAATTGCATTTCTAATATTGTTTTTGCTGTACAGTGCTTTGCCCTCAAGGAGCGCTATACAAATAAAAATATACATACATACATGCATACAATAGACAAAAATTGGTAAAATAGATAAGTTATTTGCACTAAATATCTTTAAAAATACATTTCTTGAGATAGGATCCATATATAAAAATATAAAATATAAAAACTTGACTTGGGCTGGTAAATTATTGCCTGTATGACTTCTGCTACTATTAGCACTATCAGCCATTGCCCTATTGACATTTGGTTATTTATATTTCATTGATGTGATGGTAACAATTTTTTTAGTTTATTTAGTATAACTATTCTATTACTTTTAAAAAGTTATTATAATGTAGTATGTGATATTAAACATTGCTGTGTGATATAGTATAGTATTTATACCTCTGTAAGATTTCAAAGTTTTTTAGTATAGTAGAATGAGAATGTATGATGTGAATGTGTGTTTTTTTTATATGTGCATATGTTTATTACACCCAATCTGGGGCGCTGCACCAATGAGGCGAGATGAAAAAGTTTCTAGGGCTGGCAAAAAAGCATTTCCTTGTAACTTTTAGAGCCAAATTTCTGTTTTCTGAAAATTCAGCTTTTCTAGTGCACTAGCAATGCACCCTGCTGTAAAAATGGTGCCTAATGCTGAATAAATAGCTACAAGGTCACTCCTGCCATGCAGCAAGGTGATAAACTTGCCTCAGGTGGCAGAGAGCGGCCAGTTGCAAGGGGCAGTAAAATGCTGCCTCTTATTACTTAAGGGAATGTAAAATTAGTCGGTAACACAAAAACTATTTACAATGTGAAAAGTTAAGCCTTTGCATGAACAAATTTTGATTTGCGCAAATGTAATATACCTTTTGCGAACCTGGAAAGTTTTTAGCGACCACTTCCGACAGTGGAAGGCCGTTTGCGAATTTTCTAGTTTGTGCTAATGCGCTGTTAATGTAATAAAACTTCTTACGGACCAATAAAATTAAAAATCCACATCTCGCAATGTAATATTGTTCCTTAAACATTATTACATTGCAAATCATTATTGTGCATTGCGCACTCTTAAGAAGTGCTTGAAGGTGTCGTAATGTTTTGCTCTTTGCGACTTTAATTACATTCCCCACCAGAAATTTGTCTCCGCTAGTGCAGACAACAATATTGCTCTCAGTGATGTTTTTTAAGCGCTGATCGGGAGAAGGACAGCGACATCTGGGCTCATGCCTCTGGCTGCAGCAGCCCCAGAATTGCCACTGAATAACTAGAACAAATTCATTTGCATTGACATCACACTCTGAGCCTACCTGAAACATCAGAGATATCGGAGAATATAGGTAAAGCTCAATACTATATCAGAATAGCCATTTTTGATCTGCTACTAGCACACAACCAGTGTCAGACTGTGGTGTCCATGGCCAACCCTGGCTGTTTACTTCAGGGGCCCCCACCCCATTTGCAAACCTCTCATCACCCTACCAGCCTCCACCTAACACTCCCCTCTCCATGCATATTACCCTTACTTGTGGCTGTGATCAAGGAGGGAGAGGAGTAACCAAAGTTCCTGGTGGAAAGTGGGGAGATTTTCTGGGCCGGCAGAGGACCCAATTCAACCCTGAACATGAGCGCTGATAATGTTTTATAGCATGGTATATCGTCCCTAAAGCACAGTATAAACATTGTACTGTTTTTTTTTTAACTTCACCCTTCTTTTTTGGTAGATGATTTATATCATATACTGTATATATATACCCATTTAATAATGGTTTTAAATGAAGCCCAGCAATACAGAGAAAAGTGGTTTAACAGCAGCAATTTCCTACTGAATATACATAGCCTTTTATTTAAAGTCTTAGAATATTAAAATCCCAATTTAGAAGGCAGATTTCAAATTTGGTTTTTTTTTGTAAAAGAGGCTATTAGAGAGAGTACTAAATATTGCCAGATCACTTTAAAATCTGGATTGTTCTGCATGAGTTTGTAAATACCTATCGTATCTACTCTGATTTCTATTTTTATCAGTTAGATTATTGCACCCTGAATAAAAGCTGTACTAAAGATTTGAACATACAGATTTTCACAGATAATGGAAACTATACTTTAATTTTTTTTACAGTATCACAGAACTATCTCAGATACAAGCTTCTAATTAATTTGCTAATGACCATTAACACATTTCTTGGTGAAAAGCTGAAATGTGAAAATTTTCATTAATTGCAAGGTGCAACTTGTGTGAGACTGATATATCATTTCCATTGTGTTATGAAGTGAGAAAGATGAATCCAGGAAGGCCAATTAGAGAAACAGAAGTTTTATAGATTTCTAAGTGCCTTTAATTAGCAATATTATACACTATCCATAATTTCATCCAGTTGCCCAGAGATATAGTTGATGAAAAGGATTTTATTTGACTACAGATAATAGTAGAACTGTAAATGAATGACTTTTCTAGTATATAGAAATATGTGGTTTAAGGGAATTATATCTTTAAGACAAGATAGAGAAATGATATTCTATATGTTTATTTCTATCTATATATCTATCTTTGTTTCTATCTATCACTATAAATGCAAGCCTCAGGCTTGAGAAAGGGCCCGGTGGGGTCCATAGTTACATAGTTAAATTGGGTTGTAAAAAGACAAAGTCCATCAAGTTCAACCCCTCCAAATTACTCTTTCACACAAACCATATATGCCCATAGCTATACTAACTGTACAGTTTAGTATCAAAATAGCCTTTGATATTATGTCTGTCCAAAAAATCATCCAAGCCCCTTTTGAAAGCATCAACAGAATCAGCCATCACAACATCACCCGGCAGTGCATTCCACAACCTCACTGTCCTCACTGTGAAGAACCACCTACGTACGCTGCTTCAAATGAAAGTCCTTTTCTTCTAGTCTGAAGGGGTGGCCTCTTGTGTGGTGATCCTCTTTATGGGTAAAAAGGTCCCCTGATATTCGTCTATAATGTCCTCTAATGTCTTTCTAACCTCCTATGTATTTTTCAACCTCCTATCTATTGTATTGAACTTCGCCTGGTCTGACCAGGCGAAGTAACGTCTAGCGTAAGTGCTGACGTTGAGCAAAATGTTCATCTTAGTGAATTTGCGAAGTTACGATCCTTCATCAGTACGCAACTTCACCTGGCGTAAGGGTGCGAAGTTCCGCAAGTCTATCTACTTCGCTAGCGAAAATTCGCCAGAGCCGGTGTTAGTGAATTTGCGAAGTTACGATTTGACGTCACGCTGGCGAATTAGCGCTAGCATTAGACGCTTCGCGCTTTAGTGAATCTGCCCCTAAAGGTCTGAACCATGCACTGTGTCAAGGTAGCCACCAATGCATTGACCCCTGACTAATTTATACAATGGAGTGTTTTCCGATTTGACTGAATTGACCTGTGGATTCTCTGGAGAATGAAAATGTTATCAAGCTTTAGTTCATCAGCCAGAGGTAAACAAATTTAATTGTAAGGTTACACACTTCTGCATATGTAGTTGATCTGTAAGACCAGTGCCATTTGTCATGTATCAAATAACAATGTTATCTTTTTGGTTTTTTTTTTTTTTTAAAAGGAACACTAGCCTGGGGAAAATCTGATTAAAAATTGTATCTATTTAATTCAATGGGTGGGGGTTGCATAGTCAAACACTGAGCACTTTGGCCATCCATGCTAATGGTAATATGTTCTGCTTACTGGCCTGAGCAAGTGCATCTGAACAAAAGTTTGGCAGAACTGTGAAGCATCTCTCCACATCTGTAGACGCTACATTCTTTTCCCAAAAAATAAGCAAGAGTTTAAATCTTTAGAATAGATAGACTGACTTCAATCTGATAAAATCACAACATGTTATGTTGAAAACCCCCTCAAGGTGCCATAAATGTCCAGAAGGTTGGGTGACCACCTTTGAATGCTATGGTCTATAAACTGGCAATGGTAATGAACCCTTATATTCCTTCCCAGAGAAGCGGTTTTGCATAATTAAAATTGTGTTTACGTATCGATAAGGTTTGCAAAATGGGGCAATTATGATTTTGGTGCTTATGTAATATAAATATTATAAACCAAGTTAATGTTCATTGGATATTGTTTAGAATGTGCTTTAATTTGTGATTCCACACTAATATGTAGAGTTTAGTAATAAGTGTATGACATTTTAACATAAAAACAATATTGATAATAATCTGCAGCCATATTAAATGGCTATAATAGCCTAATGCTATTAAGGTATGGGATCTGTTATCCAGAAACCCATTAGCCACAAAGGCCATTTCTCATAGATCACTATAGCCTCCATTTCAATCAAACAATTCATTTAAAAAATTCTGTAGTAATTAAACAGTACTCTATACCTGATCCTAGCTTATATATAATTAATCCTTATTTGAGGCAAAACTATCCTATTCAGTTTTATTAAAGATGAAATTATTTTTTAATAGACTTAAGGTATGTTGATCCAAAGACCCCAGATCCTGGCACGTATAATAGGTTCCACACCTGTATATGTAAAATTACTGTATATTTTTGTTTTTACCTATCTTGACATGACATTCCTTTCATCTATATTTGTGTATTTTGCATTTGGTTTCAAGATACTTATGGGAGCAGAAAGCACAAAGCATGGTTTCCAGACCAAAATACATTCTTCATAGTCCTTGATAGGACTAAACCAAGGCAACATGGGTCCAAAGCAGTTTAAATCATTTTTGCAGTTGAAATGGAAACAATGATAATACAGTAGAAATATATTCAATGTTGTCTAAACTGTTGAGATAAACAAATGTTTAAGTTAAAACACTTGTCTTGTAATTCTGTATTATAATCATCATAATGTTTACTGTTGTAAATTAAACCCTAAAGTATCTTCTAACATGCCAATATATTATATATATATATATATATATATTTACCATTTTGAATAAGCTAAAAGTAAATTGAGACTTGTATTAAATAGGGTAAAAGCATATCATTATTATAGTAGAATGTATAATAAACTTCATATAGCCACACACATTGGAAGGTCTTTAAATTTGTGGGACAATTTGACATGATTAGCGTATAAGCAGATATTTGGGCATGGTTTGCCTTGATACAAAAAAAGCCGACACCAAAAAAATATCATGATGTTATATAAGAAATCACTCAGTGACTATTTATATTCTAATCCAGGCAGTGCATTTAATTCACATATTTAAAACCCAAATTAACACTTAACAAGTGCAATTCAAGAGTCTTATTTCAGAAGTATATTTTCTCAAAGTAGAACAGACAAGTACTCATATCCGCATAGGAACTATGACATTTATCTTAATTTAAGTTGGTGTTTAGACCACACAATCATGCGTTTGGTAAATGCACGCATAACCACATTAAAGACTTCAGGAATTTTTAAGTTGCTAAATTGTGGCCATGGGGAAAAGCGATAATTTGAATGCACTTATGTATTTCATCTAAGTTTTTATAATTGGTTCAATGTTATGATCACATGTAAAAATTACAATTAACTATTGGCTGTGCTGTGCCATTAAAGGCTGTTCAACATTACATACACATACCCTACCAGGCCTTTTTTTTAAGCAGCCCTTTTTTAGGGCTTTTATTCCTATGGATGTACTCTTAGGGGGTTATTTATCAAAGGTCAGATTTTGAAATGTGAATGTGAATATTTTTTAATTCTTATAAATGTGAATGTACTCACAACTTGAATGGGTGGTTATTTATGAAAAAACTCAAAGTTTAACATTCAATGGTATAGGAATGACCGAAAATACTAACTGAATTCGAATTGTTTTCCAAATGTCAGTAAGGATTTTAACATCTTAAAATGATTTCAAAGGACCTCTGCTGTTTACTTCTACATGAAGTTGGCAGGTTTTAGGTTGCCAAGAATTTAAACTGTTTCCATGATCGAGGTATGATAAATCTGCCCCTTACTTAATTAAAAAAAAAGTGCACAAGTATTCTGAAATGTTAAGAATCAAAATTTATTAAGAGAAAAAGATCATGAAAACATCATAAGTCGCAAGAAAAAGGTCAGCAAGCTGGCAAAAGGCAACCTTCTAATGAAGTCTTGTTTTCCAGTTTTATTCAAATATTTAAAAAATGTTCAGCCTCATGGAAAATAAACTAACATTTTTGTGACAAAGGCAAATTTGACTGTTTGATTTTAATCCTTTCTTAAATAATCTAGAGCTCATATTTTGCATGAGCAGTAAACTTTACACCTCCCTATCCAAGTTAATATAACATTTGAAACAACATTTTTGCCCAAAATGTCAACACTTAGCAAACTTTTTTTGTGCTTATCTATTAGAAATGTGTATCCTTAAGGGTAAGTTAAGTATGATGTTGCCACATTCCAACTGCACTTTTTTAAAATTCCAGTTTAAGTATTTAACCTTTTTCGAGCCCTGCACTTTGCATTTAAAGTATTATTATGTTGCTAGGGTCATGGCCTCTAGCAAGTTATTGGAATGATTGAAATATTAATAGCAGATGACTTGAATAATTGTATTATTAGTGCTACAACAGTAAATTTAGTTTAATAATTAGGATGCTTACGGTTTACTAGAATCACATATAAAAGTGATTTTCTGAAGCATTTAGCAAAAATGTTTCCTATATCATTCTTAGGTGTGCATTTTAGGCTTACAAGGTAACATATTTGTCTATAGACTGGTGTAGTTGACATACACCCTGGGCACAAGGGAAAAAGTGTGCTTCATACTGTAGTTTCATAGTGAAAAGACAATTTTGTTCAGTTTGGCTGCTCATTTCACCTTGCATCAGATAAAATATTGCACTCAACCTACAGTACATAAAAATTATGAAGTAAGTTTGGGAACAGGTAGTAGAAAGGATGGGGGATGCCTGCCTTCCTCTGATTGTTGCTCATGAATACAAAGCTGGAAAATTCAGATAGTATTCATCAGGGGAGCATGGATCTCTGCTCTCCCTTAAGGAGCCAAATACCTGTGGCATTTTTTGAAATGTAGGACATGGTGCCAAGTGCAGAAAACATGGTGGAAATGATAAATTACTCCTTTAGTTTAAAATTGTTCTTTATCATAAAAAGTTTAACTAAATGGAATTTAATTGTCATTGTACTCCAGCTCCACAACTGGATTAAATGTGTACAACTAACAACTTTAGTGGCATTATTAGAAATCATTGGCACCACATAAACAAATCCTCTTCCTATAGGTACAGTATGCAGAAATATTGCAGAACTACTGACGTCTACTTGACTTTCTGCACACCTGGCTGCAACAGCAGTCAAGGGGCTTGATCTGTCCAATGGTAGACACCTATGATTTTACACACAGAATAGAGTAATTTAATAAAGGAATGCAAATAATCTGATGTTTTTGTTCAAATAGGTAACATTAAATGGCAACTGCTTTTTACTATGGCTTACTAGGCCTAGTGCAACTATTGTTTTCATTCTCATGGTAACTCTCATGGTCACAGTTCTGGCCGTATGTCCAAAATTAGGATCAAGGCCCAATTCTGTTATGATTGATTATTTTATTGTTTTACTAGTATAAAAAGAGAACTTGTGTTGTGTAGAACCTTTCCCGATTGATCTTTCTTTGAGAGTTCTCTGTATTTGGCCCAGGGTCCCCCAACTGATGTTACTTTCAAAAGTCTGCCAAGGGAAGCTCGGCTAGACATTGCGTTGTGTTCAATCGGTGATGTATGAATTTTCTTATCTAATCTTGATCAAGTGTGTGTGAGTTTTATTTCTATCCCTGTAAATGAGCTGGAGAGAGTGCAGAGACGTGCAACTAAACTGGTTAGGGGGATGGAAGACTTAAATTATGAGGAGAGACTGTCCAGGTTGGGGTTGTTTTCTCTGGAAAAAAGGCGCTTGCGAGGGGACATGATTACACTTTACAAATATATTCGAGGACATTATAGACCAATATCAGGGGACCTTTTTACCCATAAAGAGGATCACCGCACCAGAGGCCACCCCTTCAGACTAGAAGAAAAGGACTTTCATTTGAAGCAGCGTAGGTGGTTCTTCACAGTCAGGACGGTGAGGTTGTGGAATGCACTGCCGGGTGATGTTGTGATGGCTCATTCTGTTGATGCTTTTAAGAGGGGTTTGGATGTTTTTTTGGACAGACATAATATCAAAGGCTATTTTGATACTAAAATCTACAGTTAGTATAGCTATGGGCATACAGGTATATGGTTTGTGTTTGAAAGAGTGGAGATGTTTGTGTGTGTTGTGTGTGTGTGTGTGTATGTATGCTGGGTTTTTAATTTGGAGGGGTTGAACTTGATGGACTCGGTCTTTTTTCAACCCAATTTAACTATGTAACTATGTAACTAACTATGTAACTATGTACGTGATAAGTCTGCCAAGGGAAACTCAGCAAGACAAGCGTGACAGCATGGGATCCTCAAAGCAACTCTCAAAATATTTGAAAACAAAGATTGTTCAGTATCATGGTTTAGAATCAGGAAATAGAAGGCCACAGTCACAGCTGCTATAAAACCCAGGTCTGGCAGGACAAGAAACATAAGGGAGCAGCATATGTAGAGGATTGTGAGATCACATCCAAAGACCTGCAAGATCATCTTGCTGCAGATGCTGTATCTGTACATCATTCTACAATTCAGTCCAATTTGCATAAAGAACATCTGTATGGCAGTGTCATATACAGTATAGTAATTTTGGAAGAGTGTTTTGGACTGATGATACAAACATTTTGTTATTTGGTCATAACAAAAAGCACTTTGCATGGCAGAAGAAGAACACTGCATTACAAGAAAAACACCTGCTACCTATTGTCAAATTTGGTCAAGGGTTGAATTAATTCAACCTAATATCAACAAATGTTTCAGGATAATGTTCAAGCATCAGTCACAAAGTTAAAGGGGGTAGGTGGGGGTAGGATATTACAACAAGACAATGACCCTAAACACACTACAAATCTACAAAGGCATTTATGCAGAGGGAGAAATACAATATTCTGGATTGGCCATCAAAGTCCCTGACTTGAATATCATCGAAAATCTATGGGATGATTAAAGCAGACTGCCCATGCTTGGCAGCTATCAAATTTAACAGGGAAGATTTTGTATGGGTGAATGGTCAAAAATTAACACCATCCAGAATCAAAGGCTAAAGAATAGAGGCTGTTACATTTGAAAAAGGAGGCTCAATTAAGTAATATCTCTGTTGGGGTGCCTAAATATTGCACATTTTCTGTTAATCCAATAAACTTTATGTCACTGATGAAATACGGTACTGCTGTTTCCAAAAGTTATGTCATATATTAAAAGGAAGTTGCACAACACATCTTTCACATGGACTGGGTAGAAACTCTGACAGATAAGGAAAATACACAAAAAAATTCATTGACACCTGGTCTACCTACATTAATACACTGCCGCCCCATATTAGACAATTAACCATACAAACATTTCAATATACCACATGGTATGAACTGGAATCACTACGTGGGACCGGACCTGTCCATGGAATGAACCAAACGCTTACGATCACTACAGATTTACAAACTACAATGGAACCTCCCTTAACAGATTGTTATTAAATCAGTCACTGTACCTATGAATAAAAGTCAGCAACATAGAATTGATACCTACAGATTTGAAGTGATAAAGGTTGTTTAAAAACTCTATTCTGAAGAAAGAGATACTTTGGGGCAAATTGACAAAATTCACGTGATGGATTCAAAGTTCGATCTAATGTGACCGAATACCGATCGTCCGATTTTTTCGGATATTTGAATTTGCAAATTTGTCCTCTTCGATCTTCGAATACCGATTTATCGAATAGATCGAAAGATCGGATACTTCGCCAGATTGAACCTACCGAATACCAACAGAAGCCCATGGGAACCCCCCATAGGCTTCTTTTGCCAAGTCCTGCTCGAATTCCATTCGTACGCTCGAACGCCTCGATCGTTCGAATCGTACAGATTTTTCTGAGGCTCAAAGGAAAAAGTTTCGTGAAAATAAATTTGGCCAAATTCACAATTCGATAAGTATTCGACCATCGAATGCTTAGCGAATTGTTTTAGGCCATCATTTTGCTCGATATCTGATTTCTTGATGAATTCGTACGATGGGATACCGATCGTTCGATTTCACCAAAAAATTGTGAAATTTCATTTGAGCGTCCGAAAAATTTGTACGTTTCGAATGATCGAATGCTCCAATCGTACGAATGGTATTCAAGCAGGACTTAGCCTCAGAAGCCTATGGGCAGCTTCCCATAGGCATCTATTACAATTCGGTAGGTTCAACCTGGCGAAGTAGGCAGTTGAATAACTTTAAAATTTTAAATCCTTCGATCATCGAATAATCGAATTATCAAATCTCCGATCATTCGATCTATTCGATATTTGATGATCGAAGAGGCCAAATTTTACTTTACGATTTCACGAAAAATTTGTACGATCGTTCAGTCGAATTCGATCGAACTTCTATCATTTCACTTGAATTTTGTAAATCTGCCCCTTAGCCTATCTTGACGGTTACTTGTTATTTTCATTTTGATGTATGTACTTTTGTTAACTTTATTAGTAAATGAAACGAAAATAAAAACATTATTGAAAAAAAAGGAAAGTTGCTACTTTGAAAGCTCAGCCAATGATTTTGTCACTATAGTGTAACTGTCACAGCCGGCACCCTAAACCAGAACAGATGCCAAGTTCCCTGGTCTCGGCTTGGCTTCACCAGTAGTGTGACCGCCTTTGGCTTCGGGAGGAGCCCTCAGCTTACTCGGATGCCACCTGGACTTAACGAGAGGAGCAAGGCAAGGAGTTCTGGCAAGCAAAGGGGCACGACTGTTGTTAGAGTCAATTAGGCCGAAGGTCACGGTACAGGCAGGAATAGGAGGATTCGTGGTCAGACACGCCGGGTCGAGGCGGGCGGATAACTAGGAGTCGTCAGGCAGGCAAAGGGTCAAAACCGGGAGATCAATCAGATAGGATGAAGCAGTATCGGTAATCAAATGGCAGGCACGGGTCAGGATACAGGGTAGTCAAAAGCCAGGCAGGGTCAAACACAGGAAGCAAATCAGATCAGAAGCTTAACAGCACAGGTTAAAGGCACCAGGAGCAAATCCTATCACGGGCAACAAGAAAATCCAAAATGCCCCTTTAAATGTTCAAATTTTGGCGCCATTGCGCGCTGACGTCATGACGCCAGCGCGCATGCCCCTTTAATAGTGCGGAAGTGCGGCCGCGCGCACACTAAGGAGCCGGGCAGCAGGGGGAAAGGAGCGGCGTGGTTTATAAGTACACCTAAACTAAATGAATTATAGACCTTAATAAATAGCCTCCGATATTATTATAAGTCATCCAAGTAACTCTTCACAGCATCAATAGAATAGTTGAAATCCATATCTGTGCAGTACCATTTCATGGACTATAATTGCTCTCTTATGTATACCATAAATAGAGGATTTGAGCTTTGTATGGATCTAAATCGTACCATAATCAAACAGATAAAGCAACAAGGTTCTGAATGTTCTTACCAGCAATGTGAAAGAACTGAGTCACATGGCCTTCTTGCAGAAGGTGCTTCATTTTTGAAGCATTAGCTGTTAAAAGAGCCATGCCAAGTAAACCTTGAGCCAGTGTCTTTGTTTGGCATAGGCAATAGATGACAATAGGGAAGAAAATGATATTGCAGCTAATGATGTCCTTCAGTAATTCATGCACAGGTATATTACATTTATTTAGAGGATCTTGTTTTCCTTGAGCTACTTTATCTTTACATTTCCAACAAATAACTCAGTGTTCCCAAAACAATACCTTTAGTCTAATCCTTCTCTTAAAAAAACACTGAAGGCTCTACACATCTATATACACTTGTTCCATTCTGACTGATTGTTTACTTAAGAATTGTTAAAGCATTCAATTTAATTTATGCCTGTTATTTAACTTTTATCTGTTGTTTCTTTTATACTCTCTCACTGAAAATTATTCAAAGTTTTGTTTAATAGCCATTCAGAGCTATTCTATGTGTACTGTATATTGTGCCAGTCGCTAAGCTCAGTAACTGACAGCAGCACAGAGCATGTGCAGTGAATCAGCAGAAAAGAAGATGGGGAGCTACTGGGGCATCTTTGGAGTTTAAAGGGCTCTCTGTCAATTTTATAGTTGCCCACTATAAAGGTTCCTTCTGAGTTCCTGGGTGCTTTCTAGTCTGAATTTTGATTGTGTTTCCCATGTATTGACCCTTGCCTGGCCCTGACATTGCTTCTGGCTGCCTGAACTGACCCCTGCCTGGCTGACAACTCTCTTGTTTCTGATTTTGGTACCGCGTTTGAGTCACTCTGTGTTTTGACCTTAGCCTGTGACCATGACCTTGCTCCTGCTACACCCTTTGGTACTACATTGCCCATGTGGTTTGACCCAGCCTGTTCCTTTAATCCTTTAACTCCAGAACTCTCTACCTGGTTCTCCCACAAGACCTGGTGATAGTGGAGGGCTCCACCTGAAGCCAAAGGTGCTGCTATAGGCAGAAGAGCTGGCAGAGACCAGAAGCTTGGAGTTAGTTCTGAGTTTTGGAATACAGTACATAACAGGGAGCTCCCAGAGCAGGCAGCTATCATATGGCACTAAGCATAGTGCCACAGCTTTTGGTAGTTATGCGCAGGCATGTTATATTTGCTCATTATGTGCATGCACACATTTTAAGGGGAACTATCATGAAAATTTTAATTTTATACAAATGTCATCATTCTGAAAAAGAAACTTTCAAAACACAGTCAATTTCTGAAATAATCAAGTTTACCTTTACTATCCCTCTCTCAGCATTTGTTTCTCTTCATGCAGGAGCTGGGTGTCAGATAATCACTGACAGTTAGATCCAATATATCTATAGGGAAGCCCCTTTTTCCTAGTAAATGTATTTAATTAATCTGCTAGGAAAGGAAGCCTACCATTAGATATATTGGATCTGTCTGTCAACTATAACTATAACTATATTCAGTGTGTAGAGATATAAGCAGTGATGGATTCTTAAGAAATCTGTCTTAACAGATCAGAACAATCAGTTCTCGTAGACACCTAATTTGGTGGGAGGAAGCCTCTCTTCTACTTGACTGATTCAAATCAGATTTTCAGTTTGGGTACAATATAAACTCTGATCTCAAAATTCCTTTCTCTGATCCATAGAAATTATATTTGTGTTTTTGTTTCTTTACTGTAAATGGGATTAAAATGAAAATATACTTAATGAATGGTGGTTTAATGAAGAAGACATATTTTATAATCATATGCATGTTTATGGCAATACTGTTTACACCATACTAAGCTACTTGTTCTTTCCCCATGACTAAAATGGAGTACACAGGGTCAGAATTGGTCAGTATGCTCTCATTGCTCCCTCTGGGTGATGTAGGATACACCTGACAAGTTTACCCCATCTCCAATGTGTTATGAGATTCAGCTCCTACCTCAAACGAAAATGGAGAAGAAATGGGTGTAAATGTTAAGTAGTAGGGATCCAGATTCTGTTGCCCTGGTTTTAGTGTTCTACAGTTCAGTAAGCAATGTAGCCCAGAGTGTCAGCAAAAATTGTCTGCATTGCAAATGATTTTCTATATGAAACTGGCAAACAGTTTTTTTAGTAATCACAGTTAAACAAGTTTTATTATTTGTCTAATGCCTGATTAATGACTGATACTTTCAAAAGATCACTCCAAATAACTACTCAGTCATCTGTAATTGTGCAAAAAGCTGCTATTTTGTCAACTTATGGAAAATAAGCATCTAGATATATTATCTGAAAGATCAAATGTAGAGAAGGACTGTAGGAACGATGAATGGGAGACAAAAAAAGAAATCTAATATTAATTAGTAAATCAATTTTCTTTATAAAAAGTGTCAAGGTGAGAACTTGAGCTGGGACAGACGTCGACTGCAGGGAAATAAAAATCACGATCGTGAGAGAGCAGACACTAGACACAAGTGTATCTAATTGTGCTGTTCTGCCATCTTAGCAGACAGATCTCTTTATTTATAGGTTGAGTACATACATAATTAGTCAATAATTATTAGAAGGTGGTTTAGGGTGGTGGTCCCCCCACAACCAATTAGAGAAGAGCATTGTTACGATACCGTTTACCTAGTCCTTGGGGTATGATGTCCCCTGGTACCAAGGCTAAGCAAACAATGTATGTTTGCTGATGTGCTTTTCGGTACTTTCCTAGGTCACTGTGACCTAGTTACAAGCATGTGCTGAGAGTATGAGAAAGCAATATGTGATTTATATATTATATAGTATATATGATATATAATAAGCAGACAGCCTTAACAAAAGGAAATCAGGAAAGTTGAAAGTAAGTAGAAAGGGCTGATTTCTTCATGGCAACTTTTCATGTGGCAGCAACTTTACTGAAAAAATAAAAAAAATAAATCATGTATGATTTGACAAAATAATTATTTGAAAGTGTTGTTATGCATTTTATCAAAACACCTGCACCATAAATAAATATTAATAGTTTCTTCAGTTCAGCTAAGTGATCATCAGTATTATGCATAATGCATTTTGTTCCGTATTCAGTTTGTCACAAAAGGGAAAGAGAAAAATTGTGGACACATTGTATCATGATGTAATGTCACACAATTTAACTATAGGCCAATGTATACCTAGACAAATAAACATGAGCTCATGCACTGTTCAACTCATTTCAGAAGTACATGCAATGCTCATGTTAATTATTTTCAATTACTATGCATTAAGGCAATTAAGTTGCACATTTTATTCATGTTTGACTAAATAAGCAAGGATTTTCAAGGTGGTGCAACATAAATGTTGACAAAATTGGAATTGCCTTTGGTGTGCTAAAGTTGGACAAACGCTATCTGATTTTGTATACATTGGTATATACTGTACCACAGAGAAAAATCCACAACGTTGGATTAAAACTGAAATTATCCATAAATAACCAACTATATGAATGTTATCTTATAACATTTATAAACTTATCTTAAATCAGTTCTGTTATGAATTATGGATGACATTTTTACATATTTTCTTTTTTTCATATTCAACTTTTAATAGCATATAGTGTTATACAGTACATTTTGTATTTGCATTGTTCAGTAAAGATGGTAATAAAAAAAAACAAAAAAAGAAAGAAAGCATTTGTTTTGTCTGTTTTTTCGTATTGTTCAAATATAACATTATAGTAAGACACATTTGTTTTTATATTTCTGTTTCAGCATGTTGACATAAAAGAAACAATGTAAAGAGAAAGAATAAAGCAAGAAAGGAAGAGAGGAAAAAAAAAAAAAGGGGGGGTATAGATAGGAAAACAGTAAGACCATAGGATCAAATCAGTAGTATAACACAAAACTTTAGACTTAGGCAAGGATTTTCTAAACCAAGGTATTTCTTGTATTAATTTCAGTTGAGGGCAGGTGTTTTTTCACTGATTTTCTACAAAGTGTATCCAAGGTGACCATATCATTGTGAATTTTTCACGGATGTTGTTTATATAGGATGTCAATTCCTCCATTCTAAAGATTTCTGCGACTGTGTTGTACCATTCTGCACTGGTGGGTGGTAATTTTACATATTTTTTATAAGAGAAGATTCTGTCACAGTGGTAATTCTATTGCAGGATGTAAGGCAATGTGGTTCAATCTTGGTAGTTTTGTCTGCTGTGATTTTTCTTCTATGATACAATGATAAGACTGCTCCAACTCATATAGCCAAGATAGTATTGGAATGGCAAAGCAGAGTCAGATGACATTTCAAATAGTTCCAGCATATCAGGAAACACTACTCACTACCTTATTGTATGATTTAAAAAACAATATAAAAAAATTGTAAAAGTGCAATAGCAGCGTTTCAAGGCTTAAGAATGAGCAGGCAGTAGGCCAGAGCACTGATCATATAAAAAGCTAAATTTCTGAATTTGTAAGCTCTCACAATAAGTTAGTAGAATCTCAAGCGGAAGTGGAAAGGCTTCAATGAAAATTTTCAGATCTAGAGGACTACTAAAGGCATACAAATCTGAGATAAGTGGAGTGCCTGAACAAACTGGCCCTAAAGATCTGTCCAAATATGTCACAGGATATTCTCCCAAACAAGCAACCATAACATATCTTAGCTCTAGATAACTATGGCAAAAAAAACAAACAAACAGTAGACTAACTGGACATACTAACAACCCCTCTGCTCTTGGGTATTAATTAACCATCAATGCAAATAAATTCAATTTCTCTCCAAACGCTTTCTACTGCCATAACCAGGACCCATGTGCAGATGTTTACTCCTGGTAGTTCCACCACTGATTGTTTTCATGTTTTCTATTAAATTTCCCCCTTTACATATGTGTTCTACTGACAAATCTATGTTTATTTTCTACTGTTAATTTTACAAATAAAAACTAAGGTATACTATATTCAACATTTAGGGGCATATTTGCTAAAACTTGACTTGTCTCACTTTATTAAAAAAACTGACCAAACTCCAAAACTGAATGTTCTTAATTTGCCAATAATTGGTCTCAATAAAATTGGCGCAAGAAAAAGTAGGAACAAAATCAGGTGTCAATTTGAATTGTGCAACTTTTTTTTAAATTGTTACTGAAACAACTCTAATTTATCGGATTATCAAACCAAAAACCAGTGCAAACAGCCTGAAACTAGCTTGAATCCTGCAGGTAAAAAAAGGGAGATAGGGCTATTCGGAACTCAAGTGAATAAACAGGGCCAAAATGGTTAAAGTAAAAACAATATTTATTTGTTAAAATTACACATCTTTATAGGCCCTATGCATTTTGTGCACTACAGGCGCTTAGTCATGAGACCAGTCAAAATAGGCCATCTGCCACTGTCTTCTATATGGTTTTAGCTAGAGTATTTGTGGATTCAGACTCTCAGCAGCTTATGAGTATAATAAATCTTGAAAAATTCTAGTTTTTGTTTACTCTAATTCTGATTTTTTTGCCCTTTAAAACCAAACCAGAAAAATTTGAGGCTTAATAGATAAGCCCCTTAAAGTGCATATCAGGAAGCCCCCCAAAAAGGAGTAGGCATTTTACAAGTGAAAATTCTGTAGAAATCCTCCCCCCCCCAATGAAATAGACATTATATGATTGATAATACAGTAATAATCCACTGATTACAAAAGCTGAAGCTTTCATAATAGTCTCGTGCTTGATATCCACAGGCCCCACCTCACCTTTTTTGTTTGTGAGCCACATTTAAATTTAAAAAGAGTTGGAGAGCAACACAAGCATGAAAAAGTCCTTGTGGATATCAAATAAGAACTCTGATTGGCTTTTTGGTAGCCCCTATATGGATTGGCAGCCTACAGGAGAGAATGTTTGGCAGGACATCTGTTTTTTATGCAACCAAAACTTGCCTCTAATCAGGCCATTTTTAGTATTAAGACAAATGCATGAGTACAATTGTGGAGTGCCCTTCAACCAGCAGCTTGATGGCGGCTACCAACAATTAGGTTTATTGTGAATAAAGTTTTGAAGAAAAACGACAAGGGTAAAGCTATTCATAGACCTTTTCTGTCAAATGTAATTATCTTGAATCTTTGCTAATTCACTTTGCCGAGTTGCTGATGTAGCTACTTATTGAGTAGATTCATAGTCTGCTTTTTCAGACATAATTTTACCATGAGCTGTTCAGTTAATGCTGGGGTGTGTTTTTCAAATTAAGAAAAGATGCATAACATCTGGAAACTGTTCAAATGACGAACAACAGATCGAAGGGTCATATTTGTAGCAAGGAATTTAATTGCTCTTCTGTTTGTAATGTTTTTTGGGGGAAGAGGAAGAAATGGGCAAGTTTATCACTTACATTTATTCTACTGTACTTCCATCACCTGGCTCTTGCTGAAAAAGGGTCTCTTCATCTGCTGACATATCGCTGTCTTCTTGACAAAATATTGAGGTCATAACTGTTTGTAACAGAAATAAATAAATTGAAGGTGAGTCTAAGCAACTCACATCTAAACAACTCACATCAATCTGTAATTAAGACCTGGTAATGATCTATATGTGATGAATCTACAGAACATGTCAATGCCTTGAGCTTTGTATTCATTTTTTGATGAAAAATAAAAATCTAAGTTACAAAAAATAAATAAATAGATTTATATTTAACAGCTGCTTTCTAAATGAAGGTCTGTTGGGCTTAATGAAGTTGTTTGCACATGGATAGGAAACTACAGGCTACGTACATAGAGTGGTCGTTTACGGTGAATTCTCTACTTGGGCAACTAAGCTGGTAAAAGGATTGGGAAATCTTAGCTATGAGGAAAGACTGGCCAAATTGGGGATGTTCCTGCTGGAGAAGAGGCACTTAAGGGGTGATATGATAACTATGTATACATATATAAAGGGATCATATAATAATCTCTCTAATTCTTTATTTACCAGTAGGTCTTTCCAGCTGACATGAAGTCACCCATTCCGATTAGAAGAAAAGAGGTTCCACCTAAATATTCGGAAGGGTTTTTTTACAGTGAGAGCTATGAAGATGTGGAATCCTCTCCCTGAATCAGTTGTACAGGCTGATATATTAGATAGCTTTAAGAAGGGTTTGGATGGCTTTTTAGCAAGTGAGGGAATACTGAGTTATGGAAGATAGCTCATAGTACAAGTTGATCCAGGGACTGGTCTGATTGCCTTTTGGAGTCAGGAAGGAATTTTTCCCCCTCTGAGGCAAATTGGAGAGGCTTCAGATGGGGTTTTATGCCTTCCTCTAGATCAACTAGCAGTTAGGCAGGTTAAAAAGTTATGTTTAACTTGATGGACGTGTGTCATTTTTCAACCTAACTTACTACTGTATGTAACTTAATATGTATGTATATATACATATATTTTTTCAGAAGTTTTAAGCTATTTAAGTTTGCCAGAGATAAAAACTGTTCTTCTTACTTATACAATAATAACATCCACAATCTAGCATGATTCACACCCAGCAGTCTATCTACAGAGACAAACCTTATCACCTTCTCTATTAGTGGAGAAAGTCAGCTGATAATCAGCTTCTCTGTCCATTCTAACAGTCTCACAACACTTTATTCGCAGAGCTGCTGGCTGCTGCTGCAGACTCAATATGGGTATTTCAATGCTTTTAGCTTTGTCGTACATTTGTTTTTGTTTTAATTGCTTAAACATGAGGTTTCTTTATTGACAGAAGCAGTCTTTAATAATAGCAGGTAAAACTGAAGACTGGTATTTTTTTAAGTTGCAACTTTTAATCAGTCTCTGTTTTTTTTGCTTCTCTCAAGAAGCAAAACAGATGTACATTGTTCTTGATTGGATTTTAAACTGATACAACACTTTCAAAGCAGGCAGCATTACTCCCAGGATCTTTCAAAATCATTTGAACTGAGATTTTTGAATAAACAGAAAGGAAAGAATTTGTAGCAATGTGCTGGATATACAATCCCAGAGGGGCAGTCACAACTTGTGGTCCCTGTTGATATGTGGCATTTTTTTGGCATGAACTGTAACATTTTCCTATGAGAAAATCTTCCACTTCGAATGCACACAAAACTGACCACATTTATTTATCATTAACAATGGTATTTGGAGTCAAGGCTGTTTCTGGAATTCTACCACCCAAACCAGCATGACACCCCATCTCACCCCTGTGCACTGATCTCAACTGCAATTGGAAGGTAGGGGGGCATCT
Organism: Xenopus borealis; assembly: GCA_024363595.1. Classification (NCBI taxonomy): domain Eukaryota; kingdom Metazoa; phylum Chordata; class Amphibia; order Anura; family Pipidae; genus Xenopus; species Xenopus borealis. The sequence goes on from CM044438.1 coordinate 35,843,166, forward strand.
TTAACTAAATCTCTCTCTCTTCTTTCTCTACACTAGGAGTCCAATTTATCAAAATTCCAGTTTATGTAGTGACTTTTTTTAATTAAAATAAACTAAAAAAAAATTTAAAAAAAAAAAAAAATTTAAATTTTTTTTTACCAAACTCTTATTTATTACAATTTTTTATCTGATAAACCTTATTGAATAAAACGCTAGGAAAATAAACTTAAATGCACTGAATTCATATTCTATTCATTATTTTTAATGGATCAAAACTCTGCTCAGTACAACTCCCTTTGACTTCCCCAAATACATAGAGGACATTATAGGACCATAAAGAGGATCACCACACCAGAGACCACCCCTTCAGACTAGAAGAAAAGGACTTTCATTTGAAGCAGCGTAGGTGGTTCTTCACAGTGAGGACATTGAGGTTGTGGAATGCACTGCCGGGTGATGTTGTGATGGCTGATTCTGTTGATGCTTTTGAAGGGGCTTGGATGATTTTTTGGACAGACATAATATCAAAGGCTATTTTGATACTAAACTCTACTGTTAGCATAGCTATGGACATATACTGTATGGTTTGTGTGGAGGGGTGTGTGTGTGCTGGGTTATAATTTGGAGGGGTTGAACTTGATGGACTTTGTCTTGTTTCAACCCAATTTAACTATGTAACTATGAAGTTGCATGCTTTTAGGTGCCAAAGTTTTACATTTGAGTTTTTTTAATGTTTTGAAACATTCAAGTTTTTGAGACCCTAAGTTTTTGAGAGCCTAATTCGAATTTACGAGTTTCAGTGCAAAAAGATTGATAAATCGAAGTCCAAATTATTACATTTTAAAATTTGAGAAAAAAATATTTCTACATGAACTCACCAACTTTTTTGGTCTTTATAAATCTTCACCATGTTTGGCACAAAGAATATTGCTCTTACTATGCTGAATAGTCAAAAGTAGAATGATGATTTAGTTCTAAGAACACCAGAGTTCAGCACAGTAGTGAAACAAGAATCCGCTGGGCCCCACAACCAATAAAAAAATTGGAGGCGCCCTAGTGCACATTACTTCTTGCTGCTCTGCTGGGGGGATTTTAATACTATAGAGGAAGCTGACCCCACAGTCCAAGTCCCCTGTTCCACCCCAGAGACTGCAAGGTCTGCTTCTTTTATAGTTACAACAATGGTCCAGCCTACCCTGCAATCTGCAAAGTAAAGATTGCATAATGCAAGGGACAAAGTGACACTGTTTGAACACACAAATGATGCATGGAAAATGGGCACACAAAATTAGCAGGAACCAACAGTGACACTGGAAATCTAGGTAAAAACCTACATTTCTGGTGAAAAACATAGCTATTTGCATCAGAATTTTGCAGCTAACACAGAACTCTCAAAGAGCCTGTATTAAATAAATTTCCAAACACATTTTCACATCTTAGAGCAACTTCCATACGGATGAAATTTGAGGGTCTCACATGAATCTAAAAGCTAGGACATGTGGAGGCCTATAACTAAAGGTCACATTTTTTTCACAAATCTAAAATCATAATTGTCATGAATTTATTAAAAGTTCCAAATATTAAGGGATCTATTTATTAAAGGTTGAGTATCTCTGATCAAGTTTTAAAAGGCAAAAAAATCTATTTTTTTGGAGATTTATTATGCTCTGTAACTGTTTAAATCCAATAATACTCCAGCTAAAACCTGTCAAAATCATTTTAAAGTCAATGGCAGTTGGTCCCTTTAACCTTTGGAACATGTTTTTAACATTCAGGATTCTCAAGACTTTCAGGCTGTGTGCGCTGTTTTTCGTTCAATAATGTGATACATTTTCGGACAACTCAATAAAGTTTCGTTTTTGGAGTGTCAATTCAAGAGTGTCAAGAGTTTGGTCAAATTGTATTTTAAGAAAAAGTAGAGTTTGAGTAAATAAACCCCCTAAAAGTATGTGGCTTAACTGTATTGTCTCCATTTACCCCCAAACTATTGATCCATGTCAGTTCTTAGCGCATGGGTACCCTACCATGACAGTTCTACAGATAAGACATATAGTTCTCATTTATGTTCTGTCATTCATTAGGAGAAATACTATGTTTATTTGGATTGTGGTTTCTTTGGAGGTATCCAATTTAATATAATTACAGAAGCCAGAGAAACAATAGATGACTGATTGTTCAATTCAATTGTTGCCACTAGAATAGGGGTACACAGGAACTTCACTGGTAAAGTTGTTGCTTTTTTTAATGGGCACTAAAGCAATATATATATATAT
>CM044438.1:35854708-35886826 GCA_024363595.1 Xenopus borealis
ATGTGCAGCTCAGTGCCTTCTAGACAGTCATTACTGAGATTAATGTAGACAAATTAATTTCATTTTAACTTTTAGAAGTATCTGCTTTGGAGTCTTGGGAGGAAACATATCCCATAATTCACACAAGAAACATAAAATGAAGAATAGCACCAAAATGAAATATATTAAAGAATCAATTTAATTGCATGGGAAAAACAATGACATTAATACCAGAAATATTTTGTGCAAGTCTCATATCACCTTGTGCTCATTGTATAGCGTTTTTTTATCTGAATAACAGAATATATACATTTGCATTGGTATCAGTTTTTACATTGGCATTGATTTCAACCATTCATTCATTTTTTCATTCATTCATTCATTCATATATTCATACATCGCTACTGCACAGCATACACTTGTATCATCTCTATATCAGAATTTCTTATATCCACTGTAATCTGTTCAAACCTTATTTAAAGATTTATAAAAAATGTAATCAAATGTGCTGTTCTGGGGCAGAACACACTGCTATAAACTCAAGTCAAATACATGCTACCAGCAGGAGAATTAAAGAATGCTTGTTTGGCTTTACCAAACAAAAGTGTTTGGATTAAATGTCGATCAGACATGTGAAAGCCGTGTTCTGTACAACAAACAGAAGATCAATAATGAGGTGGTATAATGTCACCTTTCTCTATTCTGTTCTGTCTCACATAATGATGCTGTGTCTAAAAGTACCCTCGGACCCTTGTTTGTGAAACCAGTCTGCTTCCATCAATAGAGGCTCTACATGTTTCTTGTGACTGCAATGTTTCTCTTTAGTTCTGATGACTAGCCTGATATAAGATTATTGCCTTTCTAGTACGGTCCATATGAGAAGAATGCAAGTACATTCCAGTTCCCACTTTAGGCAGAGGGTCAGTGTCTGTGAAGGCACCGGCCTGCTAGAACTCTGTATTTAACACAACAATATAATAAAGCAAAACGTTTTTACCTGAAATGGCTGCTTAATTAATTTATAAATTAGTCTCCATACCCGTTTTTCAGATGAATGGGGAGTTTTTCACCTGAATGGTGTGCAGGCTACTTTCTGTTCATAAAGTGTAGGACGCCTGAACTAAATACATAAATTGTTATATTTATGCTTGGTCTCTATATTTTTTATTAAAAGGAGGATTGCATTGGACATTGGATTTACCACACTAGTTAATTTATTTATTTGGTAATGTTGATTTTGCTCTAAATGCTTTCTCATGCTTTTCACAAGAATTTGACTCCAATTTACAAAGAACACCATGTTGTCTATACAGTTGTGTATCACCACTATACTGTATATCTGACTCCAGGAATTGTGGTAATGAACTTCAATCAGGCGCAGAAGTCTGCTGCAAAAGTTGTGCTTTATTTTCACGACATGTTTCGAGCAGGGCTCTTTGTCAAGTGTATCAAGTTTCAGCCACAATTACACATATTTAAACATCAAACTCCACCCCCTCATTGTGAACAGGGAAATCAGGCCAATGCAGTCAGGTAACTATTTAACTGCCTAGCCCAACAGAAGTATCACATTTATATTACATAGGAAAAATCCATATAGGTGCAATTTCTTCAAAGGTGAAAATTTCAATCAGTGTAGTGATCTTGTATCAATTTCTTATTTACATCTGTAAAACAATGTCATATAGACACATAGTTAAAACCATTACCCAGGTACTGCTTATCTCTAAGCCTACCAAGAGCCAAATGCTTCAAAGGTGGATATCTAAGATATCTCTATATAGGAAAGAAACAGTCTTACCCTTTATGGTTAATTCACTCTCTTTTGTATCAAAAAGTATCCACTCTATCTGGGGGAAGAAATCACAGGAAATTAGTTACAAGGATTTGAAAATTTGTATCCACTAAAGGAAGCAACTAATATTCCAATGGTCATTAAGTCCCTCTGGATATAGACAATTAAGTCTTTTGATCCATTTTGTTTCTTCTTGTAATAATAGTTTGGTCAAGTTGCCACCCCTCTGTGGTCTATGAACTACTTGTAGTACCTGCCATTTAAGTTGTGACTGATTGTGTTTCTGCAGGTTAAAATGTCTTGACACCGAAGTGTCAGTGTGTGTGCCTGTTTTAAAATTGCGAATGTTGGACCTATGTTCCTTAATTCTCTCTTTGACCGGGCGAGCAGTCTGCCCAATGTATGCGAGGCCACACGGGCATTTCATTAGGTATACTACACCTGCTGTTTCACAAGTTGCATAGGTGTTTAGATGTATTTTAAAACCATCTGTCGGGTGATATACAGCATCACCTTTAATGATTGCTGTACAGCAAATGCAATTTAGGCAAGGTACTACAATTTAAATGGCAGGTACTACAAGTAGTTCATAGACCACAGAGGGGTGGCAACTTGACCAAACTATTATTACAAGAAGAAACAAAATGGATCAAAAGACTTAATTGTCTATATCCAGAGGGACTTAATGACCATTGGAATATTAGTTGCTTCCTTTAGTGGATATAAATTTTCAAATCCTTGTAACTAATTTCCTGTGATTTCTTCCCCCAGATAGAGTGGATACTTTTTGATACAAAAGAGAGTGAATTAACCATAAAGGGTAAGACTGTTTCTTTCCTATATAGAGATATCTTAGATATCCACCTTTGAAGCATTTGGCTCTTGGTAGGCTTAGAGATAAGCAGTACCTGGGTAATGGTTTTAACTATGTGTCTATATGACATTGTTTTACAGATGTAAATAAGAAATTGATACAAGATCACTACACTGATTGAAATTTTCACCTTTGAAGAAATTGCACCTATATGGATTTTTCCTATGTAATATAAATGTGATACTTCTGTTGGGCTAGGCAGTTAAATAGTTACCCGACTGCATTGGCCTGATTTCCCTGTTCACAATGAGGGGGTGGAGTTTGATGTTTAAATATGTGTAATTGTGGCTGAAACTTGATACACTTGACAAAGAGCCCTGCTCGAAACATGTCGTGAAAATAAAGCACAACTTTTGCAGCAGACTTCTGCGCCTGATTGAAGTTCATTACCACAATTCCTGGAGTTAATATTACTGGTTGTGGACGTAAACCAAGGTAATTGAACTAAATCATCCCCCATCTCTGCAACTGTATATCTGACCACAGGTCACATCTAGATAATGGAAATGGTACAGAGAGAACCTGGTATGATGAAGTTCCCACAGAATTTTAAGAATCTTTTTTTTTTTTTTTTTTTAAATGTAACTCTTTAGTTCTCTGTAAGGGTGATTAATCCTGCTTTTTGCAATTTATTGAAAGCCCCAGTTAATTTCAGTAGTTATAAACTGCAGTCGAGGCACCCATGGTGAAGTCTATGATTGTCTTCCAGTATTTCAGTCTATCATTCAAGTACCCACAGAGCGGGCTCTGCCATCAACACAGTCCATTGTGCACTTTGTTACAACTGTGAACACATGCACTGCTCAGGATTGAATGAAGTAAGGGCTAATTTTGAAGAGAAAGACTAAAGAATGTAGCCTGGCTACTACTAGAATTGGATCTGAATCACATAAAAAATAGTATCATTTCAAGTATGAATATATATATATATATATATATATATATATATATATATTATTTTTTGCATTATGATGAATCTGGAGAAAGGCTAGTAGAAAAGGGTGAGATATCCCTTTTTAACTTATTATGATGCAGTTCTTCTGCAAGGTGAATTGAAAGCTGAGAACATTAAATGTTAGTGGCAGAAGAATGTGTTGAATACAATTGTTTAAACATGTTGCACATACGGACTGTGTTATGCTAACACCTTCATCTCAGATTGTGAATTAACATGCAGTGTCTTATTTAAAGAAATTCTGCATATATATTAATTGGCCTGCAAACCTAGTTGTGGTTTATTGAATTTTTATACAGTTGCCTCTATAAATAACAGTCTGTAAAGATTCCAACTAACTACATATTTATCATAAGAGCAAATACTAAACCATCAATAAAATATATACATGTATATATACATTGATTTTCTGTGCAATCTGTACAAATACAGTCCTATTTATTGAAGAAGGTTGAATGCAAGATAGCTAAAAATCAACTGGCATGAGTCACAGTCGGCACCCAGTACCAGAACAGATGCCAAGCACCCTGGTCTCGGCTTGTGCTTCACCAGTAGTGTGATCGCCTTAGGCTTTGGGAGGAGCCCTCAGCTGCTCAGATGCCACCTGGACTTTAACGAGAGGTACAAGGTGGGAGTTCTGGCCAGCAAAGGGACACGACGGTATAGAAAGTCTTTAAGTCCAAAGGTCACGGTACAGATAGGATTAAGCAAATTCGTGGTCAGACAGGCTGGGTCGAGGCAGGCAGATAGCAAGGATCGTCAGACAGGCAAGGGTCAAAACCAGGTAATCAATCAGACGAGGAAGAGGCAGAAACGGTAGTCAAACAACAGACTTTGGTCAGGATACAGATATCAGAGTAGTCAAAAGCCAGGCAAGGTCAAACACGGAATCAGGATCAAAACAGAAGATAAACAGCACAGAAAGGCACCAGGAAACAAAACCTATCACGGGCAATGAGTGTATGTAAAATGCCCCTTTAAATATGCCAGAGCGCCAACGCCTTTAAATAGCACGAAGATGCGTGGCATGCGCACTAAGGAAGGAGCCAGCGAAGAGAGGAGCGGCGCGGCGGGCGTCCCCGCCACACCACTAGACCACCAGGGTGAGTTTTTGTCACAGCATGTGATTCAACAAGTAAAGTAAAGTAAACTCACAATTGGCATGCCATTAAACAAGAAATGTTAAATTTTGCCACACTTAGCAACTAATTTGCAAGTGAATTCTTTCACATTCATGATATGGAATATGTTGTGCCACTGATTCATTTAGTATATCATTTTTAAGTGTATCCAAAAAACATATATATTGCCAGTGTGGTAGAGTGTCCAAAACAATGTTGGAAAATCTTTTCTAAGTTCTCCTTAGTGGAAGAAGTAGACACCAGGAAGGGTGTTCATAAACAGAGAATAGGTTCTCTGTTTAAAGGCTTTGGTGGTCAGGTCCTGGAAGCTGGAGTATTCTGAAAAGAACAGGCAAGCCAGGAACTGAAGTCCAGTTCATGGATTAGAGCTCACTTTCTACAGGAAGGCTGTCCTGTGGAAAGGTATTTAGTTCAGGAACGACACCTGCCTGTGTGAGGAACTCCAAGAAAGGCTGGGGTACACTTTGCTACTGCAAGGTGCAGAGAGAGACCAAGTGACAGACGGTCTGCCTGACTAAGGAAAGCCATGAGGCTGAGCAATCCCCACAAGTGAGTACAGGGGTGACCCCAACTTGTATGTTTTCTTACAGGTAGTCTACAAGGGGCCCAGTTTAGTAAGTGAACTAACTCTTCATGTGTAAAGGTAGCACCCAGTGGGCAAGAGTTATTTTTATGATTTGTTTTGTATCCTGAAATATTCACCCCTGTGTGTAGATAAACTGCCTTAATGTGAAGAAAGTGTCTGTTGTGGATCTTGCAGCTTAAACCAGGTTCAGTGAATTGAATTAAAGGGCACCAATCACAGTCAAAATCAAACACATATTAACAACCTGACCAGTAAAACCTAAACATGTTTAATCAAACTACATATATATAGTTTTTTGGGGGAAAAACAGCATTTTTTAAAAAATCCCATACTTTGTCAAATGTTCTCTCACTGAGGGAATGCATACTGTGACTACAACATGCAAATGAGTTCACGAGCATGCTCAGATTCTAGCACTGCCCTGAGTATTCTACCCAGAATGCCTAGCTTTAGTAAACTAGAAGTATCAAGAGAAGTGCACACACCAACTTCCACAAGGTGGCAGCACTAACACAGAAGTTTGGCAGATTTCAAAATAGCTTAGAAGGTTTATTAGGCAAGCAAGAGATTTCAACTGAGCATGTGCGAGATTTCAGAGCTGCAGTTGGCTGTGAAGATATAGGTAGGAGGAGTCAGTGAAATCCAAGATGCCTGCCTCAGCTAGAACTGCAGTGGAGATAGAGGAGATTTTGCAGAAGGTATAGTGATCTGATGATTTACATTATACAAACAATTCTAACAGTTTTAAAAATCATATTTCTTGAACTTTCACATAGTGTATTTACTAAGTAAATCATTTTAGTTATGATTGATGGCCTTTAAGTAAACAGTCAATGGGGCAGATTCATCAAAATTTGATATTGGAGTTGACTACAAAAACAAATCATCCAATTTCCTATTTCTTCCCATCACTGTGGGATTTATAGAAGTATATTTAATTGTGATCTTGTGGAGGCTTATTTATCAGCATTCTCATTTTAGTGGTTTTAGAAGTTTTTGAAACTCAATCTAAACTCAAATTTTGTGCAAACACAAGTGTCACTGAATTTATTAAAAGATCAGAATTAGTGATGGGCGAATTTATCCGCCTAGGTCGAATTCGCGGCGAAAATTCGCAGAAAAACGAGTCGCGCGTCAGTCGCGCGTCGTTTTTGACGCGACGAAAACGACGCAACGCGCGACGAAAACGACGCGTCAAAGTTGACGCGACGCGCGACAAAGTTGACGCGACGCGCGACAAAATCGTCCCGCGACTCGTTTCGCGAATTTTTCGCCGATTCGCGAATTTCTCTAGAAATTCGCAAATTTTTCGGCGAAGCGAATCACGGGAGATTCGCCCATCACTAATCAGAATTAAAAAGTACAACAAAAAATGGGCTGAACTATGCACCTAAAAATACAAATAAATATAAAAACTCTAAAAATTCAAGTTGGGAAAAGTCTGAAAGACAATTACTAGTGAAAAAAATCAGAAACCCTTTAAAAGCCTGAATTGATTTAAAGCAGTCCGATAAGATCAGTGCAGTTCCTACTAATTTCTATAGGATATTGACAACTGTAACTATCCGAATTTTTGCATTACAGTTTTTTGTAGTTTTTGCAATTAATAAATCTCACATTTTTAGAGCTGTTTAGAAATATAGGAAAACCACAAATGTATCAAGATTTGAAAAAAAATTGGGAATTCAATTGTTTGTAAATGGGCCCCTAACTTTCATTCACTCATAAATGCACTTCTAAAAACCCTACAGGAATAGAAAGTGTGTGAGTATCCTGTGGTGGGCTCTAATTTCACATTTAGAAAAATCTGCCCCAAATATATATTTATAGAAGTATATTTAATTGTGATCTTGTGGAGGCTTATTTATCAGCATTCTCATTTTAGTGGTTTTAGAAGTTTTTGAAACCACATCTAAACTCAAATTTTGTGCAACCACAAGTGCCACTGAATTTATTAAAAGATCTGAATTAAAAAGTACAACAAAAAATGGGCTGAATGATGCACCTAAAAATACAAATAACTCTAAAACCTCTAAAAATTCAAGTTTGAAAAAGTCTGAAAGACAATTACTAGTGAAAAAGAATAAGAAACCCTCTAAAAGCCTGAATTGATTTAAAGCAGTCTAATAAGATCAGTGCAGCTTCCACTAATTTCTATAGGATATTGACAACTGTAACTAGCCAAATTTTTGCATTAAAGTTTTTTGTAGTTTTTGCAATTAATAAATCTCACATTTTTAGAGCTGTTTAGAAATATAGGAAAACCACAAATTTATCAAGATTTGAAAAACATATGGGAATTCAATTGTTTGTAAATGGGCCCCTAACTTTCATTCACTCATAAATGCATTTCTAAAAACCCTACAGTAATAGAAAGTGGTGAGCTCTAATTTCACATTTTGAAAAATCTGCCCCAATATGTTGAGAGAAATAAGCACCTTTCTTTTATGTACCAAGAGCATAGATTCAGTTTGCCAATTTAAAAGTTATCTCATGAATTATTTTATTGGACCTAATCCTAGCATGCTGTTAGGGCTTGCTTATTTTGCCCTTATAGCAGATTAGGGGTAGATTTATCAATTTATGTATTAGAATGCATCCCAGCTAATATCCACAATGCTCTATTATTTGCTATGGGAATTTTAGAGGCATATATGTTATATAATGAACTCTAACTCACCCATTGACAAATACACCCATAAATATCTCATAAGAATAAACAGAGAGGAGATACTGGTGGAACTCTAATTTTACACTTTGATGAATCTGCCCAAGCATAATTAGTAAGGTTTTCTGTTTGGATAAGGTTTTCAGCACTGTGGTATCTCATTAAGCATTGCTGACTGGTCACACAATATATTTGGTGATAGCGCCACTTTTATATTTTCCCCATTGCGATACCAATAATCCTCCTCCAGAATAAGATGGCTTGTGACAGGCATTATTGGTCTTTTGTTATTGCCAGGATTAAGAAGTATGAGTTTTATGTCAACCCTTTGTGTATTTAGAAGACAGTCATCTATCAGGCACTTACTTTGAGAACAATGAAACTGCAGTGTTTGAGAAAGACACAATTCACGTGGAACGTTCTCTGCACTTTGCCGTGTATAGAAAATAACACTACATAAGAAAAAGCTGTTTACTAAAGACATTTCTTCTATGATAAACTAGACAATGTCACAATCCAGCTTGTCTTATTTTCAGGATGCCCTTGAAATTTATTTTTTGTATTGGCTGTATACCACAATACCTTCACTACAAAACGAGAAACTTGTTCTCAAGGATATATCCTTGATAGATCCCACATATCTTAGCAACATTAAGGATTTGCTCTCTATATTTTGAGTTGTATCATCTAAAGGTCACTACACACATCAGAAGCACTGACTTTATGATATGAGCTTTTATCTTATTTCAAAATGCTTTAGGGTTAATCATTATGGCAGAAGAAAGACTTGCTTTCTTACATCTGCTGATTGATTTTTGTTCAGTGATGACCACACTCAGGAACATCAATGACACATTTGCACCTTTTTATTTGTACTTGGAGACTTTTGAGGTTTGAAAGTTGAATTAAAGAAACGTGGAATGCTTTTTTTAACCTATCTGCTGGAGAAAGTGCCTAGGAGTCTCTGTGTGATCTGTATTTGCTGTTAGCCTAATTAAGAGTTAAAAAAATGTGCCACTTTCCTTGGAAAGTTCTTTCATTTACAGATGATCCAGGTTTAGCTTTGATATGTCATCTCCATCCAGTAAGAATTTTGCCTGTCTGTTTGCATCACTCCTTTGAAGCAAAATGTGAACTTGAACATGCTGCATTGCTCTTATCATTTGATCAGATATATTGGCGTTTAAGGCAAAATACAGAATTGAACCATTAAAAATATAACTTTTAAATATACATGACATGTTTTACATCTCTTATTTATGCAGTAAAAAGCAAGGATTGTTTTCCAAGATTCCAAATAAAGCAGGATAATTTGAAATATGCATGTGTAACTACAAAATGTTCTGCATTGATTTCCCAGCTGTGCACACCGGCAAGACATACAAATAATGCTTTTATAAACATATCTTAGTAGACACTGACAAGTCAGCATATAATATTAAATATGCCTGCAGGTGAAGTATGTATTAAAAGGAAAATATGCCCAGGTCATGTAATGACTAACTGCCGTTGTTCTCTTAAACTATTCTCTCATATTATATTCTCTCCTATTTTTTTTATTATTTCGGTTTCTTCTAACTAATAAAAAAATTAATTAATAGTAATCAGTTGTTAAAATGTGTGTGCTCAGAGCAGCATATACATTTGATTTATTATGTCAAAAAATATTCTGGGTGCTAATCTAAACCATTTTCTAGAGTCATGCTTAAGGTATGGTGCACATTTTAGCGAAAATGTTATCCACATTATATTGACATGTTCTTTTTTTTTTAGTAATTGCATCACAATCTTCATGTTATTTTTAATAAAAATCTTGCAATTGTGTTTTCTATTTTTCAACAATTCTTCTCACTGACTCCCTTATATTTTTAAATATTTATAAAAGAGTTCTATTCTCATTACTTAACCTCACCCATACCCCTTTCCCCCTTTCTGTCTTCCTTCTTTACCCAAATCTAGTTAATATTTATTTAAGTACAATATGTTTGCTCAGCTCTTCCATTTATTCTGTCAGAGGGATAGAGGGAACTAGTGGGAGAGGAAACAGCCAAAGTCAGAACTCAACTGATTCCACCAGTTCCTATGTTCAGGAGAATATACCCATTGTCATATAGGTAATAATCCTTATCCTAATTAGTTACAAACATATTGAAAACTATTTATATGCCACTGCAACCTAGTTTCATACTGTTTTTAGCACATACAGCCTGCTGTGAGCAGCAGCACCTGGACAGTTGCAACTGCAGAATCAGTGCAAATGTTGCACAATAGTTAATTCTGGATACAGATGCCAGACCTCCCAACTGTCCAGTTTTCTGCAGGACAGTACTGATTTCGACAGCTCAGCCAAACAAAGTTTGTTACTTAAATGTCACCTTTTAGTAAACTGGTGATGTTGTTGCAAATTGTCATTTTTTTTTTTTCAAATCGTTGCCAAAAAAATAGAAAGTGTGCCTCTTAGAGTGTTGATCTCTGGGTGGTGTTATATTTCATTGATAAACAGTACTTTGGTCGAAGCATGCAATCTGGCATACCCACATGAAGGCACAAGCAGCTAATGGCCTGGTACGATTGTTAGGCACCTTGTTATGGTCCATTACCAGGGACCTTACAGCTTACTGTTAATATTACTGTCAGTATTATTGTTATAAATAGTAGATAGGTAGTTAACTGTAAGGGAAGGGAAGAAGAAGGGAAGAGGGAAAAAAAAAAAAAGGTCAACTAGCCCAAAGGTAACAATGTTAGTCCAAATGGTTTCCTGCCGGTCTCCTCGTAGTCTCCCCACTACGTATATTGATCCAGATCAAGCGCCTAGGCAATGGAAATTTTTAGAACCAATATAGTGTAGTATTTTAAGTATAATGGGGATTCACCCAGTGCTCACAAACAATTACATTAAATAAATTTCTGCTATGGCCGGCGGGGAGTGGTATTAACCCCAAATTTAGTAGGTGTGAAGTATTTATTAAGGTGATACTATCAAGTGTGGAAGTGTCCAATTACATAGACCAATAGTGAGAATATGGCTGAATTGCCTACTCACAGACCACCAATGTGGTATGTAGCTTGTAGTAAAGTAATATTGGTACACAGTCCTCAGATGCTCCAGTATACACAGGTTCCATGATAGAATGTATAAAATAGGGGAAAGCGCAAAATAGTATAATACTGTTTAATTTATAAAAATCTAGTTTTAAAACAATAAATATGCACTCACAATTTACAGATAAAATACTTGCAAAAAGTAATCTCAGTGGGGTTCCCTCCGATCCTTTTAGGGTGTTTGGGTAGCCATCCGCTCCTTAGTCCCTTGTGTAGGATTTATCTCCACGTTCCCCCTTCTCCTAACGCGTTTCGCTATATGTAGCTTATATCTGTCTCGGCCTATCCCTCACAGATAGACGCTATCTACCTCTACCTGGCTCCAGGTACAAGTCAATTTGTCTCTGAACCGAAAACACCATAGCAGGAAAGAGAAAAGCCTATAACACTATTATGCTCCTGTTATTTATATTTATGTATTGTTGTTACTTTCTACCCCTTCTGTCTGTGTGACTCACCTGATGGTGTGGGACAAACCTGAGCCACTCCACATGGTAACACTACGAAGTATGTTTATGTCTGTCTATACAAATTTCAATTCGAAGGAATCATTATTATGGCATTTTCTTTTTGTCCAAAGTTTGCAATAAATTGTATTTGATAGAATATTGTTTATAATATTTACTTCTCTTTACAATTACTATTCTCATTGACAAACCTTAATAAAAAATAATCTATTGTTTATGGCTACTGTCAAGGCCTGACAGATTGGACAGTACAAAACTGTATATTGATTTCTATACTGTGCTGAGGGTTTGACTGTGATAGAAGTGCCAGACTGCCATTTAACTGTAAATGCTGCATGTCAGCTCTCATTTCCAAATCCATCACACTTTAAAGAATCTTGGAAATCTTATTAAAAGCTTGGATACTTATAAGATTTCCAATCAGATTTATTTCATGGAGAATTATCTTTTAGATAAAAACAGGAATACATATTTTTATGAATACAATCATTTATAATTATGATTCATTAGTATCGTTGCTGCTGTCTGTTAATCATAATATTTTTTGAGTATGTTATTCAGCAGACTTCTGAGGAAAAAAAGTGTATATTTCATAACTTACCATTATAAAACCTTCTTGAAGATTACTTAATAATGCAGCAGACATCTCAAGGAATAGTCCATTTAAATATAGGTCCTATATTTGTGACTGGTCAGAAAAATATTGCATGTTTTATGTTTTTTAGCATTTTATCTTGCCTCTCTAATTTTGTTGCACATTACAAAAAATAAAAACATAATGCCATTGTATGACATGCTTTAATCTTTTATTCCATCAAATAGAAAGTTGATTGTTGACTGTAATCTATTTCTCAGTCACTGTATTAAGGAAATAAAATAGTGCTGAATTGAGAGTAGTTTGAATCAGTGAAAATCTCCCTAGGATTTTCATGAAAGGGAATTTTATTTTTGTGTTATCCTTGCACATACTTTCATAATACTGTACAAGAAATGGTAACACTGCTTTACCCACATTAATAATTGGGTAAACTTGATTTGAAGCGAAGTGCAACAAATTTAATAAGGTATACTTGCGATGTCAAGTGCAACTTTTATTACATTTAGGGATTGATGTGAATGAAAATGGCATCTATAAATGGAGATGACTAATTATAGATTTTATTCATAAAGTGTGCTGCATTATAATTTTATAGTTCTATATTGTTAAAAATGTATGTTTATATTTTATTCTTCCTTAGTCAGTCCCTTCTGCTCTTATGTGCAAAACCCTAAGGGGTTAATTTATTATTTATTAAGTCAGAGTGCCAAAAACTCAAAGAATCTTAGCTTCTGCTATAAATTCTGAATTTTTAGTTTAAAAAACTAACTTTTTTTTAGATTTATTATACCCATAAAAAGTAAAAAACCGAAAATCCACCATCTTAGACCTGCAGAGGTTGTATATAAGTCAATTGGAGAGGTCCCTATCCTGTTTGAAAGTTTCTGTGGCCTGCTCTGGATTTATCCCAGATATTGACAGCTACTTTGATTTGATATAATGAAGAGTCTCTCTGTGCAGAGAATTAACAAAAGGACCACTCCTGATAAAACAATTTTTTTTTCATCTTGATGCAGTTTTAAGTTTTTTTTCACCTTAAATGGTCACAAGTAGACTCCACCTAGTCAGCAAGTTATAGGTTACTGCATGTTTAAGTTACAAATGTCAAAAGGAAAAGGTCAAAATCAGTCAGCAGCTCAGCTCTAAACACTGAATCGAACAGAATTCGATGACAAGCAATCTTTTTAGCAGATTGGGGTGAGTTACAAACATAGAATCTATTTTATCCACGCCTGATTACTTGACAAGTAGCTACACCACACTGATGGCCAGTCTGTTGAAAACAAATTGCTCATTTAAGACTTTTATTGCTACTGTCTGTAAATCTGAGCCATGGATTAAAATCACACACTGCCTATCCTCTCATGATTTTTAACTATCCCAGTCACTAGGATTCTTGATAAACTACAATTTATGTTGCAATGTTAATAAATATTCATGGCCCTTCAATGGTAATCACAGATTTTCTACACTTACTTAATGTAGATTTAGCCAGCAATGGAAAATAAATAAGATCATAACAATGGTATAAATTAAATAATGAAGCCTCTGTTTATTCTGTGGTTGATAGCTTCTGCTTCAGTGCTGGGCAACTTTAACAATGTACTTGTATAGACTGTTAATAGACATGCTGAACTTAACTACATTTATTGGACAAGGATGTTATTCACACCATGCTGGTGAATATTTATACTATAACAATATGAGCAGTTGTGTGCTTTATTAAAAACATTAAAAAACGGTATATTCTTACTGAAAACACAAAATGAAAATTCCAACAACTATTTTTTTTTCTTTTAAATTCAGGTGTGGTTTATTGAAAACACAGTAATATTCTTTTACATACAGTGTTTAGCATGTCACACATTGGTTATATATTACTTTGTATAGGGACTGGATTTAATATTAAGGCAACAGTTTGAACATATCTTATATATATTAAACTACTGTCAAACAAGGTATATCCCAAAAAGAAAAGGACCAACTTGTTTCAGATATTCCATTATAACACTAATTCTGCACCCACTCCAGCCATTTATCCCACATTTTATGATATTTCTTACAGTGACAGTAACATGAAAATGTATATAAACTTTAAAATTGCAAAACCTTTATTAAGAAATAACTTACTGATACTCTTCTTGCGCTCCTTTTCAGAAAAGGTGATCAGGTGATCCATCATGTGGTGCTCGATCTCTCCTCCCTGCCTTCCTAATAGGAGAGATAGCCAGGGAGGAGAAATCAAGCGCTGCACGATGGAGCATCACCCTGTCACCTTTTCTGAAGAGGAGCGCAAGCAGAGTATCAGTAACTTATTTCTTAAAGACTTTGCGATTTTAAAGTTAAATATGTTTTTGGTGTTTTTAATCTACTGGATCCACTATGTGGATGTGGGTGGTAAGGGTTCCTACTATTTCCTTGTGATGGCTAAGAATAAACTCCCTTTGATAAAAATTCCCTGTAGGTATTTGAGGGTGTCATTAAGGCCAATACCAAATACACTTGCAGTTCTCGGGAGTTGCGTCTCTAGAATGACATCTAACATGTCAAGAACCTCTGCCAGTAATGAGCCAAGGCTGTGCAATCCCAGTATCTACCATTATGGCTAACTTGTACATGGAGGAAAGGGAAAAGAGGGCAGCAACCAAGCCCAACATGAACACCAAAAGAAATAACAACACAGAGACACATAGTAGGCAAAACATAGTCATTCCATATGTAGTTGGAGAGTCAGAGAAACTCAGGAGCATTTTTAACAAACACTACTGTTCTTTATTTTTCAAACCTAGCAACAGACAAAAACTAGTACACCTGAAGGATCCAGCACCTAAACAAAATAATGTGGTATACACAGTTTAGTGCAGTCAGGAGTGCACTGACCTATACAATGAGTAGACAAAACTGCTCACCAAGTGAATGGCTCAGTGAACTCTAAGGGGGTGAACTCTACAGGGTAAGACTCAGCTGTCTTACAGTACAAAGCAATCACAACCTCTGTGAGTTTCAGATGTCACCTCTCTGAAGAGTTACAATGTGTCATGTTGGTTGGATTAGTGGAAGAGTTTATATGCCGAGAACTTCCCATACCAGCCAGTCAGTTGAACCAAGGAAGCTGCTCAGATGAGTACTGAAATGTCTTCAATGATTACTCAAGTCCAGTTATTTTAGTTGTTTTATCTATACAAGATATTCCATGACCTGGATGAATGAAAATCTTCATTGTTAAAAATGTTAGAGAATTCTCATTCTTAATGGAGATCTAAACATTTGTTTAACCTCAATTTACTCAGATGTTGCTCAGTTTGTTTTTTTTCTCTGTGGAATTGTATCATTATCAGTGGGGTGATAGTTAAAGTCAAGGGCTACTTGGGGTGGTTTCCATTAAAGTTAAAGGCACCCAATATGCTGCAATTTCAATTTTTCTCACTTCAAAGACTTCAAAGTCAATGGACATTTTTTCTCAAGTTTTTTTTCCTCTGGCCATATTCATTGGAGTTAATGGAAGTTTTTTCTCACTCCAAATGCATTGTGGATTTTATGGCAAAAATTTTGCAGCAGTTTTGTAAAATAATTTGCCCATGCTGAAAGGTGGAGTTTCACCAAAGAAACCATGCCTGTCTAAAATGCACTCATCACCATTAATATATTCTACCAGAGGACATTTGTTCCTACATGAGTTTAGAAAAAAGTAGGTTTCATCTTTACATGCAGATTGAAAGTAGCTGTGATGGCAGGCATGATATATAGATAAATTAGGAAATTGCTTTATGCATTTCAAACAAAAGAGGAAATAATGAAAATTTGTCTTACCTGAAATTTTCCTTTTCTTGAGTCCATAAGGCAGCGCACACTTGGGAAAGCTCTGATCCAATCCCTGGTAGGACAGAAAAAAAGGGCACAGCCAATAAAACAAACCCTATAATAGACACCCCCCTTACGCCTCCCAGCAGTGTTAATTATCAAGCTACACATTAGGAAGAACGACACAATTCCATTTTAATGCCAATATTTCTTTAATAGGGAGGGATAATTGTGCTGCCTTATGGACTCAAGAAAAAGAAAATTTCAGGTAAGACAAATTTTCAGTTTTCTTTACGTCCTCCAGGCAGCACACACTTGGGACTTAGCAAGCTACTTATGGGAGGGATAATCATTAAGACTGAAGAGCTGCCTCCAATATTCTGCTGCCAAAGGCTGTATCTTGAGAGGCTGCGACGTCTAACCGGTAATGTTTGACAAATGTATGTACATTGCTCCAGGATGCTGCTCTGCAGATCTCAGTAACATTTACATTAGATCCGCCCAGGATGTGGAAATAGCTCTGGTAGAATGAGCCTTCAGCTCTGAAGGAGGTTCTACTCCTGCTGTACGATACGCCAAGGATATCGTACTTTTTACCCATGAAGCAATAGTGGACTTTGCAGCCTTTTCTCCTCTCCTTCTTTTTGCAAATAACACAAACAGATGTTCCGTAGAACGAAATGGTTTTGTCTTGTCAATATATTCTGACAGACATCTGTGCACATCCAGAGTACTAAGTTTCTTCTGTTTTGGATTTTTTGACTCTTGACACAAGGCAGGTAGAATAATTGGAGAATTGATGTTAGATGAAGAGGCCACCTTAGGAGTAAAATACGGAAGAGTCCTCAAAATCACTTTATCTTGAAAAAAGGTAGTATAGGGGGAGACTGCAGCTAGTGCTTGTAATTCCCCAATCCTTCTCGCAGAAGTAATGGCTACAAGAAATGCCGTCTTCCAAGACAAATGCTTCAATGATGCTGCCTGCAAAGGTTCGAATGGACTTTCGGATAACATGGACAACACTAAATTTAAATCCCACGGAGGCACTACAGAATGGATTCTTGGTCTCATCCTAGAAACCGCCTTCAAGAAACGTTTGACCAGTGGATCCACTGCCACATTCTTTGACAAAAAATATGAAAGAGCAGAAACCTGAACTTTTAGTGTATTGTGCTTCAAACCTTTCGAGAAGCCTTCTTGAAGAAATTGAAGAATTTCAGAAGTATGACAGTTTTTTACTAAAAGGTTTTTCCCTTTGCACCATGAGGAAAATACATTCCAGACTCTTCTATAGACCCGGGTAATAGAGGGTTTTCTGGAAAGAATCAATGTATCTATAACCTCCTGAGAAAGACCTTTATCAATTAATAACTCCCTCTCAATCTCCATGCCACCAAATTCCATTTGGCTGGATTTGGGTGTTTTATCTGAGCTTGTAAGAGAAGATCCTCCTTCCATGGAATCCTCCAAAACTCTCCCTTGGACAAGAACATTAGATCGGAGAACCAATTCCTCCTGGGCCAATAAGGAGCAATCATTATTACTGACGAATGATCCTGCTTGATTTTCTGTAGGACTCTCTGAATCATCGGCAATGGGGGAAAAATGTAGGCCAGTTTGAATTTCCAAGGAATCGACATTGCATCCACATACGTTGGATTGTCTGCCTTCTGTAATGAGCAAAAATGGGGAAGTTTCTTGTTCCATTGCGATGCCATCAAGTCTATTTGAGGCACACCCCATCTGACTGTTAATTGATGAAACACTTGATCGTTCAGTTCCCACTCCCCCTGACTCATGGATACTCTGCTGAGTGAGTCTGCTAACAAGTTGTCCACTCCCCTTATATGGACTGCCTTGATGGACTGGAAATTTTTCTCTGCCTTATTCATGATTTTTTGACATTCCCTCATTAACAAGGGTATTCTGGTTCCATCTTGTCTGTTGAGGTAACACACTGTTACCTGATTGTCTGAATGGACTAGGACATGTTTGTTCTTGATTTGCTTTCTGAATCTCATTAAGGCCAATCTGACAGCTTTAAACTTCTTGAAATTTGATGAGCGAGTTTTTTCCCATGGCAGCCACCTCTTCTGTATCATTTGGTGCCCCAAATGAGCTCCCCATCCTGAGGCCGACGCATCTGTTGTCAATGATACATATTTCGGATTCCTGAAGGATTTCCCTTGGGATAAGTTCTTTTTGTTGCACCACCAAAGTAATTCCTTCTTCAACTTGACTGGAACACGGAATTTTTTGTCCAGAGAAAACACCGAGCGATCCCAATTCCAAAGAATTTCTTGTTGACGGGGATGAATGTGCGATTTCGCCCAAGGAATAGCCTCTATCGAGGCTGTCATCAGACCCAACACTCTCATTGCTTTCCGAAAGGAGACAATAGGAGAATGTCTGAGTTCCTGTATTGATGCGTATAGGGAATCCACCTTGTCTACCGGAAGAAACACTTTCATCTTGACAGTATCTATCAAGAGACCTAAGAATTTTATCAAAGTATTCGGTTGCAATTTTGACTTTTCGATGTTCACAATCCAACTGTCATCCTTCAGTAATGTCAAAGCTAGGTCTCGGTGATTCAGAAGTTCTTTTTCGGAAGCCGCTTTTATTAGCCAGTCGTCCAGATAAGGGACTACGTACAGCCCTTGTCTTTTCAGTGCAGCTAGTAGAACTGAGTTCAGATAGACCGCAATCCGAAGAAACTTCCTGCTGGACGGATGAATAGGAATATGGAGATAAGCATCTTTTAGATCTATAGAGATCATGACATCTTTTTCTTGAAGAATATTGATCGCTGATCGTATAGTCTCCATTCTGAATTTCTCTTTCTTTATAAATTGATTGAGATATTTGAGATCTATGACTAGTCTGAATTTTCCTCCTGGCTTTGGTACCAGATATGCGAATAAATGCCTTCTCCTATTTCCGTAGGAGGTACCGGCTCCAATATGTTCATTGAAATGAAATCTGTTATGGCTCCTTCTAGAGCTTCTCGCTTTTCCACTTTCTGTTTCATGTGGTTGACACAAAATCTTTGTTTTGGAGGAAAATGGAATGCTATATAATATCCGTCTTTGATTATTGAAAGCACCCACAGATCTGATGTGGTCTTTTCCCATGTTGCAAGAAAATAAGCGAGTCTTCGGCCTACTTCTTCTTGACCCCTGGCGTCAGAAACCTGCCCCCTTCCCTTGAGTATTATCTTTCTTCTGGGGGGTATCTTTTACCATGTTTCTGGATTTGAAAATCTGTTCCTGAATCCAGTATCTCTTCCTCTGTCTCCATTTCTGAAGTGACTTCTGAAAGAAGATGATCTAGAAGGAGATTTTCTTGATGAGGAACGAAAAAAAAGTTTTTTTCTGATTTTGAGGTTTATCCTTTGGTAAATTTTTTCCTTTTCCTGAGACCAAATTATCCAAAAGGACTCCCAAAAAGTCTACCCTGCTCAAAGGGCATGGATATAAGACTATTTTTTAAAGCTGAATCAAGCTTTTAGCCAAAGGGCTCTTCTACCTGCTGTAGAGAGCGGCATGGTTCTTGCCCCCAGTTTCAAAACATCCACTTCCATGTCACAAAGAAAATCCACTGCCATCTTTATAGGATAAAGCATATCCAATATATCATCTCTCGAAGTACCAGCCGAATCGAAACTCGCGCGGCTGCTGATGACGTCATCACTGCGCGTCTACCCACGAAGCGCAATGCGCTGTGAGGAAGCTGCGATGCTGGCAAACAGGGGGACAAAGCATATCAGTCAACTCCACCCCCACTGGGGATACAGGGACTGCGCTATCATGCCAGGTAAGCCTAAGGGACCACTCCAATCATACCCTGAGAAACCCACCCTAAGGTGGTTTCTCATATGGCATTCAGACCAGCTTTTAGTCTGGATCTTCGGACCATAGGTCCCTTGACCTTCCTACCGGATAGGACAGAAAAAAACACTGCTGGGAGGCATAAGGGGGGTGTCTATTATAGGGTTTGTTTTATTGGCTGTGCCCTTTTTTTCTGTCCTACTAGGGATTGGATCAGAGCTTTCCCAAGTGTGTGCTGCCTGGAGGACGTAAAGAAAACAGGGGTTACAGTGGTAGGTCCAGTTGCCATACAGAATTCAGGAGATCCTTTTGATTTCTTGTGTTCAATACCCTTTTCTACAGTACATCTATGCTACTTTCTGTTTGACTGTATATTTAAACTACAAATCTTAAAATCATCATGCATGGACAGTAAACCTAGATGTTCCAGATTCAAATCTAAACTCTTACTGTTTATTTTGTGATATAAATCCTTGCTGCTAATCATAAACTTCCTAAATCCCATCCTAAAACCTTTGTTTGCCTATATGAAATCCTCATACTAGCATTCTAAACACTAAAGCTAAACTGCTACAGGAAAATACCAATCATCTTCTCTAATTAGCCAACCATAAAACATAAACTCTGACCTTTTAACTGTGTACAGGTATGGGATTGGTTATACAGAATCCCTTTATCTAGAAAGCTTTGAATTAAAGAAAGTTTGTCTTCCATAGACTCCATTCTATCTAAATAATCCAAAATTTAAAAACTGATTTTCTTGTTCTTTTCAATAATAAAACAGTACCTTGTAATTGATCCAAACTAAGATATAATTAGTCCTTATTGGAAGCAGAACTATCTTATTGGGTTTGTTTAATGTTTACATGATTTTCTAGTAGATTCACGATATGAAGATCTAAATTACAGAAAAATACATAATCCGGAAAACCCCTGGTTCGGAGCATTCTGTGTAAGAGGCCCAATACTGGTATTTCATTCTCCAGGGATTCTTAATCTTGTTGGATTGGGATTATTTCTGAAATGTTATCTTGAAAATTAGCTTTGCAATCCAATGTTGGTATGTATCTCCACTTACTTAATGGTCTCTACTGTATGAGGAAATTTCACTGTGGTAGTGGGTTCTCTGAACAGCAATTAGGCAGCAAAAGGCAAACTGATATTGAATGTATTTACATTAATTTAGAATGCAGGACGTGAAAAAACAAGTTTTTTTCTGGAACTTTATATTATTATTTGTAACTGAAACAATATAAAATGAATATATCTGTTTCTGAATTAGCACATGTATTGATGCCTGATTTGATGCACAGTGTATAAGCAGGATTGGCCTTTGTTTGCCCATTCTATTGTATTGTTTGTCTTTGTATTATGTCACACTCTTTTAAACAGATTACATTGTTATTTAATCAGTTCTGTATTTGGCAAATTACCATCTTGTAGCTTCCAAGCTGGCGTTTACTAACTGGCACACATACCAAATTACTTGCAATAGACTGATTTCAGTTGAAACCCAGAGAGTTTGGATAGGTACTGCCAAGAATGTCATCAAAGTTAAAAAGAAGTTTAAGATCCTTCGAAAAAATTTGTGTCACTGCTGTGTACAACGTAATTATTTTAGGAACAATGTATTATTTTTTACTCAGTACAAGAACTCTGGATTAAATGAGAAACTTTCCTTGAAATACAAGTGGCTGACCATAAGTCATGAGTGACATTAGACAACTTTTGAAATAAGAAAGGATACAGTATAAACATCCGAGTTTGTGGTATGCTAGGTTTAGTCTAATATATTAAAGGGATACTGTCATGGGAAATCATGTTTTTTTCTAAACACATCAGTTAATAGTGCTGCACTGAAATCCATTTCTCAAAAGAGCTGATTTTTTAATGTTCAGTTTTGAAATCTGACACGGAGCTAGACATTTTGTCAATTTCCCAGCTCCCCCATGTCTTGTGACTTGTGCTAGTAAAGAGTGATTGAAGTTTTTCAGAGCATGTGACCAGGGGCAGCTGGGAAATTGACAATATGTCTAGCCCCATGTCAGATTTCAAAATGAAATATAAAAAAATCTATTTGCTCTTTTGAGAAATAGATTTCAATGCAGAATTCTGCTGGTGCAGCACTATTAACTGATGCATTTTGAAAAAAAACATTTTTTCCATGACAGTATCCCTTTAATCAAATGGTACTTTAAGCTTGAATCATGCTGTGAAATGCAATGTAAAAGTTTCTGACTTAAGTTTAAAAGTTAAACATAAATCAGCTGCTAGCAGTTCAAAGTAATTGGAGCTGAATTAATAATTGTAGCAATAAAACAGGAAACACTGCTCATTCAAAAATCACCTTTATACACATTTACATGTGTATAAGTGAAGAATTCTATTGTTGAATCTTATAATTATCCTCGCTTTTTTGCACGTTGTTCCCATGTGTTCCAGCTGCATAATTTTACTCCTCAGTGCACCCAAGCAGCTTGTGATTGTTCTGTGTACACCAACACTCCTGATGATCAGTGGTCCATCAAACACACACATACTGTATCTACACATACACTGTAAATTTGGAAATGTAACTTGTAATGAGGAATTCTTCAAAGAAGGGCAGTTATTATTTGGAAACTGTGGTTGATTACAATAGATTATACACAGTATGTTTAATACATTAATACTGTGCATTACATTGTAAATAAGGTTGAAAAAAGACACATATCCATCAAGTAAGCTATCTTCCATAACCCTGTATTCCCTCATATGTATTTTTCTTGAAACATAACCATCTTAGAGATATGTATAAATGTATAAAGAAATTGTCAGTGCTGTCATTATCAGTGATTCATTATTTCATTACAATCATCATTATAGTTTTGAAACTAACACAATAATCAGTTGGTAATGCTGGTAAAACAGTAACCTAGTGCCCAGTTCATACCATTGTGCAACAGTTTTTTGCCTTATTTTATTTCTTATTGTTCTTTAATGTTTTATGCCCTCTATGTCAATGTGTTATCCACTATAATTGTGTTAGTACTACTTTCTACCAGCAGAACTGTGCACAATTTAGCTTAAAGTCATCAGTGAATAGTACATTATATGAAACATATTTCAGGATAAATTAGTGATGAGCAATGCATTCAGTAGCAGGTTCCAGATTAAAATGTTGCTAGTACACTGGTTATTTTTTTTTATCAAACCACATATACTGTACCTGTTATATAGAGATGAAAACTGTACATTTCTGAGGTTTTTATCATATGGGATCAAAGACGCTATAGACACAAACCTATTACATTGATTTAACAGATGTCTGCCGCAATCTGGGTCCATATAAGTGTGCTACATGTAGGGATGTGAAAATTAGACACCCTCACATATTTATAACAGGCACATTCCTAATAGTATGGACGCCTAAATGGGTCTTAATGGGACCTTGTGCTTATATAATCCCCTGTAGTTCTCACAGTGTACACTAGATGGCACTGTGTCAAAGTAGAAAGGTCTTGGGAACCATGCAGTCAGTGTTCATTGCTTTAGCCCAACCTTGCAGGCTAGAAGGGAATGGCATGATCCCTAGGCGCAAAGGCCCTAATAAAGTATAGCTATACTCTGTCATAGATCACTCTAGGGGGAAAATTCAGGTTCCACTTAGGGAAAAGGCTGAAACCTGGTTTGTACCTTTCTGCATTCAAAGCTCAACTACTGCTGACATGACCCCTTGCCTGAAGGGATCCAGCTCCTTTGTGGTGCTGAGAGTATATGCTCCTTTATGCTGTGTGCCCTGTACGTACTTATGCCCTTTACTCCTGTGTGGTGATTGCTCTACTGTTCAATAAATACTATTTTGGTTAAAGGGAAACTGTCATGGGAAAACATGTTTTTTTTTAAAAAAAACGCATCAGTTAATAGTGCTGCTCCAGTAGAATTCTGCACTGAAATCCATTTCTCAAAAGAGCAAACAGATTTTTGTATATTCAGTTTTGAAATATAACATGGGGCTAGACATTTTGTCCAATTCCCAGCTGCACCTGGTCATATGACTTGTGCCAGCACTTTAGGAGGGAACTGCTTTCTGGCAGGCTGTTGTTTTTCCTTCTCAATGTAACTGAATGTGTCTCAGTGCGACATGAGTTTTACTATTGAGTGCTGTTCTTAGATCTACCAGGCAGCTGTTATCTTGTGTTAGGGAGCTGCTATCTGGTTACCTCCCCATTGTTCTGTTGTTAGGCTGCTGGGGGGGGGGTGATATCATTCCAACTTTCAGTACAGCAGTAAAGAGTGACTAGAGTTTATCAGAGCACTAGTCACATGACTTGGGGCAGCTAGGAAATTGACAATATGTCTAGCCCCCATGTCAGATTTCAAAATGAAATATAAAAAAAAATCTGTTTGCTCTTTTAAGAAATGGAATTCAGTGCAGAATTCTTCTGGAACAGCACTGATGCATTTTGAAAACATTTTTTTCCCATGACAGGATCCCTTTAAGCATAAAGAATCACTGACACCCATCTTATTGTGCACTAGCACTTGGTTACAGTTCTACTACATCCTTCCTCCACCCCGCTGCGAGGGCTCATCCCTGAGAAAGGAGGGTTTCATTTGTGGTGTAATACCATTTGAAAGTAGCTAAAACTGACTCCTGTAAAAGCAGTTTACTATAGCACTACATACATATAAATTACTTTGTTTTTAACCTTGATGTGAAAGGTCACTGATAGTTTTGAAATTGAGGAAAATCATAATTTTTTTTCAAAATATTGCAATTGTTCATCTACTTAATGTTATTTTTTAAAAAGTTTTGTATCTTAATGGGATATCTTGGCAAGCTCATTACTTCTTGGAATGAACAAATTCACAATACAGAATTTACAAGCCTTGTAGTTCACTCATTGATTTTATGAAAGAGTTTTGTTGTCAGC
The DNA here is from genome assembly GCA_024363595.1 of Xenopus borealis. NCBI lineage: Eukaryota > Metazoa > Chordata > Amphibia > Anura > Pipidae > Xenopus > Xenopus borealis. The sequence goes on from CM044438.1 coordinate 35,879,422, forward strand.
ATATGCCTATATGTTTGCAAATAGTGATTGTTATTTATAGATTATTTATAGATTATTTTAAAGGCTTGGAATGAAAAGTGCATAGCTTTGTAAAGTCAGCCTGCTTTTGTTTGCAACTCTCTGCTATGCTGTTGACATGTACATTATCAGCCTGTAAAGTACAGGGTTAACCATGCATATCTATATCATATTTGACATAGTTTGCAGAGGTGTGAGTTTTGCTACATATACCTTCTGTGCAGATTATTGCGTGAGATTTAAGACTTGAACACACCTCTTTTGTAGGCCTTTTCGTGTGGGGTTGCCAGGAAAATGTCATATCTCATTTATATGTTAAGTGCATCTGGACAGAATGAAAATTTGTGCAATTTTATGCTTTATTACATATGCATTAGCTCTCTTTTCTGCAAGCTTTTTCTAGTAACTCCTTTACGATAACATATTCACATTCTAAAAGCTAACATTTATTTTAATATATCTGCCAGCACAAGAAAATATTAGCTCCCTTTAAGCAGCCCCAGAAACTGATCAGCATTAGCGTCAAATAAACCACTGTTACTTAGGGGCAGATTTACCAAGGGTCGAATTTCGAACTTAAAAAACTTAATTTGAATATTTTTACCGTGTTTTTTCAATCGAAAATGGTCTGTTTTCAATCAAATAAAAATTGTTGGAATTATCCGAATGCATTGTTTGATTTGAACGATTTTGCCCAAAAAAAATTCTACAGTATGTTATTAAATGCACCTAAATATGTTCCAATCACACACCCTTGTTTTTTTGCAAAACACATGAAAATATGCCATTAATTAGATAATTCTGTCCCTATGATTTCCCAGCCCATATTTTCCCACTAATTTATACATACTGTACATGATTCAAATGCACATGTTAGGAAGCACCAGTGGGTGCAAAGTAGTTATAAGGTTATGGATGCCATGCATCTGTCAACACTGCACTCTACACCTTGCCCCAAATTTTAATCTACCTTGAGATGCAGAGCACAACTAAGAAGCAAGTGCTCAGTTATTGAGCACTAAAGGCAATGGTTTTGAGCCCTTATTGTTTTCACCTTGCCAGATCTGGATACATAATGTACACTTCTGAGGATTAATAATAAAAACCTATATACTGTACATCTATATGCAGTGGAGCAACTACTGTGTGATGGTCCCCCTTTGCATAGAAATTTTCTGTAGGGCCTGGTGCAGAGAGCTCCCTGCCTCCCCACTGGTTTAATATAATTAAAAAATGTTTGCTATCCTGCTGTGACTATAGGCTTGCAGTGAGTAACATAATATCATAGTAACAAAGGAGATGAGGTTGAAAAAAGAATTTTGTCTGAGTAAAACCTGCCTAACTGCTAGTTGACTTACAGGAAGGTGAAAAAATCAATGTAATGCCCCTCCAAGATGAAAAAAATATTCATCTGTCTCCCAAAAGAGCAACCTGAACAGTCCCTGGATCAATTTTGTACTTGGAGTTCATTTCAGTATTGTGTATCTTCTCACCATCTAAAAAGGCATTCAACCCTCTCTTCAAACTGTCAATTATATATGCAAATATAACAGCCTTGAAAGAACAACGTCACAGCTCTCATTGTAAAAATAATATATAAATAATGAATAAATCATCACAGAGTTTACAGCCATAACTTAATTATGTTTAATTTATTTTATCAATTTATCAGTAGCTCTTGTTTGTTTTTTCTCTGTTTTATTTATATCCTTTTTCAGGAGCAATTCTGAGACCCAGATCCCCCCCCCCTTTACACTGGTAAAAGTTGTGTGTTTGCTTCAGTAGGATTCGCAGGAGTTTAGAGATCAGGAGGGGGCCCGGGGAACTGCCAGGAGGGTCTTCCATTTTGCAACACCGTTGGGCCCCAAGGCTCCAATCCAACCCTGGGGGGGGGGGAGTCGTTCAAGTTGGAAAAAAAGACAAAGGGCACAGGTTATAGAGCACATAACAGACAACTCCTGAATAATACAGTGGTGGTGTGTCTGTTATCTGCTATGTCATCTGTGCCTTTTCTGTTTTTTTCCAGCTTGAATGGCTCCCCCGTGGCTACACAGCAGCTTGTTTATATAACCTATAGTAGTGTTTATGAAAAAAACTCGCCAGTTATACCAATGCAGAGCAATGGTACCATACTATAGAATTTTTAGAATTGGACTTACCAATGGATGAAAGTTAGAACTCAGCATATGATATACGTATGCAGTTCTAGGAATCTCATAGTAATGAAAATAGCATGGGGGACTAAAGAAATTTGCCCCTGAAACCCATCAAGTTAATATATAAATGGAATAAACTAGGACCCAATAGAGAAATATACGACAACCTACTAAGAACCCTTCAGAAAATCTTCCACCCTCTGTACACAGTCCTTAAGACAGTTTTTTATTTTTGTACATCCAGCATTACTAAAACCAACAGATATTTGCATGTAAAGGAAATATCTGTGTGGCATCAAATGCTTTTGCAACAGGAGTTCTGTGATAATGAGGCTAGTTGAGAAACTCACCTCAGATGGCAGCACCCCACTAGTTACCAGGTGCGGCAAAATGCTGCTTCTGTAACTTTATGAGCTGAATTTCCAGCACTAGCCTTCTTGACCCCCATGGACCCCCCTGCCGACTTTGTAGACCCCCCTTGACCTCATCCAATTCACTAAAGTCCAACGTTTACAGAACTTTATCTCTTTCGCTAGAGTTTCCTTTGCCGTAGGAAAACTGGAAATTGTGAGTGTTTCTTCCAAAAAATAATGATGACCAATTGAAATAAAAATCAATCCATTTATTGGAACATACAAAAAGCTAACTGGTTTCGTGCCCCAACAGGGTTGCAGGATTCAATAATAAATATAAAACTACAAATTGTATGAGATACATTTTAAAAACTACTAGAACCCCAAATCGGAATGCAGGCTCTGTCAGCCCACACCTTCGGTTCCGGGAATTTCTTTAGCTCCATAGGTGCCCTTTAAGTATTGATGACTGGTCACTGCAGGTAGTTCAAAATAGTCTAGAACACATGTATTAAACAAAGGTCCAGGACCAAGAGGTATTCACCCCCAGGGTAGTAAAAGTCCTCAGGTCTCTGATTGGCAAATCACTGTAATTAATTGTCTAGGATTGTTTGATGTCTCGCATAATGCTGAGAGATTAACAAAAATCCCATTCAATTTAAAAACAATATGACTATACGTTGATTTGTCATCTGTGGTCGGAACACTTTTGTCGGGGGTAATAGGGCATGAGATACAGGAGTTTATTTCAAATAACAATACTATGAATTTGTGCCAGAATTTTTACTTATTTGTGGTAGTGAGCAGACACCTAGATGATGGGGTTGTAGTCAATGTGATCTACTTCTGATTTTGCTGTAACATTTGATAAAATATCACATAGAAGGTTACTTATAAAATTAAAGAATTTTGGTCTGGAACATAAAATTTGCAATAGGATAGAAGCTGGGCATTTTATTATTTGGTCTCTGTTGGTAGCAGAGTCTGCCCTTGGCCCTTTGCATTTTACTTTTTAATTAATAACCTTGAGGTTGACATTGAAATTGCAGTTTCTACTCTTGCTGATGAAGTTCAATCAAGATGCAAGGTAGTGCACTTGGTCAACAATAAAATAAATGCTAGTTATAAACACATTGGAAGTGTGTTGGTAGCATGCTTAGTTGAAAAGGATCACTGGATTTTTATGGACAACAGACTGTGTAAATCTAGGCAGTTTTATTTTGCTTATTTTTAAGATTAACAAGCAAGGTTAGCTTTACATTTGAGCCATATGAAGGTTATAATCTACTAAATTATGTTTTGACACTGTAAACAGAACCAAGATATCAATACAATAAATAGAAACCAAATTTCAGAGTGAACTTTTTATTTAATGTAGCTAAATATTTTTTTAAAATTTTATTTAATCAGACAATAAACTCAAGTCTTTTGGATGCCAATAAACAGTTGTCACCACAAATGAATGTTGCACTTTGTAATAAATAAGCAGATGGGATGTTCATGTATTCTCTTTCTGCATTTTTGTATTATTCATTTGCCTAAGGATTGTAATGAAATTATTCTGAATATATTATGTTCAATGCAATATCTGGCATCTGGTTTGAGTTTTTTGTTATTTCACACATATAATGTTTTAGTTAATTTTAAGCTGAATTGAAATATTTTTTGGTTATGAAAATGCTGTCCCTTTCATAAAATATTGTCTATAGCTTCCCCAAATTTACATCAGGATCAATTAATTTGTCAGATGATTGGATGATTGCTTGATCTGGTACTTCATCCCCAAAATTTGCCTAAGTCTGATACAGAAATATAATGTATCATACATGTACCTGATCAACCCTAATAGTTATTGTTTAACATGAACAGAAATACCAATTTGTAATGACTCTTAAAAATATAATTCCAAGCAATCTTTCAATAAACATTAATTATATTGTTATTGATTTTAACACTACAGATGCAGCCACTGGGATTGGTGAGTTAAATGCGTCGTGACTCAGGGCTAATTGAAGAAACTGTGTTATCTAAAGTTATCTTAACTCATTTAATGCATTTAACCTTTTCATTAGCATACCAAAGCACCATTGTTTTCAATGGTGAACGCTTTAATTGGATGGGATACTGTGACACAATATTCTGTGCTAAGTGGGATAAATGAGATAGATGAGTTAAGTTTTTCTGTGTCAAATGTACAATCCAAAGTGGCTTCATCTGTATATGAAAAGGCACGTGCTATTAAAAACAATATATAGTTACATAGTTACATTAAATTGTTGAATCGGGTTTATAGTTACATTGTTACATAGTTAAATCGGGTTGAAAAAAGACAAAGTGCATCAAGTTCAACCCCTCCCATTGAAAACCCAGCATCTATACACACACCCCTCCATACTTTCACATAAATGATACATACCCATATCTATACTAACTATACAGTTTAGTATCACAATAGCCTTTGATATTATGTCTGTCCAAGAAATCATCCAGGCCACTCTTAAAGGCATTAACAGAATGAGCCATCATAAAATCACCCAGCAGTGCCTTCCCCAACCTCACTGTGAAGAACTACCTACATTGCTTCAAATGAAAGTCTTTTTTTTCTATTCTGAAGGGGTGACCACTGTGATTCTCTTTATGGGTAAAAAGGTCCCCTGCTATTTTTCTATAATGTCCTCTAATATATAATGTGTAATCAAACAATCTCAACCTTGACAGTCTACCCTCATATTTAAGTCTTCCATCCCTCTAACCAGTTTAGCTACATGTCTCTGCACTCTCTCCAGCTCATTTATATCCCTCTTAAGTACTGGAGTCCAAAACGGCACTGTATACTAAAAGTGAGACCTTACTAGGGACATATCTATTGCTATCTATTGCAATGACATTTACTTTAAAACCACTGTAATTAATGTGTACTGGGAAGTTGCATGGAAATATAATATATTTCATTCTGCAATAGAACTGAGCACAGAGGAAGTTTTTATAATAGAAGATAAGTTAGGGCACCTGGAAATAAAAGTGAGATGAAAGTTCTGTTATTATTTGTGATGAGTATTTGTTTTTCTCTGCATCAAGTCAACTGTAAATAGTTACTATTTATTCTGAAGATCAATGTGTCAGTTTATCAGAAGGTCTGGCCTTTTGAATATGTACTCCCCAATACAAATTTAATTTGGTAAATATTTGAAACAACTAATTTTTGTACTAGAACTAGAAAGTGCATGGCATAAAATTTTATGGAATTTTAATAAATCTGATCTTTGTTTTATAGTTTTCTATTACTAAGAAAGGCTTACATTATACCCCTGAAAATTAAGATGTGCCAGGCAAATAAAGATTGTAATTTGTAGGTTAAATAAATTTGCATTGGTACTTATCAGTAGAACATTTGCTGAGGGGTTATTAAGTTGTACTATGTTGCATTATAATTTATAGGCATGTGTTGCCTTTCACTCGGCAGGGTTAAGGTGGTGAAGGGTTGAATTAAATTTTTTTAAAGAGACAGTATTTTGATTGTCGATTGGTCGAATTTTTAAATTCAAGTCAAACATTTTTTTAATTTGCATCGAATTTTGGCCTATATGATAGGCGAAGTACCCAAAAATTACTTTGAAATTCAAATTTTTTTAATTTTCACTTTGACCCTTGATAAATTTGCCCCTTAGTGTTTGCATTTGCATGAATTACAAACCATGGTGATCATTATGCATCCAGGACATGTTATTATGTTGGCTTTACTTAAGCAATGTATACTGCATGGGTGACAGCATATGATTCACCAGTGCATGACAATTTTGCTTATAAAAATAAAACACCACTATGGAAAACCTGATGACCATGAATAACATTAATAATCTTAGTAAACACTAAAATAAACTTTTTTTTGTAATGTAGACTTCTGTGCTCATGACACCTAATTCAAGAGCATATTCAGTAGTCTGAAAAAAATGCAGATGAATTTTCCTTGAGCAATACAAGCTTCTTTTTCTAGTTTGTGTCTTTTTAATAAGGTTGACTGCAACTGCTTTTGCCTACTAGGCTACAATATAGCAATTTGTCAACAATAAGAAATGCTGAACAAAATAGTTATTTATCTAACTAATCGCATCTGATTATTTCAGTGCTGCATAGGGAAGGGTGACTTTTAACAATAATAAAACATTTGTAATCTTTTGTGTGTGGTAAAACTCAAACAAGGAGGCAGGAGTTTAATTGGAAACTCAGCTAATTTGTTAAGAAGTTTAATGTAAATAAAATGGAAATGGGGGATACAGACACACACATATATACAGTGGTGTGAAAAACTATTTGCCCCCTTCCTGATTTCTTATTCTTTTGCATGTTTGTCACACAAAATGTTTCTGATCATCAAACACATTTAACTATTAGTCAAAGATAACACAAGTGAACACAAAATGCAGTTTTTAAATGAGGGTTTTTATTATTTAGGGAGAAACAAAATCCAAACCTGTGTGAAAAAGTAATTGCCCCCTGAACCTAATAACTTGTTGGGCCACCCTTAGCAGCAATAACTGCAATCAAGCGTTTGCGATAACTTGCAACTTTTACAGCGCTCTTAGGGAATTTTGGCCCACTCATCTTTGCAGAATTGTTGTAATTCAGCTTTATTTGAAGGTTTTCTAGCATGAACCGCCTTTTTAAGGTCATGCCACAACATCTCAATAGGATTCAGGTCAGGACTTTGACTAGGCCACTCCAAAGTCTTCATTTTGTTTTTCTTCAGCCATTCAGAGGTGGATTTGCTGGTGTGTTTTGGGTCATTGTCCTGCTGATCGCTTCAGCTTGAGTTGACGGACAGATGGCCGGATATTCTCCTTCAGGATTTTTTGGTAGACAGTAGAATTCATGGTTCCA
>CM044438.1:35887684-35909584 GCA_024363595.1 Xenopus borealis
ATATATATATATATATATATATATATATATAATGCCAAAAAACTGGAAGAACTCATATGCACATAAAAAAGAAAAATGGATTTATTTCACATGGTCCCCCACATCAAAGTGTTTTAGTTCTCCTTGAACAGTTGTTCAAGTAGAAGTGCTAAAGCCAACAAAGGGAAAACCATGCTCCCATCAGAAAATATTGTTTCACTAGGCCTCAAGGTATAGCTGTAACAGTTAATAGTTCAGATACAATGGTGTGTGAAAGTTTGTGAAACCTTTAAAGGGGTGGTTCACCTTTAAGTTAACTTTAAGTATGTTATAGAATGGCTTATTCTAAACAACTTTTCAATTGATCTTCATTATTTATTTTTTATAGTGTTTTAATTATTTGCCTCCTTCTTCTGACTCTTTCCAGTTTTCAAATGGGGGTCATGGATCCTATCCTATTCATATTACAGCTTTGTATTCCAATCAATGCATGGTTGCTAGGGTAATTTAGACCATAGCAACCAGAATACAAAAATGGCAAACTGGAAAGCTGCTGAATAAAAAGCTAAATAACTCAAAACCCACAAATAATAAAAAATGCATCTTTTAATATATACCCCGTGTATGGGAACCTTAATGCCCATCTGGAGCATCCATCATGCAGATGCCTTGTGGAAGGTTATCAGCTTACAGAAAATGAGAATCCACATACTCTCTATTGCTTCCCATATTGCTGACTGTTTAGAAAAATGCAGGTTATATTCCACCTATCTGAATGTTAATGAAAAATATTTATAACACAAATAAATATTAAAAAAACTCACCAGTTAATAATAGTAGTCCAGGTATACATGTCCCATTTTAGTCAAACTGTATAACATGCATAAGCATGCATGTCGCAACAAGCAGCATGTATTTTACCAATGTTTGCTTCCTTAGTTCTCAACATTTGCTGACCCCTTCCCCACATAAGTCCTTAAACTTGTGTGTTTAAATCTAAGAATGTATCTGAAAAATAGTTAGCTTTAATATTGTGACATTAGGGGGCAGATTTATCAAGGGTCAAATTGAAAATTAAATTTTTTTTATTTAAATTTTGTATTTATTTTAGTGTAATTTTTTAAAAAATTCAAAATTTATCATGTACTGTCTCTTTTAGAATTCAAATTCCACTATTTGCCAAATTGCTGTTTTAGTCTATTGCAGACCTCCTACAACAAATTAATAGTCATTTGGTAGACTTCATCAATCAATTTTTGAAAAAAAAAAACATGAATCGAACTTGATGAAATTTTATTCTAATATAATTCGAGTTTGTGGGTTCATCCTATTCACCTGAATTTAAATTTTCTTTTTATAAATTTTGACTGGTTGTTTTTTTTTCTGAATTTTGAGTTTATGGGAGTTTAAAATAACAACATAAGCTCAAAATTCCACCTTTTTTAAATCTGCCCCCAAATATCCCAGAAAAAACCCCAAAGTCACGGCTCACTTTTCTGCCTATAACAACTGCCTTTCTCTTCAGGTGGAGCCCTCGGCTACTCAGAAAATTAATGTGAGAGGACCAAGGAGAGAGTTCTGGGCGACCAAGGGAACCATACATGCAGCAGCAATGGAGAATAGGAGTGCGGTTAAAGGACAGGCCAAATCAATACCAAATCAGGCAGTGCAGTACAAAATCAAGAGGCAGGAGCATATTCCAGGTAAAAGACTGGGTCGGAATACCAAAATCGCAGAGAGAATCCAAGAGAATGGTCAAAGCACAGCCAAAGGTCAGGATCAGAACAGAGACAGGCAAGGTCAAACATGGATGATACACACTTGAAATCGCACCCAAGAACTACCAAAATAGACCTACATTGGGCAAAGACTTAGCAAACACGTTCCCTTTAAATTTTTGAATTTCACAATGACATCATCCACAGCACTGTGTAAAACCAGGAATCGAGGAATTCTGTGAAGGAGGATGAGAGGGTAGGCGTCCCCGCTGCACCACCACCAGAGATTCTCACAAATGTACAGTATGTGATACAAGATAAAACAGTACCTTTCTATTGTAAACACAAGAGATTTAACTATAAATTTAATTATAAACAATTTTCTACATGCTGATAACTACCCAAATATGTGCCATAAAAAGGGTATAATTTACTAACTGCAATGTGAAAAATGTTATTTTATTTGCCGGACTGCAAAGAATTTACATTTGGTTACATCTGGTTCTCGCATGCAAGGAACTAAGATGGAGTTGTGCTGTATTAGACTAAGCATAACAACTTCAGGCATATTCATTTTCATGTGTATTTATCGAATTTTGCAGTTTTAGGATAAAGCTGGGAACAAAAGTCAGGGCAGGTGAAAAAAAATAAATGGGTCATAGATTCCATCTGAGGATGGCATGAGGACACGTTAGCAGCTGCAGTACTGTAGCTCATGTTAAACACTGCTTCAGTAAAGCATGGTGCTAAGTTTTTCTCTCATCAGTTCCTGACAACAATGCAATTAGAAGTGATTTCCACCATTGTTTATGATGTATTATTACAAGAATTAGGAATTAAGTAAAAAAGTCATTTTAAACAGCCACTGATTATTTTACATTAAATGCAAAAATACCATTAGATACCATGGCAATGTTTACATTGTTTATAAATTAAAGGTCATCATATTTACTATTAATAATTGTCGAACAATATATCCATAATAATCAATAGTATTCAGTACTATGAAACAGTAATCCATGAAGAAGTAGTCTAGTTCCTTATGGATTGCTTATGTTAGAATGAACAACATCAAATAAATCTTTCTTGAACATGTGATTGTGGTTCCTGGAGAGTTTATTTGGTCAGTATCTATATTTTATTAATACTGATTGATTGATCAAACTGAAAGAAAACTTTATCAAAAATAATCAAAGCTATATTCTACTATAGGATTCTGAGCGTCCAATCAGTTAATCATTTGGGGGTTAGAGGGATCAAAACCCTGGAAGGCTCAGATGAAATAAAATTATTTTACTTGAAGTTATCAAATTTTCCTATCAAGTATTATGAATCAATAGGATCATTTGATTGATTTAATACAAACTCTGAAAGAAACCAAATATCTAGAAATCCTGCAGGAAACCTCATTTTATCTTTATTAAATCTTGCCCCAGATTTCTCAAAATAACAATATGTTGTGAAGAGATAAATAAGTAATTACAGATATGGAGCTTGTTATCTAGACTGTTCAGGACCTATAGTTTTCTGGATGAAGTATATTTCTGTAATTTGGATTACCATACTTTTAGTCTACTAAAAAAGAATTTAAACATGAATAAACTCAATATGGACGCTAAGGGAGTCCATTCCTGTAACTCAGAATTTAGGAGCTTTCTAAATAATGCTAAATGATTCCATGCCTGTATTACAGTATTTTATTTGCTAATAAACTGTAACTACTTGAAGGAGTGGCTTGTACTTGGGATCTATCACCCAGTGAGAATAATGGACATAAATTCACCATGCAGAAAGAATTTGAATTGCTCACTGCACCCATGTGCTACTAAATAAATATGTACAGCATGTTATTGAGTGCCCTTATCATATTTGTATGATGTCGTTATTGGCACACACATACAGTATGTGATTTACACACAGATGAAGATATGCCTTTAGTAATGTGCCTTATGGTACAAAATATGTCAGCATATTCATGTAAATTAAACCCAACTTTTTTAACTACTAGTTAGGGTCTATTGGAGTCTATTGTGTCGATCTTCAGCTTCGATATTCCTATACTTTATATATCATGTTTTACAATTTTTATTGCAGTTAAATTAAAGTGCAATACTGACCCATTTAAAATTAATTTACATTGCCATGTAAATAATTACATGGGTGCAGAAGAGTCCCCAAAATAATGCCACAGACTTTGTTGTAAACTGATTTACATTAAAATCAACTGAATTAATAAATTAATTTATATTAATATAAGATATTGATTGTTAGTTAAGACTATTTTATTGTTAATACCTGTTTATGTTTAATAGACCAGTATAAAGATTTTACATCTAGTGGGGCAACACACATGCTTGTTTACCATTCAAATAAATCCAGCAGATTTTAAACTTGGGTTGAATGATTAAGGTATGGGTACAACTTTCTATAAGGCTTACCATGTGGAGAAGCGTTCCTGTGTAAAAGCATAAGGTTTATCATATTCACGTGTGTATGGATCATTAAGCATCTTCAGTCACCCTCATGTCAGCCCTTGTGATTGCATGCATCATGGCACTCGTTTATACAATTGTGAATTGATGCCGATGAATTAGCTGGACCTTTTAAGGATGCTTAACACTATGTTAGTTGCTATATTGGTCTATTTTGAATTTCACAGTACTGACTTATCTACCCTTGATCCAGGTAAAAGCTTGACAATTTGCATATTTATTCGGATGTTTCATATCTTAATAATTCAAGATAACTAATTGCTAGGCAGGAAATTGATACCATCCTTATGGATTTGGGGCATAATATAGAATAAATAATTTAGGATGTACTTTTTCTCTCCCTGTCATTCTTCAAAAAATGTTTAAGATTTAAGCCAAATGCATTTAATCTTTTTTATAGATGCTAAAGATATGTATATTGTTTGTAGTTTTCTGCTGAATGATGTCTATATTAAGGGGCAAATTTACTGTTATTCACTAATTCGAGGGCTTTTACCTAGCCCTCGAATTTGGCCGAAATTCGATAAGCATTCGACTATTGAATGCTTATCGAATAGTTTTAGGCTATTTTTACTTCGATATTCGATTTCTTGATAAAATCGTATGATCGGATACCGATCGTTCATTTCACGAAAAAATCGTGAAATTTCCTCAGATCACTCGAAAAATTTGTACGATTTGAACGATCGAAACGCTCGATCGTACGAATGGTATTCGGGCAGGTGATGGGCTTCCCATAGGCTTTTATTGCAATTCGGTAGGTTCCATCTGGCGAAGTAGGCAGTCAAATAAAATTTTAAAGTTAAAGTACTTCTATCATCGAATGGTCGAATTATCGAATATCCGATCATTCGATTTATTCGATACGCTCGAATTTTGCATATTCGATGATCGAAGTGGCCAAATTTGCATATTGGAATATCCGAAAAAATCGTACGATCAGAATTCGATCGAATCCGATCAAACTTCGAACTATTCACGTGAATTTTGTAAATTTGCCCCTAAAATTCCAGATTGCTTCTGTTCTTCTTTTTCCTCTTTTGGGTGTTCTTGATTTAACAATTTTAGTTTGGCATAATATAAAATAAAATTAGAAAAAGTCCTTTAGAGCTGTTAACGCTCGTCGATCATATTCCAGTCTTTCAGCTATACAAAAGTGACACGTATAAGTAGTGGATCAGCACCTATGACAACCAGTGCCGGATTTTGTGGGCAGGTGTCCCGAGGCCGTGCGGTACTGGGGCCCACCAGCATACAGTACCTCCCTCTGTGCAAGTGCGCATGTGTGCCTGGACTGGAGTGCCAAGCTTCCCAGTAGAGCGACTAGGCAGCATGCTGCTCCTAATTTTTTGCCATCCTAGGCCTGGGCCTTTGTGGCCTCACCACAAATCTGGGCCTGATGGCAATAGAGAAAACAAACAAAAAAAACAAGAATATGGTGTAGTATGTTCAGATTTCTCAATTCACACCATGTGTTGGAAAAGGGAAAAACATAAAAGTATATATTGTGTAAGTTCCCTTTAAACGCCATTTATTCCTCCAGAATGTGAAACATGTTTTGTGTATGTTCCCCTTTAAAAAAACATTTATTCCTCCAGGCATGAGTATAGACATATTCCAGAAGACTTCCACCAGATTTAGTCTGAGTGCCTACTCATAACACAGCGGTTTTAGTTATTGCATGTAATAAACAATGTTCTTCCCTTCTTTTCAACAGCTCTGTTATGCTCTTACATAGGAATTCAGACATTTCATAGTACTGTTATTATTAATAAGATAAAATATATATATTAGTAGAAGGGCCAGCACTCCATGTCTCGTGAAAAATCAACGTGTTTATTGTTGCTCATCTGATGTCCAAACGTCGGATGAGAAACAATAAACATGTTGATTTTACACAAGACATGGAGTGCTGGCCCTTCTTCTAATGTGTACATGAATATATTGGTCATTGCATCTTGCAGTTGGTTAAATCCGGTAAGAGTGCAGAAGCTGTGTGACATTTATATATATATATATATATATATATATATATAAACCGGCCTGATGAGCATTAAAATGCAAGAATCATTTTTTATCATTGCCTTATGAAATATAAATATAATTTGCTATTTATTTATTTAATAACATAAGATGTAATTAATGTATTTATGTTGCCTACTTACTTAAAAACAAACATTAATTAGCGATTTATGCCTCAGGGATGAATGCAAGCACATTGGGTATAAATGAAATTTCTTGTCCTTAACTTTGAAACTTGGAATCACACCGATAATTCAGATCTTCTAAGGTTACAGTTTGTGTTTTAAGTGTTGTTGGATTTGACTAAGATTATAAATATTATCTCATATTCTCTCAGATGACTTTAAAACTTTTAGCTGGTGCTTGGTTACCCCCTTCCAAAATAGTTTATTTTATATGAAGGGTCATTCTATGCACACACTGATATAATTATCGTAATTGTTTGCTACAGAGTGGGTTTCCTTCAAAATCAGTGCATGTGTATGTATGTGGAAAATCAACTAAAATTAAAATTAAAAAAAAAATGAAAATAGTGATTTGAAGAATGGGCCACTCAACACTAAGGCTGCTGACATTTGCAATAATCTAAGTGACTGTGTACATTCACTTTAGCAGTAATGTGGCCATCCTACTACCATCTTCTGCTGTCTTTCTATATTAAAATAACATAATATTTATCTTTTGATTCATATGTCTCTTAGCAATAATGTTTCCCATTGCATTAATTACATTTGAGTCAGGTAATAAAATTCATGTATTATTATTTATTTATTTATGTATTTATAATTTTATTATTATTTTATCATACTACCTGCTGACTTGCTATTGTTGACTAGACTCAATGCTCACATACAGTATCTGTTACAGTAATTGTTACCTGTGAAGATACCAGAAGTTCTGTGGCAAGAACAGAACAAAGCAAACAGGGTAATAATGATTCTTGGCACACAGCTTGAAACTTTCCCCACACATCACTGTAGAGCACTGGTATGTGAGGCCTCAGCTGAAGACCCCTGTATAAAAATATTTGTCCATGCCATCCAACCATTATCTGGTTGCTAGGATAAGAGGGAAAATTGCAAACAGTTGTAAGAGTTGCACAACCAATAGTTACTTAAAAAGAAAGCAAAAAACACAAACAATTAAAAGTGAAAACAAAATTATCTAAATATACCATTTTTGACAACTTACTTCAAATTAATATTAAGGTATATTGTTACTTTAAGAGGCACATTTATCAAAGGTCGAAGTTCGAATTCATGTGAGTTTTTTTAAACTCCCTTAAATTCAACTATATTCAAAATGGTGAATATCTAAAATGTGAATATCTAAAATGCGGACAAATTTTATCGACCAGAAAACTCAAATGGAATTAGATTTGAATTTGACCAAACTAGATTTGAGTTTTTCCTCTGAAAAAACTTGAATGTCAGAAAGGCTGCAAACATCTCCATTTTGGTCACTGGGCCTCTTCCATTGACTTATATATGAATTCAGCAGGTTTAGGTGGCAAATAGTCGAATTCTAATTCTTAAAGGGCCATGATAAATCTTGAAATTCGAATTAAAATTTTTTATAAAATTCAAATCGAGTTTGGATAATTCCCTAGCTGAATTTTACAGTTGTGACCATAAAAAAAAATTCGACCCTTAATAAATCTGCCCCAAAATGTATCCATTTGTATTACTTGTTTTGTATTTTCACTAAAATGATTGAATGTATGCAATTATTATCATTATTTATTTATCATGCTTGGTGGGTCTTCTAGAAGTACCTGGATCTAAAAAAGAGACCTAAGCATCATTTTACATTTAACTACCACAAGATTGGTTGAGTACCAAGAATGTGTGTTTATTAATGATAATTTACAATAATATAATGATCAACTAACCTATGAGCATTTAATAATCACAGGCATAAGGCAAATCATTCTCTAAACAACAGGGGTCTTCTTGTTCTGCAGTCTGACAGTATACCTCCCCATGTTCATATTTTACTAATAAAGGGCATGTGAGGTTTGCTCTGTCAGTCTACCCTTACCTTTCTTACAATAAGATTTTAATCCAATACATTTAGCACTGCTGCTGCTGTGTAATGGATAGACCATAACTCCATTACAAACCAGCCTCTCAAAGTGAAATCTATTCTCCAAAACCAATTCAATCTCCACTAATGCAATCAGGAAACCTTATCTCTAATTAAGTCACAGTAGGTTCAAATGCCTAACTCGTTCTGCCTTCTCAATTTTACATTTAATTTCAAAATTTGAACTATAGTATGTTGGATAATTTGTACCTAATAGTACCATTTATTGGATGAGTTCCACAGACTCAGCATCTTTGTCTGCATCAGTTTCCACTTACTAAGCTGCCAGACACTGTGCCCTTTACATTCCCATAAACAGCAATAGGGCTTACCCCATGATGGCATTCCATAAGATTTATTATTTCGATAATAGATCAAGGATCCTCTTGTGTACAAGCTTAGACGATACTTCATCTAACCTGTTTTTTGCATAACTGTCAAAAAAAAGAAAGGGAAAGAAAACATTATTCAGGGCATACTGACAGTTGTTTGTGAGATAAGATCTGTGGACAAGAAAAAAGATTTGTATTTCAGGTTCTTATTTATCTAAAAAATAAATCACAGCAATCATCTAGGCTTTCGGGCATTTCTCAAGACAGTGTGCAATCATCAGTGTTTTATGAGTGATGATTAAACTTTTTTCTCCCCCTTCTATAGTACTTGCAGTGGGCAAATTTTATTGCATTGTATTTTTTTATTTATACAGCATCACAAGTGTAAGCAGTGCTTTACAAACCATTAACACAAACAGGGGTTCAGTTAATACATCCATGCAGAGGCACATGACTACAGGAAGTACTCAGGCCTCTCCCACTGGCCACCCCTCCCTTTAAAGGCATACCACATGCACTTAATTCCATCATTAAGGGTGCAGTGTTCACTTGGCCATAAGACAATAGAGGCTTTAGTAGCAAAGGATTAAGGATAGAATGCAGTTTGTGTGAATCAGAATCTGGGAGAAGTTTAAAAAGGAAAAGATGACTTTAAGATAAACAAAGGCCTGGTAGTATTCACCAGGGGTACTATAGTAACATAACTATGCTGGCTTTTTAACTACTTTTCTTAACATCTGTGATTCCTTGTATTCTAGCATAGTTGCAGAAGACTGGCAGTCCTGTTGACATTTTTAAATAGGGGTTGTTCTCAGTCAGGGAACTATAGACCTGTTAGTTTGATGTCTATGGTATAGGAGCTTAAAAAGGGAATATTAAGAGATATTGGAATACATCCAGTCAAATCACAATTATATGATTATGGCTTCTGCTAGGCAAATGGACTACAAGGAGGTGAGAAGACTTTGCATGTACTATATGGACACTATATGGATATATGCATTTAGAACAGTCTAAATTTGTTTTTCTTCCTGTTTACTAGGAATTGGTACACTAAATCAACTTTGTGTATAAGTTATTTTATTGTCTGTGACTGTTTATTAAAAGCTTTCTTTGCATTTTACAATACAAGATCGGTTATCAATCTAATTTAAGAGAACAGATTCTACTGCTTCTTTTTATTTCTGACAGGTTCTTTATATGATCTATCCATTCCAAAAGGGCTATTCTTATGTTGTTTTTCCTCTGTAAATTAAGTGAAAAATGTTTTAAAAAACACTAATGTACATTGGAAGGGCTATATGGGGAGCCACTATGTATAGCTTACAAGAGTGTGTGTCTATTATTCTCACACGTAATTAAAAACATATAAAAATGCTTTTCCTCTTGTGCTTTTTGATTAATATATGTTATCTCTGATTAAATATACTAATAATATAATTTTGTTTTTAATTCTTACTACCCTACTGGGTTTTCTACTGTTACTATGATTCTTAACCTGCCACTTTAATATTGTAATTTTATTTTAAATAAGATACATAACTTGCTTGTAGTTACACTAAGAAGAGTCAGGAGAAGTCACAGTCTTACTAGTTAGCATGCCATTTTCACAATAAGAGAAGAAGCACTGTCCTAGTTTCACATAATACGGATTGTATGTATCCATTTACTCAATTAAAGTGGAATGGCATTTAAATAGATATGCTTGCATAAAGTAGGACACTAGAAAACTCATTATAATAACAAAATAGGTATGCCTAGGATCTGATGAGAAATATTAAATACTTCTCATCCAAAGTATTATTGAATAAAGCAAAGAGAATTATCCCCAGGCTAATGATTACCTACACATAGTATACTTAGATCAGTATGGGATGCAGAATAACTTTCAAGTAGATAGAATTAGAAACACAACTGTTATAGTGTTGTTTCTGGTTGTTTCCTGTAGTTGTAAACAGACACCATATGGTAAAGTGAAAATATTTTAATGTGTGTCTGTAAGAAAACTATTGGAAGAAAAGCAAGAATAAAGCAGCATACTGTCTTAAAATGTTGATTTTGCTAGTGATGGGTGCGAATAAATCTGCCAGGTGGGAATTTGCAGCGAACCTCCTTGTTTCGCCGCCGGTGAATATATATGCAAAACTGTGGTGAAAATTTGCCTGTGAAAAATCCACCACATCAAAGAAATCTGTCCGTGCGTCAGAATAGTTGCAGGCATAGAAATTGTTCCACACCAAAATAATTTGGCTGCCCATTAACTTTAATGCATTTGGACAAAATAGACATGCATATAAAAATCATCATGGGTGTCAAAATTAGCATTTTGGAAATTTTTCACCATTTTGCTAATTTCTCTAGAAACTCTAAAAATTTTTGGCGAAGTGAAGCAGGATGAATTTGCCCATCATTGGCAAAGGGCACACCACACATTCAAGCTGGTTCCCAGAATCTCAGTGTAGATTTGTCTAATGCAAAGGCTAGTGATGGGCGGATAAATTTGGCAGGTGCAAATTCACAGGGAATTTCCTAATTTCACCACCAGTGAATAAATACGGGAAACTTCGATGAAAATTCGCCAGTGAAAAATCTGCCACGTCAAATAGCAAATAGTCATGCACATAGAAATTGTCACACGTCAAAATAATTCGGACACCCATTGACTTTAATGCATTTGGACAAAATAGGCGCACATATAAAAATTGTCATGGGTTTCAAAATTAGTATTTTGCTAATTTTTTGTCATTTTGCAAATTTCTCTGGAAATTTTAGAATTTTTTTGGTGGAGCCCATTACTAGCAATGGAGATACCACATATTCCAGCATGTGAAAAAAAAGGAATTAATTTCTCCTCAATAGACAAAACAACTACAATTTTGCCTCATAACTATGAGATACTGTATTTCCCCTGAGATGTTCATTGGGAGCTTTTGATTTAACCTAGCCTGTGATGTGTTACACTAGAAGATTAGTGGCTGCTGCTTGTAGGCCTAGAATAGGAATAATTGATGTAGTAAACTTTATGACCTAGTTAAAAAATTGCAAACTTCCTGGGCAACGTTAGTGTAAGGGGCCTATTTCTCATGCTGTTTAAAATTATTTATGCTGTTTAAAAATGAGAGGAAAAGTGGTGCAAAATAAATTTATTAAGCTGTATATTTTCTTTTACACCACCCAATCACTGTATTTTACGTGGTTAATTTATATTTATGGTGTAACTCATTCAAGTCAAAGGGAAGGATGTAGGCAGTACAAAACACCATAAAAAGGCAATTAATTTTTGCTGGAGCAGCTGCTACTTTTTACACCAGAATTTTACATGGAAATCTTTTAAGACAAGCATGTATGCACAGCTGTTTTAGATGCAATGTCTGGTGATGTATAGTGTTTTTGGTTGACTTTTTTTACACAGCATGATAAATAGGCCCTAAAAGCTCCACATAATTTCCTTGAATACAAAAACAAACAAACAAAAAACCAGTAGACAATGTTAGGATATCCAAACCACATTTTACAAATTTGTATTGGGAGTGTTCTGCTGCTATATTCATTTTCTTGACTGTTTAAATGTAATAAAAACACTGGGCACCATCAGTTTGTATAAAGAGCTAAGTTAGCAGTGCAGATGTGCCTCCTCTATCTGTATTGCATGGACAATTGAAAAAAAGAGAAAGAAATAACCCATAGAGCTGCACCTCCCCATCTATATCCGACACAAAATAGTGGTATATCCAAAGGTATTAAAACTTAACCTTTATTAAATAAATTAATTAAAACACAGTCCAGTTTAAATTATTAAGAACAGGATTAGGCAGAGGACCAAACTCACAGATAGAAGCGGGGGGGGGGGGGGGGTGATATGTGTAGCCGGTGAGGACTAGAACACAGCATATATAGAGGCATACCCTTTTGGACCCATCAGCCTATATATCTTATATCTTCCGGCACAATCAAGTCCCTACGGTAGCGTATTTTACATAGTGCATGTACGTTACCTTACTAGTCTGCTGGGTTGTTGCCTCAGGCAACAGAGTTTCTGATGACTGGACAACCCATGGAGCTATCTGCCTTTTGCCTCAGGCACAGAAACTAGCTGACTCGTAGCTTGGTTGAATGCTGGAGATCCGAAAAGCACTTGAGCTAGTTTACTAACTTCCTTGTGCCTCAGGCACATAAAGACGCTAACTGGCGGCTTGTTGGAGATACGGGAAATGCCTGTACTAATATGCTGACTGGCTTGTGCCTCAGGCTGGCGGCTAACTATTCCACGCGGCACCCTTGCCAATCAAACCACCCCACACCAGAATAACCCGGAATCCAAAACCAACCCGGTTGGTGGATCTTCAAAGAAACAAAGATCTGAGCGAGTTGAAGTCCCTGCCTAACCGGAGCTAAAAAGTGCGCCAGTTAGCGTCTTTATATTAAAATAATCCTGTTCTTAATAATTTAAACTGGACTGTGTTTTAATTAATTTATTTAATAAAGGTTAAGTTTTAATACCTTTGGATATACCACTATTTTGTGTCGGATATAGATGGGGAGGTGCAGCTCTATGGGTTATTTCTTTCTCTTTTTTTCAATTATTCAGTTGTTTATCTGACCCTGCACACCATCGATTTTTGTCATATATCAGACGGAAGGTGCTCCCTATACACATTTTTCTCCTTTCTGTATTGCATGGACCTAACTTTATTTTAAGGAGAGCGAAACCTTAAAAATGAATATAGCTAGAAATGCCATATTACATATAATGAGCTTATTGCATTAAAGGCATATTGTTATTGAAAAATATGTTTTGAAATCTGACATGGGGCTATACATATTGTCAGCAGAGGAATGGCAAAGTAACCAGAAGAGAGAGAAGAAACAATACCCTGCCTGAAAGTAGTTCCATCCTGAAGTGCTGGCTCTTTCTGAAAGAACATGACTAGGCAAAATGACCATGACAACTATAAAAATACATTTGGGTTAGGAGTGAAATTTTACATAGCAGAGTGAATTATTTGCAGTGCAAACAGCGTCATTTAGAAATAAAAACAACAATATAAAAATCATGACAGAATCCATGTAACCTAAAGGTGCAGGGTCTCTATCACAGTAATGATTAAGGCCTTCACAAGTTGTCATAGGCATTAACCAAGTTGGATTGTGTTAGGGGTGTCAACAACCAGAAAAGTAGGATCAAATGTTACTTAAACTGATGCTACAGGGACGTTTCTTAAATTTTGATGCTAATTGCACTGGTTTCTGAGCTGTCGTTTAATACTAATCAGCCTTGTAAAGCAACATTTATATTCTATATATACATTATATTGTGAGTTGATTCCTAAGCTCAGATAAGGGACAGCAACACAGAGCATGGGATCTAAATCAGCAGAAAACAAGATCGAAAAGGGCATCTTTGGAGATACATATCTTCCCTGCTAAAGGGCAGTGGTTCCCTTGGGCCGGTACAGATGCTAGAAACATAATCTACAGCATTTCTACTCCTTTATTAAGTTCTAGTTCTAATTATTTTCCTGACAGTCATGAAGTTTGACTTCTTTGAGGACTTTGATACATTAAGTTACAATTAGATGTTAGAATATATTAGAAATGGGTAAAAATGTTTTTGAGAGTTATTTTCTGTTGTGGAATTAATCATTCTAGGGCAGAAAATAAATAGTTAAATCAAACATTTTATTAAGTGGTTAGTTAAGAGATAACTATGTTTTCTACTCTACTCTTACACAGTTCCTATGTGTTAAAATAGCAGTAACCGTGGAAATCTGGACAAGAAAAAGTATTTTGGTATCTATATAGAAGTCCTTTTGTCATGTCTAATTAATATCATATTTATTCAGCACTGACTAATTCCTGTAACACTGTATTGATGCGTGACTTTGCTGACATAAGGGTGATCATCTGTAGCTTTGCTTGTTCATTTACATAGCAGTGAATCAGAGAGCATAAATTGACAATGGGTTATTCTAAAGTGTTACATGTATAGTAAATAGTAGTTTCAATTCCTAAAACTGCATACTTCTTCCAGCTTTTAATTAAAGAGAAAACAGAAGAATGATTAATGCACACATGAGCAAAACTAAACACACTGAACTAAAAATAAATATAAAATGTAAGTTAGAAGGCTTATTCCTTACAACTGGTGACACATCTTGATAACACAAACTCCCTGAAACAAATTGGATTTCTACACATATAAGTTGAAAAAGCTTTAGGGGCAGATTTACTAAGGGCAAAATTTGTGAAAAAATTTTGAAATTTGACCTTCGAAGTATTTTTAAAGGCCATTTTCGATCAAATAAAAGACTGTTCGAATCGTTAAAATTGATTGAGCAATTCAATTGATTCTCCAGAAATTCCTTTGAATTGTTGGAACTTAGAACATTTTTTCAGGACAGGTTCTATGAGGTCCCCCCATAGGCTAAAATGGAAATTCGGCAGCTTTAAGCTGGCGAATAGTCGAAGGATTTTTAAAGGACAATTTTTTTCAATTCAAATCAAATTTTGTGCTATTCGATAGTCGAAGTAGCCCAAAATTACTTCAAAATTTTTATTTAAAAAATTGTGTAATATATACCTGATGTGCAACAATAAAGAAGTTAAAAAAAAAAATTTTTATTTAAAAAATTCTAATTTTATTCGAATTTTCACTTCGACCATTTGTAAATCTGCCCCTAAGTATAAATACCTTTGCTCAACCATTTTATATCGCTGGATGACAAGTTCTGAATGCATGGGGTGATAGGCTTTTTTTTAATACAGTTTTAAATTAGGAGTGGGCTGCTCCTGTTTGGTAAGCTCCAGGTAAATGACTCCTTATATATTGGTCATACTATGGGGCAGATATACTAAGGATCGAAGTGAAAATTCAAATAAAATTTTAATTTTTAAAATTCGAATTTCGAAGTACTTTTGGGCTACTTCCACTATCAATTAGCCCAAAATTCACTTTGAATTGAAAAAATCCGAAAATTCGAATTCTAATGTACTTGCCCTTTAAAAATCCTTCGACTATTTGCCGGCTTAAAGCTGCCGAATTGGCATTTTAGCCTATGGGGGACCTCACAGAACCTGTCCTGAAAAAATTTCTAAGTTCAAAGAACTCAAAGGATTTTGTGGAGAATCAATAGAATCGTTTGATCGAATCCTACATTTCAAACGATTTTTTATTTGATCAAAAATGGACTTATTCAATCGAAATAGGTAAATTTTTTGGTTCTTAGTAAATCTGCCCCTATGTGTCATGCTGGTGTAAAAAATTAACCATGCATGTATATACGCCAATATATTATCAAGGGTTACAGCAGTTTGTTGTGCTCTCAAAGGCCAGAAACCCAATGACAGAATCTGGCTCAATACATGTAAATCTGGCATATTGTACTTTATTCTTGCAATGGGAGCTGAAAGCCTTAAACCTTCCACAATGAAATTTCAGTGTTGCTGAAAACTGATGACCTAGTTTGCATAGCATGACAGTGTTTACTAGATATTCTAAAACAAACAAAATATCCGAAGGTATGGTTGCTGACGCTGAGCTGAAATTATATACTTAATGGTCTTCCATAAAATGTTTATGTGAAAGGCTCTCTACATTATTAACTTAGCTTCTAGACAGAAATGACAAGTAAGCAACTTAATAAGCTATGCCCTTACATTCTTACACTTTAGTTTTTATTTAATGAAAATAAATGGAAAATCAATCTTTGTTATGAACAGGGTAATCACAGGACTGTCCATAACCTGATGAGCAGCACTCCATCACATGTAGAGTTTGAAATGAAGAAGGCCACGTATTTATATATGTGCAATGTTTAAAACCTTCTTTTGATAAGGAACCCTGCAGGAATCCTATTACTAAATCTTCTACTTATCGTGCTACTGCCTTGTTACTGGATAAAATAAAGAAATATGCCTCTGTAGAGTAATAACAAAATGTTTATATTCCCTTTTCAATGACATGTTGACAGGACAAAGCTCACTTTGAGAAACGATTAAAACTATGTACAGTATATTCTATATTAACCATTAAACACCAGAGAGATGCTCTCAATGTGGATCTAAAATTCTTCTCAAAGGATTTCAACATATTTTATTTTCAAAATCCTTTGTTCATGTGAAACAGGGTGAATTCAAGGCTTTCTGCTAAAGCCATTCTTACATATTGGAAAAGCCTTCAGAAATTCTGCTAGATGAGTTTAGAATCAATGGAAAGTAGGTCAAAGCTTTATAAGAATTTAAAGGCAACTGAAGCAAATCAGGCTTTCAGGGTTCACACCACCAAACATATCATTTCATGTAAGTTAAGTACAGTCTTCCTCTCTATCCCATTTATTGAACCACTAAATCAAATAATTACACAAAAACAAAAATTCCCATGCTTACAGAAGGTGTGAAAAAAATAACTACATTATCCATAAATCAGTTAAACTGTTACTAAAATCGTTTAACACATGATTACATTTGTTTTTAGTTCTTGTCTCGGTCTGATGATATCAAATCAGCAGAAATAAGTAATTTCACTATGTGTGCAATGTGTGTGGCTCCTGGTAGTCAGGATGACAAGACTTTTTTCTAGTTTCTTCTTTCTGCTGTCTTACATAAAATGCTCAGTGTTTTAAAAGGGTTTTATTTCAAATCATTTAAAAAATATTAGCTTTAGCTATTATAACAGCAATTCTTTCACACACTGCTAAAGTATTGGCACAGTTGGGAGATTAATCCCACATATCTTTAAAAAAACAAACACATACAGATGCTGTTAGAGATAATTTGCTAATATAAATTAATCTATAGCAATACAACATGTTTTAGAATTATTTCCTCTGGATCATCTAGACTTTGGACAAGTTCACTTGGACAAAAGGTAAAATATATTTAACATTTTTATATAGTTATGGTATGGGATTTAAAAGTGTGTAGGTATGGCATTTAAAGTGCATTAGAGCAAGTGAGGAATGTTTTTAATACAGGTATTGGACCTGTCATCCAGAATACTCAGGACCTGGGGTTTTACAGATGAGTAGTGATGGGCGAATTTATTCGCCAGGGTCGAATTCGCAGCGAATTCACGCAATTCGCCGCTGGCGAATAAATTTGCGAATCAGCAGCGAAATTTCGCTGAAAAAACGAGTCGCGCGTCGTTTTTGACGCGACGCGCAGAAAACGACGCGACACGTGCCGAAAACAACGCGACGTAAACGACGCGACGCGTGTCAAAGTTGACGCGATGCATGTCAAAAGCGTCCCGCGACTCGTTTCGCGAATTTTTCGCAGATTCGCGAATTTCTCTAGAAATTCGCGAATTTTTCGGCGAAGCGAATCGCGGGAGATTCGCCCATCACTAATAAGGAGATCCTAATTTGGATCACCATAAATTAAGTCTGCTAAAAATAATTTAAACATTGAACAAACCGAATAGTATATACCAATAAGGATTCATCTTATCTCAGTTGGGATCAAGTACAAGGTACTGTTTTATTAGTACAGAGAAAAAGGAAATCATTTTTAGAAATCTGAATTATTGGAATTAAAATTAAGTTTACATGAGGTGACCATCTCAGCTATACATATAGTAAATGAGCATTGATCATGTATCCAGAGCTTGCAAGACTTTACTGATATAATTGGCACATTCACAAGTAGAATGTGTGTATGATGAACTAACAATGTTTTTAGGTTGTTAGGGTATTGACAAGGTTTACCCAAATATACAGGTTTTGTCCAACACTCCAAAATGGGAAAAAAAGAAGGATAGTGAAATCATAAGACTATCCAACTAATAAAACCTTTTTTATGTATCTATGAGGGACAGATGTTACTGGTGTTAGCGTAGATTTCTGTGTCCAGAAAAGTAGCAAATAATAAGGATATCATATTAAGGGTGGATGGTAGATTAATCCATAAATTTTGCTTGATTCACAGGCACAACGATAACAAGAATCTCAAGTTGGGGCTTGAGAGAGAGAGAGAGAGAGAGAGAGAGAGAGAGAGAGAGAATTTAAAACAAACCAGATGTATGGACTTAGATATGTATGAATTTAGATATGCTTCTGAACTTTTGCTTTCCTAGTTTGCAATAATAATGTATGCTGATTTCAGAATTAATGTTCTGATTGTCCCCTCAAAATCACATACTGTATATGCATCAGAAAAAATTATAGCCAGTCAGTAAAAATGCTTACATTTTATTTTGATTATAATATTGTACCCACTTGAGTACTTTTTTTAACTTTACTTTATTTGAATTTGAATTAAAAGTAAGTTGCATATTAAAGAATCTTGCCAAACTGGAATGTATTTTTAAGTAAATATTGTCCTTTTACATTTCTTGCCTTGAACCACCATTTCATGATGGTCTGTGTGCTGCCTCAGAGATCACCTGACCAGAAATATTTCAACTCTAACTGTAACAGGAAGAAGTGTGGAAGAAAAAGACAGAACTCTGTCTGTTAATTGGCTCATGTAACCTAACTTTATAGTTTGTTTGGTATGTTTGCATGCACCGTTGAATCAATCGATTCCAGGAGGCTGTCCTTATTTTTTAAAAAGGCTATTTTCTATTTATGATTACCCAATGGCACATACTACTAAAAAGTATATTATTATAAAAATTGTTTATTTACATGAAGCAGAGTTTTACATATGAGTTGTTTTATGCAATATCTTTTTATAGAGACATACATTGTTCAGGCGGTATAGTTTTCCTTTAAGTCAAACAATATATGCATTCATAATGTTCCGGGGGGAGCAGAAGTACGCAGGTTCAATATGAAAAACATATCAATATTTTCTGGTGAGCTGTGAAGTCAGTGTAGTGAAGTCTGAGAAGTTTTATATATTGTTAGACTTTAGTACTTGTAATGCATCCCACACAGTATAATAGAGCACTATACAAATACTTTTGTACTTGAACTGCAGTCGTATGGATGAAGTCATGACAATACAAAGTAGTAGGAAAATGTGGTGTTTATCAGTTTAATGCTCATTGTAAAATAATTAATAAGAAGTATCAGCTGTCTGAACATTGCTTGATTTGAATGGAATTATCGTATTCTGTCATGTAAGTACATTCAGCTTTTTACATGAATGCCTTTGTGCTGCAAACAGTGCTTTTGAAAATGTTAGAACATGTTTATTGGAATAATCAGAAATGTTGCATGTAGCTTATGCATACATATTGTGAGTAAAAACAATTCAGCAGCAGAATAAGAGAATTGTCCTTTTTCAACACACCCCAGTTAATCAATCATTAGATGATTTGCTTGTAAAAAGTATTGCTTGTAAATATGTGGAAGTTACATCTATACAACATCTTAATTAGTTGTCAATGTTCTTTGATTATCACTAGTGATGGGCGAAACTCCCGCGTTTCGCTTCGCCGAAAAATTGGCAAAAAATTCTCGAAACGCGCCGCGTTTTACGCAACGCGCGTCAAAAACTACGCGTGTTGCGTAAAATGCGGCGCGTCGTGTCGTTTCCGTCGCGTCGTTTCTGTCGCGTCGTTTTCGACTCGCCGACTCGTTTTTGTTGGTGAATTTTTCAGCGGCGAATTTTTGCTGCCGTTTCGCTAATTTATTCGCCAGTGGCGAATCGCGGGAATTCACTGCGAATTCGCCCCTGGCGAATAAATTCGCCCATCACTAATTATCACCATGAGACACATGTAGCTATTTTTCACATGCACATGTATATTTTGGAAAAACTAAACACAAAAATCAGTGGATATTTTAACGGATCAAGTAATTTGGTTTACTGAGAGAAAACCACAGAGGCAGTACTAGCTGCTGCAATCGTGTTTATTCACACAACATGTTTCGGGCTCTTTTTG
This sequence comes from Xenopus borealis, assembly GCA_024363595.1. NCBI lineage: Eukaryota > Metazoa > Chordata > Amphibia > Anura > Pipidae > Xenopus > Xenopus borealis. The sequence continues at coordinate 35,908,143 of CM044438.1, forward strand.
TTGTGCGAATAAACATGACAGCTAGTACTGCCTCTGTGGCTTTCTCTCAGTAAACCAGAATTCTCAGTCTGTGCAGTCAACTACATAGAGTGAGACATTTTAATGGATATCTAGATGATTTGGTCATTAAGCTTGTTGTTTGCATAATGCAGTTATACTTAAACCTAAATATACAAAATTTTATACTAATTAATTACTGTACATCTTTAAAGGTATGCCACAATTTAAGTAATACCTTTATTTGAGATCAAGAATAACATATTTTTAAAAGATCTGGATATTGTATGTGGAGCTACCCGATTAACAAATGCTATGTGTATATATAATAAAGAAATGGGTTTAAAACAAACAGTGCTCCTAGAAGATTGAGCACATGAGTGTAATTATCATGGTATCCAAGCTGAGAGTGTATGTGCATGTGGGGACGAGGTAATCGTATTACATCTAGGATGGGAGGATGGACATGGAGCTGTACAAATTCATTTCCTTGGGCTATTTTAATTCCATCACATCTCAATCTAATTTTCCACAGCAACAATGAATAGAATCAGCACAGAGGAAAACGCAAGTACCAGCACTTATCAGGCTGTCTTTTTATGACAAGGGCTGGGGGGAGATAAATGTAATGGTATAAATGTTTTTTAAACGAAATCTCTCTTTTGTAAAAATCCTAATCCTTTACTGAGGTATAATGTGCAAAATGTCATTTAAGCAAAATTTAGATAATACCCTCCAATATATTATCTGCAAGCTTGCATCTCTAATTTTTTTTTGTGCATTCCATATCATTGTGGAAATAAACAAATTCATAAAGACATCCATGGATTTAGAATGAATATAGTATAATATATTCTTTGTCTAAGAGAGAAATATAAGCAAATGTGACGTTCTATTTATTAAAGGTTGATTTAGTAGTTGTACGAATGTAAAGAACCATGTGCTAAAAAATATTAATACTTCTAAAACCTCTAAAATTTAAGTTTTTCGGTCAATTACTAACAAAAGAAATTTAAAAAACTCTAAAAGTGGCAAAATAAGACCAGTGCAGCTCCCACAACTTGTGTAGTACCTTGGGGTGTTTTTCAAATTTTGAATTCATGTTTTTATTAAACTCCCTTCAACTGAAATATATTTGAAATTCAACTTCAGGGTTATTTAAGAAAAAAATGGAATATCTAAAAATCGGATTAATTTTACAGACTCAAAATCAATTCGAATTCGAACAACTCGATTCAAGTTTTTTTTCTCCGAAATAAACTCGAATGTCTGGAAGGCAACAAACACCTCCAAATTGGCCTCCTGAAGTTGAATGTATATTTACCACCTTAAACTTTTTTTAATTTGTTTTATTTTTGGTGATAAATGTATCATTGCTTTCTCCAAAAGCTCCCCATAGACGCAACGATATTTCCCTGCTGAACGACCGATTTTAGGAAAGTCCG
>CM044438.1:35912866-35931784 GCA_024363595.1 Xenopus borealis
GAACTTCCGGCGAGCGCGAACAGCCGATGTTCGCGCAAACAAGTTCGCGGGCGAACAGTTTGCGCCATCCCTAGTCACGACGCATTTAGCTTACAAATCCAAGTGACTGCATCTGTATGTTTGCAGCGCAAGCAGGCTGAGATCCTTCAGTTTTTGCAAGCAATATCGCCTGAAATGGTCTTTTTAGTTGATGGACACATTGGACATTTAAACGATCGTTTTGAGACAATCGTGGTCTCACGATAATTATTGGATCTTTCAAAAATCTTTACGTCTATGGCCAGCTTTAGACTCAAAATTGGAATAAAAAAAAACACACTCAAGGGGAAAATTCACTAAAATCCCAAAAAATTCCAAGAGGAATTCTTTTAGAAATGAACTATCTATATTTAAAAAAAAAACATTCTTGTATTAATTCATGTATTTATTTCATCATGTACATTTTTAATCTCTCTGTATAAATTCATGTATTTATTTATTCAATTATACTTTTAATTTCTCTGTATAAACCATGTAAAAAATAGCATATGTAGTAGAGAAAGCCACGGTTTTAAAAACATTGCAAAGCAGGGTGTAAAGCAACAGGCACCCCAATAGATGTTATATATAGGAGGGGAGATGGCAGCTAGAACTCGCAGAGACGATAAAGAATATAGCAGAAGCCATACAGACAGAGAGTTGATCTGACAACGCGGTTGCTATAGCTTCGGGGAAACTCCGGCTCCAGCAGTGACGCAACCGGAAGTAGGGGATGCGTTCCAGGGTTGGAACGCATACAGTGCGGAAGAGAACGCGATAATTGCGCAAGCCGGAAATGATTGCCTTTAAAAGAGAATGCAGGATCTATGGTCACTATGCCTCTGATGAAGCTGATGACGTCAGCGAAACGCGTCGGGTGAGAGCAAGGAACGCTGCAGTGGGGACCGGGCTTGTAAGGAAGAAAGAGGAGATTCATTTCTGCTGGCAGAGTGCTATTAACCTCTCCCACCCCGGACTAACCCTGGATAAGGACCTGCAACGTTATTAAGTGAACTTGTCACTTATTTTAAATGCAGGAGAGGCGCTACGGGAGGAGTACATCTAGGATTTATTATACGAAATCTAACCAAGACTTGGTCTTGTAAGTAGGCAATTCTGCCACATTGTTTATCACATGGTTGTGGTTTGGTGAATACAGATCTAAAGTGGAAATTACATTCCCTAACTAAGCACACATCAAGTGTTTAAAGGAAATAACCTCACCTAACCACTGAATGCTAAAATTACCACACCCTACTGTTTCAAAAGCAATTTAACAGACTGCACTATATAGTGCCCTTTTTCCCCTTTTTTCCCTCCCCTTTTTTCTTTCCTACATTTCCCCGTTGCCTTAGGCGCTGATCCATACTTGGGCTTTTTGTGGAATCTTCATACACAGCTGGGAGACTGTGAAAGGATCGGCAGGAGGAAATTAAACCGAGAGACTTACTAACTTTTCTTTCTCAATTTAACCTATGCAAATTATCTTTTGATTTGTTTTATTTTTGGTGATAAATGTATCATTGCTTTCTCCTTAGACTCAAAATTGGAATAAAAAAAAACACACTCAAGGGGAAAATTCACTAAAATCCAAAAATTTGCCAGCGTTGGCTTCGCTAGCAATCACCGCACTTCGCCAGGTGAATTTTCGCCAGCGCTATGCAAATTCACTAAAGTTCGAAGTTACGCTCAGGTCGTCGAACGGTAGTGTAGTTGTGCTAGTGGTGCCTAATTTGCATACGGCGGGAATTTAGGCATATAATACAAGTATATGTTACAGCCACTACATTCCACTACACAAGCCCAGGAAACCTTTAATAAATTAAATAAAGTTGTCCTATTGCCCTACATGTGCCCCCTATATAGTTGTGTTGCCATATGTTAAGAAATTTAGGGGGGATGGAGGGTAACCCCCCCCCAAAAAATCGATCTTTTTCAGACTATCACCCTCCAATGGTAAAACACGTCAGCGTTTTTTTTGGGACTTAGAAAAATGTTCCAATGTTTTTTTCAAACTTCTATCTATTGTAAAGTCTAACGTAAGTGGTAACGTTCAGGAAAATGTTGATCTTAGTGAATTGCGTAATTACGATCCTTCGTCAGTGCGCAACTTCACCTGGCGTAAGGGTGCGAAGTTGCACAAGTCTTTCTACTTTGCTAGCGAAAATTCGCCAGAGTCGGTGTTAGTGAATTTGTGAAGTTACGAAATTACGTCACATTGGCGAATTAGAACTAGTGTTAGACTGTTCGCGCTTTAGTTAATTTGGACCAGAGTGATTTTCTATTGGCATGTTAGATTTGCTGAGTATAGGGCTCATTAATACAATGGGTTTGAAGCAGAATCTAGAAAACATAGAGAACTAAAGCTTAACAAAGAAGTAGTGTAAGGACTTACCCTGGTGGTCTAGTAGCTGGCAGGGACCTCTATGGCGCGCACGGCCACATGCTTCTGTGTTTATGCTCCGGCGTGATGACATCATGGTGCTTTGGAGCAAAATTAAAATGTATTTAAAGTGCCTTTGAATGAAAACTCATTTCCAATTTTTAGGTCTATTTGACTAAGTTCCTGGGTTCCTAAGATTCTTTGTGAATCCTGTTGTTATCCCTGGCATTGACCCTTACCTGCCTGACTATTCTGAACTCTCCAATCCTGACCCTTGCCTGCCTGACTATTCTGAACTCTCCAATACTGATCCTTGCCTGTCTGACCTTGCTTGAACTCTGCCTGTACTGATCAGGCCTGTCTGACCATGCTTGAACCCTGCCTGCACTGACCCCGGTCCACCTGACTATGCTTTCTGTCCAATATCCTTGCTAAATGATCATGCCCCTTTGCCTGTCCAGAACCTTTGCTTGTCTCTTCTCTTAATAAGACTGTGAATGTGCCCCTAAAGTACCCCCTGTAGCTCCCCATATTCTTTTTCTACACATTGACTGCACATGTGAAACGTGATTTCGATATGCTGTATAACTATATAGTGTGTATTGACAAATAAAGGAATCTTGTATCTCTTGTACCTCTTGAATGCTCGCTACTGTTGTCAGTTACCTGAGCTTATGGACCGACTCACAATATACTGAATATATAGAATATAAATGTCACAATATAAAGCTTATTAGTCATTATGTCAGATTCTCATTATGTGGCAGCTGAAACACCAGTACAATTTACATCAGAATTGAATCATCAGCCCTGCAGCATCAGCTTCTATGATTAGTGATGGACAAATAAATTCGCCATGCAAGGATTCGCAGCAAATTTTTACCACCTGCGAATGTTCTAATGAAAACTGCGGTAAAAGTTTGCCAGTAAAAAATCCATCCGCAGCAAAAATATTGTGTCAAAATTGGTGTGCTCGAAGATTGGTGTACTAAAATATATTATATAAAATACAGCATTTGTAACAATATATATATATATATAATATAACAATTTGTATTTAGTGTTCGCTCTCCTTTGAATCACACATATTATACCAAAAAAGAGACTTTACAATATTTTTTGGACCCTTTATTATTGCAGAAATTATAAAAGTTGCTGTTTAGGATTTGTACTTTATCCATCAGAGTTTGTCCAGTAAATACTTAAGCAGCATCAAGGAATTACTGTAACCAGTACTATAATTAAAACATGTCTATTTGTAAACTATTTCTAAAGAAACAAAAGGTCAGAACAGAATTAAAGGAACTTCATGTTAAAAAAGTTAAAGGAAATAACTGCGTTATTAAGAACTATATTTTAGAGATATTACAAATAGCGATTGTAGGGAAATTCCAGCTCTAATAAATGAGTCCAAAGAGGTCCATAAAGGGCTGTCATACCAATTGACTGAAATTGTATTGAACAATATAGTGAATGTAAACACATCAGAGCATGTGAACAATATTTTCTCTTTATATAGAATTGCAGTAACTATGCTATAACCCATTTATTTGGCAGCTTATGATGTTGTTAACTGCTCCTTAGAGCTAATGGCTAGCCACTCTATGGGTTCTGCTTTTATTTATGTATTTTTCTCAAAAGCAGCCCTGGGCAAATATCAATCTTCACTTTCCATGTTTACAATAGATGGGATATCTAAATAACAATCACATCATATGTGCTGGAATAATTATCCTACCTGCTTCACTGATGGAAAAATAGTACACCAACTTTCAGATCTGTGGTTCATCATATCAGTATGTAACTGTCAACCATCTATAGTAGATTCTGTTTTTACATTATTTACATTTTCTGAACTATGGTGTAGTTTTTTTTCTGTTTGCATATGAAAAGGCTAGACAACACTGCTTGTTCTGGTTGTGTTCCCTTGTTTACATAAGGATTCATCAAGCCCTTATACCCTAGTGGAAAAGCATATAAATAATGGGAGGCAACTTTTTTCCAGCAATACATTAAAGGGTATTGCACTTTATTGTATATCACAAATATTTTCTATAGCATGGAAACACTTTGGGGACTATTTATTTAATCTCAACTTTTTCTGGTAGAGTTTTAAAAGGGGAAAAACACTATTTTTTAGAAGAAAAAAACTTGAAATATTTGAAATTTATTATGCTCCAAAGCTGTTTAATATCTGTATCCAAAAATATTACAGCTAAAACCTGTAGAAATCCTGTAGAAGTCAATGGCAGATGGTCTCTTTAACAATTGGAACATGAATTTTACCTTCAGGACTCTAAATGCTTTTAGACTGTTTCTGCTGGTTTTCTTTGGATAATCTGATAAATTCAACCTGTCTCGTGATTTGAATTGAATTAACGATTAAAACTTGTGCACTAAAAAGTTGAAGGAAAAAATGTTTTTAAGGTATCCAGAAGTTTGCTCCTGTGGCCATTTCTATTCAGTTCTCCAAATGGTGAAAACAACTTCTAAAACCAATATCTGTTTTACACAAGGAAGCCCATGAAAAAGACAAGTACTTAGAAATTTTTTCAATTCAAATTGAATTTTGCTCTATTTGATAGTCGACGAAAAATACTTTGATTTGAATTTAAAAAATTCGAATTTTATTTGAATTTTCACTTCGACCTTTTGTAAATGTGCCCCTTAATGTCTTTGTCTTTTCTTTCCTCTAGGGGGCTCATATGATTTTCAGTGCAGCTAAAGACCTTGGACAGTTTGGGTGGAAGCTGTCTCTGCTCTGAGAGTAAGTCATGCAGGTAGAGAAGTGAGAACTACTTGTAACTGAATCTACATCATGTGGATATCTGGCTATGGCTGAACCATTCAGACATTAATACAGACACAGAGGGGCAGATTTACTAAATTCGTATGAAGGATTCGAATTGAAAAATTTTTAAATTTAAATTTTTTTGGGCTACTTCGATCGAATAGGCCAAAATTTTATTCGAATTTGTTAAATTCAAAAATTTGAAATCGATAGTCGAAGTACTTGCCCTTTAAAAAAATTCTATATCTAGAAACCTACCGAATTGCAATATAAACCTATTGGAAGCTCCTATTGCAGTTTCCCAAGCTTTTTGATTGACTATAAAAAAAATCGATCAAAGGTTAAAATAATTCGAATCGTTCGATTTGAACGATTTTATCGATTGATCAAATTTTTCATATTCGATAGTTCGATAAATTGATTTGCATTAAAACCCCTCGAATTCGAAATTCGATAATTGAGAGGTTTTAATTTGATACAAATTCAATGGTCGAATTTGAGGGTTAATTAACCCTCGAATTCGACCCTTAGTAAGTCTGCCCCGGAATATCAGAATGACAATACTTGATATGATTCTATTAAAGCAAGACTACAAAGGATAACTGTCCAAGGTCTTTAGCTGCACTGAAAATCATGGAACTTCAACGAAGTTCAAGCATTTAAAAAACACAAAATGTATATACGTGATAACTGAATTATACTATCCAACAGAAGTTAAAGATAGCACACTGATTTCTCAGGATATTTTAAATATATTTTCTAAACTGAAATAATAAGTGTTTATTTCAGATACCTGAAGAGGGTACAGTATAAACTGTATTGAGATACGTATTTTAAAAGAGTTTGCAATATTTTAAGTTATTAAAACCCAGATAAGAAATTTAACAGGAATAGCCATTTTTCATACGTAGTGTTTCATACGTTATTATATTAAGGAACAGCAGTTAAAAATCTAAACAGCTGCTTCCTTATAAACAATGATAGTCCTATAAGTTTTAAACACAGTGATTCTTTTATTTGCCGAATTGTTATGTCAAATTTTTTTTAAGGGCCAGTACTTCGACAATTCGAATTCAAATTTTTGAATTTGGCAAATTCAATTCGAATTTTGGGCTATTCTAGAGTCGAATAAGCCCAAAATAAATTTGAATTCCAAATTTTTTAATTCGAATTTGATTAAAATTTTCACTTCGATTCAATTTGAACCTTAGTAAATCTGCCCTAAGTGTCAGAGATGAGAAATGATGAGAGACTGAAATGTACAACTTATTTGAATGTCTAGAATAACATGTCATTACCCATGCAGAGGTTGTGCAGTTATAGCTGATGATGTTGCTGTGTACAAAGGAGAACATGTTATTTCAGACCCCCTTACCCAAGAACTTCATTCAATAAAGAGATCTTGAGGGGATGAGAGAATTTAATGAAGGTGAATTAAAAAAAAAAAACCCAACAACTCATTCCATCTGACCTATTCCCAAATGTCTGTTAACATGAAACCTTAAATTAATATTGTATTTGGATAGATCTTCATTTTTGATTCAACATAATCAGTAATTAATATCCACCAGAAGATGAAATTAATATGTGCATATTTAACAAACTCTAAAGCAAGTTTTTACAAACCGTCTGGATAATCAATTAAAACCCAAATAGTCCAAATAGTTTAGGGAAAAGCCTTCTGCAAAACAAATTGATCACTTCAGGTTTATTTTCTTTCATTCACTGAATTTTGTTTTTAATTGTGGATTTTTTTCCTTAACACTTCTACATATTAAAAAGTTACACATTGGTGAGAATAACATTGCTCCATTCATGCTGAAAAAATGTGAATATTTTTCCAAGTTTTCCTTTAATAAATACTGACTATTTGAAGTTTCATAGAATATTCTGGAACATGTCCAAGTTTTTTTGGAAAAACTCATAAATCTGCCACTGAATCTGATTTCCAGATTTTTTTAAATCCTCAAACTCTATTCAAAATGTTATGTTTATATTGGTATTATGTATTATAAAATATGGGGTCCAGTAGTACTCGCACTCAATACTTAATCAATCCAGTGGTGCATGATAATAGAATTCATTCAGTATACAGATGATCAGCGCCCACTGCTTTCAAAGTGAAAAAAATGTGTCTTTATTCATCAAATACACATCATAATCCGACGTTTCGGACCCACATGGGGTCCTTTTTCAAGGATGTGGGTCTGAAACGTCGGATTATGATGTGTATTCGATGAATAAAGACACATTTTTTTCACTTTGAAAGCAGTGGGTGCTGATCATCTGTATACTATATATATATATATATATATATATATATATATATTATATATATATACAGTATGCATATATATATATATATATATATAATAATTATATATATATGAAATATAAATGTTAGAATTTTCTAAATTAGCACTGTGCAATCAAAGTTGCAACATCTTTTAAGATGAATAGGAATTACAATATTTTATTGGTCTACTTTAAGGGGCAGATTTACTAAGGGTTGAAGTGAAAATTCATATTAAATTCAAATGTAAAAAATCCGAATTTCTAAGTAATTTTGGGCTACTTTGACAATCCAATCTCCCAAAATTAGATATGAATTGAAAAAATTCAAAAATTCTAATTTTGAAGTATTGTCTCTTTAAATTCAAAACGTTTCGAATTCAACACTTTGCCACCTTAAAGTTTCCAAATTGCCATCTTAGCTTATGGGGGACCTCCTGGATAGTGATGGGCGAATTTATTCGCCAGGGGCGAATTCGCGGCAAATTCCCGCGATTCGCCGCTGGCGAATAAATTCGCGAAACACCAGCAAAAATTCGCCACCGAAAAATTCGCCCAAAAAGCGAGTCGCGTGTCGACGAAAACGACGCATCTCGCGTGAAAACGACGCGCCGTGCTTGACGCGACGCACGGCAAAAACGGCGCTCGACTCGTTTCGCAAATTTTTTCGCCAATTCGTGAATTTCGAGAGAACTCCGCGAATTGGCGAAAAAATTCACGAAATGAGTCACGCGCCGTTTTTGACACGCGACGTGTCGCGTCGTTTTCGCGCGCGTCGCGTCGTTTTCGGCGAAGCGAAACGGGTGAGATTCGCCCATCACTACTCCTGGAACCTTTACTGAGATTTTTTCTAAGTCCTGGAAATTCGAAGATTTTTTTGCTAAATCGTTCAAATCCAACAATGTATTTGAATGATTTTTATTAGATCGAAAACAGACCTATTCGGTCCATTTTCGATTTAAAATGCTATTAAAAAAATTTCAATTTTTTTTCTATTCTATTCTATTTCTGCCCCTCAATGATTATAAATTATAAATTCATTTTTAATCATATTCAAATTGTACTTGGCCTCACTGACCCATGGGTTAGACTGAATTCAAGTTTCAAAGCATCATATGTTCTTTAGAGCAACATTGTTGAAAAATAAAAGTAGTTATATATTTTATTTGATAATCACTAAGGTTTGCTAATATCAGCTTGTAAATAAATCGTCATAAACGTGAAATGTTGTATACAGTGTAAAGTAACTGATCATATAAAATATTTAATCGAAAAACCTGAGGGGTGAGAAAGACAAAAACGTAAAATTGCAAGAGAGAGTCATTAGAATTAGTTTTGTTTGAAATGTGATTTAAAAATCCCCTAAAATTACTATTAACAGCCCCAGAGTAAAATATCATTCTCCCTGCATTCTGTTTTTGTTTCTGTATTTCAGACACTTTAACTGCAGCTTTTAGTTAACTCTTTGTCTAGTGTAACACTCTGCCCCTCTTTCTCAGCAATTCTTTTTACTCTGACTATGAAGACATCAGAGATGTGCTTCCTGGGCATGCTCACTATCTTTCCTTTCATGGATATCTATCAGGCATGCACAATACAAACCTTGATAGGTCTTAATAGTTGGACAGGGAAGTAGTGCTCAGAAAGCAAAAGGGGGCATAATGCTAGACAAGGAAATAACTAAAACAAAGCGCAAAAATTGTTAGAGGGCCATTTTTCGACTCACATACTGTAAGTCTCAAAAGGCTTCTCAAAAGCCTCAAAAGGCTTCCGTTAGTTCGTGTGGCACTTAGTAGGTTTTGAAGTGGAATGTGAGACTTCAAAACCTACTAAGTGCCACACGAACCTCTACACTCCAGGACCATTACACACGGAGTTGGTCTGTATACTGTTTTTCACTACTACAATTGCGGGACTTTGGATGCACTGCTCTGACGCACTACAGTTGCGTATGTTCTGGAATGATTATATATGGCGTTTGTACTGCTAATGGGTCCTATGAACAATTGTGATCAAAATCCTCTGGTTTGGCTACGCCATTACTTCAGTGCAATACTCCATCTTCCCCACACCGCACATCTATCTAATTGGCGCTACTAACGGAAGCCTTTTGAGGCGCACTTTGAGGCCAGGCACGGTCCTATTGTTGTTGCTATTTGGCACACTTTTGTTACTCACAGCCGAAGTTCATAGTGATAGTCTGCGAATTCACGGACAGTATTTCCGAATACAAGGCGATACTTACCACTATTGGAGCTATTGAGCTCACCTTTTCTGCAAACCACTACTATATACCACAGTCATATATAGTATTTGTGTTACTTATGTTTATAAGGGATCCCTTTCTTCTCTTGGCAGCGCTGCCTGGTTTTAAATTGTATGTTATTTTAATATGCTCTGCTTGGCATGGTGGAAAATAAAAATTGCTTTTTAGATATAATTGTATTATTCACTGATGTTCCAGACTTATGTGAGTCGAAAAATAGCCCTCTAACAATTTTTGCGCTTTCATTTTCATTTCATGTGGGCATTTCTACACACATAGTCTGGCTGGCTTACTTATTACTATCATGTATTAACCTTTATCCTCATTTGGTTTTTGAGTATTCTAAATAACTAAAAGAGCTGCAATGAACTACAATAGCTGTGGTAGAGAAACTGTATATAGCTGAATGCAGAAAAAAAGGCATGTTATTTTCAGGACTGTTTAGAGTTATTTTAGAGATAGGAAAAAAGGTTTACTTATTTTTTAAAGCCATGTTTTAAGCTGGCGATACATTGAAAGATCCACCCGTTCGAAAAACTAGAAGGCCAAATTGACAGCTTAAATCTGCCACTGTATTGTCACCTTAACTCACAATTCATATTTATACATATTCATCTGAAAGTGTTAACTGCATTGATAAAATAAATCAAATTGTGAAATCAGTTGAAGTGTGTTAATTATATATATATTGTTTTATTTTCTGTAACAGTAAATATTCAAATTCTTTCATATGGACATATTTTCAAAGTCTAGTGCTTTTACTTATTTTGCCTCAAAAGCATAATTATTAATTAGATGATCATTTAATACTACTTTGAAAATGAAAATGTATAAGTAAAATCCCATTTTCACAATTCTAAATAGGAACTATAATCATTTACCTTAGCTATAGTGCACCTTCAAATAATATAATTTTTAGAAGTATTTCTTAGTAATTTTTCATAACTTTTGAAATATTAAAAATATTTATCCAATTGTACATATTTGTTTTGCTGCAAAATCATACTGTTCTCCAAATAATTATAAATCAGTAATTCAAGCTAGAACAAGGTCACTGTAGTAGGGGAATTAAGCTGTGAGTAACACCATATCTGTATTGAAAGGGTTATAGATTTGCAGGAGGGTCATTCTATCCCTTTATAAGACACTGGTAAGGCCTGTCTAGAAAACCATATAGTTTTGGTCTCCGGGGCTCAACAGGTATATTATTGAACTAGAAAGTGTCCAAAGTAGGACAGCTCAACTGGTTAAGAGTATGGAAAGTCTCAGTTATGAAGAAAGACTGACTAAGTTGGGTTTGTTAAACCTGTAGAAGACATGTAGATATGTCAATCATATATAAATACATTGGGGAACCATATAATAACCTCTCTAATGCTTAATTTATCAGTAAGTTCTTCCAGTAGACAAAAGGGCATCTATTCCAGCTTGCAGAAAAGAGGCTCCATCTTCATATTTGGGAAGATTTTTTTTACAGTGAGAACTGTGATGTTGTTGTAATTAGTGATGGTCGAATTCGCAGCGAATTCCCGCGTTTCGCCGCTGGTGAATAAATTAGCGAAACGCCAGTGAAATTTTGCTTGGCGAAATTTCACTGAAAAAAATGAGTCGCGCGTAGTTTCTGACGCGTCGGGGCGAAAACGACGCGACGCACGGCAAAAACGACGCGGCGCGCGGCGAAAAAACGGCGCGACGGAAACGACGCGGCGAGCGCCGAAAATGACGCGACGCGCTTAAGATGCCACGACGCGTGTCAAAATCGTGCCGCGACTCGTTTCGCGCATTTTTCGCCAATTTGCGCATTTCTCTGGAAATTCGCAAATTTTTCGGCGAAGCGAAACTCGGGTGATTTGCCCATCACTAGTTGTAATCTCTCCCTGAAGTGGTTGTACTTGCAGATACTTTAGATAGCTTCATGAAGGGTATGATGACTTTTTAGCAAGTAGGAAAATACAAGGTTATTGAAAATATATTTTAGTACAAAGATGATCCAGTGATTGGTCTGGTTGCCATGTTGTAAGCAATGAATTAGACATAAAATGGATTCCTGTCTTTTAGAGCAGGAAAAAATGTAGGTTAAGGAGAACAATCAAAGTAGCAAATTACAGTAACCACAGCAACTTATCAGAAGGAAGAAATGATTGTTCCTTTGTTTAAAAGCAAACGTTTTCTCTTGCTACGCTATAACTTGTGGTGAATTTGGAAATAATGTCCATTAATAAAATTATGTCTTGCCTCTTTTCTGCATTCGTTCATATTTGTTCTAGAAGATGAAACAAACACTTGTGCAAGTGACATGTTCCCATATGTAATGCGAGGAGATTAATGAAGGATTGAGCATGATCTTTTTTTGCTTCATTATTCTGTGAATTTTACAGCAATTTAATTTGATTTAGATAATAGCTTTAGAATATATAATCCTGAGTAAGAAATATTGGGGCCAATTCACAAAAGGTCTTTTATTCCTTAACGCACAGTTTTGTGAGTATTTTCACGTGTGCTAATAGACATATCGCAAGTGTTAATGCTACATTTCTGCACAGCGGTATTCTAATTGCATTGCAATACTTATGGAATGGAATTAATCCTAACGCATTATTCACTAACATCTCTTAAGCAATAAAATAGTGTTATAATTACACCTTCCAGCAGAAGGCGTTACTAAACAACATCAGATGGATTAATAGAGGAAGATGTAGTGAGGAGCTGTAGGGCAGCAATTAAAGACCTTTATGAAGATTTACCTACAGCCACGATGATACTTTGGGTTGGTCCAGAATGCACTATGTTCTGTGTCATGGATAATATTAAAGGGAAACTGTCATGGGAAAACATGTTTTTTTTAATGCATCAGTTAATAGTGTTGCTCCAGTAGACTTTTGCACTGAAATCCATTTTCTAAAAGAGCAAACAGATTTTTTTATATTCAGTTTTGAAATCTGACATCTAGACATTTTGTCAATTTCCCAGCTGCCCCGGTCATGTGACTTGTGCCAGCACTTTAGGAGGGAACTGCTTTCTGGCAGGCTGTTGTTTTTCCATCTCAATGTCACTGAATGAACGCAGTGGGACATGGGTTTTACTATTGCATGCTGTTCTTACATCTACCAGTCAGCTGTTATCTTGTGTTAGGGAGGTGTTATCTGGTTACCTTCTCATTGTTCTTTTGTTAGGCTGCTGGGTGGGGGAAAGGGAGGGATATCACTCCAACTTGCAGTAAAGAGTGATTGAAGTTTATTCCCATGACAGGATCCCTTTAAGTTTCCCAGGGAAAGGAATGACTAGAATACTGTAAAATAGATTTCTACTCTGCCAGTGGCACCCTGAATGTCTTAGGTGCACTAATAACATGTGTGCCTTCAAATATTGCACAAAATAATGCACAATATAATGCATGCTATAAAATACCGCACACAATTCAGCTAAAATGAACGTAAAAATATAACTTAGGCAAGTGAACTTTCAGTGAATCAATCATTAATTCTAAAAATATAACAATAAATAACACTCACTTTTTTGACCTTTAGTGAATCGGCCCCATTGTCTTTTAATGCTGTGGAAACAATGTGCAACAAAGTCTGTGGGTAAACGGTGTCGCTTAACCTATTTTTGGGATAAACTATATAACTTATACAGAATAATAACAATACATATCACATAAACATTCAATAAACCATAATAACAATGTTGTTAAATGAACCCTCACTTATATGATAATAATGAACATACTAGTGACACAAAAAAAAAATCAATCCTGCAAAATAATTAGCTTAAATATTGATGCAGGTAGAGGTGTTATGAAGGAGAGAGAATCATTTTTGACACATTAAACCATCTGCCTGCTTGTCTTACATAGTTCATTCCTTATAGTTTCTAGATGTTACAGTATCAAATTCAGCTAATATTAAACTAATTGCAGACCTTGAGAGCTTGAGATTTCTGCTGGTATTGAGTGATTAATACTATCGCTTACTTGAAGTGGTGACAGTCTATCAGTGGCACTTAATTTATCTCTATTTTTTTAAAAAAGATTTTATATTTTTGAACTTTCTTTCAAATGACAAACAACAAAAAGAAGGCAATAAATGTACATAACAGAAAGGAATGAGGCAAGTGTATTTTCTGCATCTGAGTGGGGTTTGACTATCATCAGGATTCTGCATATTCAACCAGTTACTCTTCATCGCTTAGAGTTTCTCTGGGCAACCTAGATAAATATTTTTCTGGTTTGGGAGGGAGATATTCACTAGTTTTTCCCAATATTGTAAGGTGGGGGTCAAGGGTTTTCCAGTGCATTAGGATGGCCTTCTTAGCATAGTATAACAAGTGGATATAACACAACCTAGAGTAAGACAGAAGCTGTAAATCATCTGTTAAGTCTAGCAGACATACTTCTGGGGAGCAGATGTTTGAAAGAGTAAGTTTCTCATTTATGTGCCAAAAAACCTCACTTCAGAATCCTTGAATTAACAGACAAGACCAAAGCACGTGAAACAGAGAACATATTTTGTCCCTACATTTAGGACATTGGACTGACACGTTGTCACAGTAGATTTCGGCTTAACGGTATAGAGATTAGTATGCCCTGTATATATCTGTCTCTCATGGAGATGGTTAATTCTTGCACTAATTTGAGAGGAGGAAACCACATCTCATTAAGTTTGGTCCTTTGGTCCTGGTTTTCTCAAGAGTAGAAGGGACTGATGTGAACTCAATAACTGTATGACTCAATAACTCAAAATCACTGTATCAAGCACATGTGCAAGCTCGCTGACCCACACACTCTTTCCTCAGCATGCACACCCACTAGAACCCGGGGCCCACTGGGTTTTTCAACAGTGTCCTGATGTCCCAGTCCGACCCTTTCTATCATTGATTGAGTTCGGACATTTTAAAAACATGTGAGGATAGCCAAGCCTACATTATCTCTTGTACTATAAAAGTCAACCCATGACAATTTCTATGGAGAAAAGTCTGCAACAACTTTGATAGCTCAGTTATTGGACAGACTTATTGCTCAACTCCACAACTTTCAAACTTGAAATATTTCATATATATATTTGTATTTCTTATTTCAGCAGGCTCCCTGCCCCTTCCAATTGCAGAAAATATCACCTGCAGAGTAAACAAAGTTGTCCTTTCCATAACCAGGGAAACTTTTCCTTTTGCTACAATTTTCCTAATTTAAAACAATTATTTATTTCTGTATTGGGAGATTATCAATTTCAGCCTGCATAGAATACCCCTTCATTTAAACTGCAGGGATTTTGACTAACTGCAGGCAATGTTGGCATTTTATTCCAAAAAAAAAAAAAAAACACCTGCAGTCACGGATTTGCTATGTAACCCAGAGAGCATTAGCCTCATGTCATCTGTCTAGCAGCACTCCTATGTTTGTTTTTATGCTGCTCAGGGACAGAAGGTGCCTGTTGACAAGAAGCTCCAGTCAGGAGTCAGTGAGTTTAGATACCCCTTACCCATTGCCATTACTTTGTTGGAGCAACTTATACCATATTCTTTGCATAGAATCACATTTGTTTGGTTTTGGTACTAAAGACACAGAGAGGGTGCGATGGACATGGAACACTATTATGTTGCTATAAATCCAAGTTATAGACATGGATTTTAACTAACTGACAACTGAAATGGTGTCCATAAATACTGGTCATCTTTGTGAAGGTGAGACTTTCACACTACTTGGTGATTATTATTCAGTACGCTTTGTTATAAATTCTGTATTAAAGACAGTTAGTGGAACTTTCATTAAGTACCATGTTGATAAGCTGTCATTGCTTCTCAAGTGATTGACTGCAAATCTTTGATATCAGCAGACATTTGACATGGAAATGTATTCAAATCAATTTAGGTGTTATGCAACAACATGATGTGCTGACACATATAGAAGAATGTATCTCATGGTTTATCAAGTGGAAACTACATTAAATTCTATAGGGAAATTAGGGAAATTCATTTCCTCATCAAACTGTATGTGGCCCAAAGGCTCCTGTAAATCAATGTCACCTGTCTGGCCACTTGAAAAAGCCATGTTTGTGGTGATACAGTCATCACTGCTGGGAAATACACTGAAGGGTTGTACTTCATGGGTATTTGTTTTTGTAAAGCTACAAAAAGTTACTCTTCACACTACATCGTTAATACAGACATGTAAGTGATTGTATAAAGCAAATAACTACAACAATGTATAATTGCAAAGTCATTAAACATATTATCTAGTACATACCAAAAGCAATGTCCCAAAAACAGCAGCACTCAGGCTTGCAACCAGATAAGTTGGTGTATTGATAAGTTATTTTTACCATTCATCATGTATCATTTTATTTGATTTTTATGACTTTTAATACATTTTTATTCCTGCATTATTGTTCAAGAAATGTTCCTAAATTTGTTGAGAAGTACCTATAACCAAAGGGCAAAATTGTTCTTGCAGTGAAAGGGATAAATTGACTATTGATAGCTTTGATGTCAGTTCTGCCATCAGCAATTTTGCATTAAAAAAAGGTATTTCCAATGTTTGTATACAGTATTTAGGGGCAGATTTACTAAGCTCGGGTGAAGGATTCAAATGCAAAAAATTAGATTTTCAGTTTTTAACCCTCGAAATTCGACCCTTGATAAATCTGCCCCTAAAAGTGCAACATAAAGTTATCATCACATATAAGTTGCTTTAGCCTTCCCAAACAACAAATTCGCTCTCCATCTATGGGGCAGATTTACTAATGGGGTGAAGTGACTCTGCAAATTCACTAAGATGTGGATTTTACTGAACGTTACCTCTTTTGCCAGACTTGCCTTGCCAACTCTGACCTGGTGAAGTGTACTGGAGTGCATAGAACATCCTCAATCTGAGTGTGATATCTTCTAAGTACAAAAAACTCTGGCATCTTTTCATTTTTTCAGGGTGTTAGGCTACAAAAGGCATAAAAAAATATTTTGGGCACCGGTGTCCCCCATACATTTTCTAAATATGACACACTATTTAATTGTGGGCTTATGTGTAGGGCATTAAAACAACTCTATTAAGGTTCCCTTGGCATATCTAGTTATCAGTGTAAATGTAATGTATTAAATGCACCATGTAACATATATAGCTCAATTCACTTTAAATTGACCCCCGTATGCAAATTAGTCTGAGCGCAGTTGCACAAGGCAGAATTGAACACTAGCGCAGCTTCCCTCACTCTGCCGAAGTAACGATGCAGAAAATTTTCAAGCGTTCGGCACTTTGGACGCAACTTTGCACTTTAGTGAATTGCCGTTGTCTGACCAAATTTTAGTCAGGCGAAGTGTTGGGATGGATGCAAAGCCATCGCTGGTGAAATTGCACTCTTTAGTAAATTTGCCCCATAAGTTCTTATTTTAAACAAGTATTGTACTACTGTACTACTGTAACACTAATGGGGGAATGTAATACGTTTCATTTGCAAAAAAAATGCTTGCAAACACGTTTGTGGCCAAGATTTTCATTGTTTGCATCATTTTTTCAACTGATTTGGTATCTCAACAACTTCCTCTCAAAGTTTAGAAACAAATGGCTTTTGCAGACATGTGCAGTAAATGTAATAAAAATTTTGGTTTTTGCAACAAAAGGTTTATCAGAACTCCATAGCAGGTGTTAACAGTAACTTTTGCTTAGCAATAATAAACTACATAATATTCACCAGTGAATGAATTTACATTGTAAGCAGTGCTAAACATTAATTTAACAAACATTTAAACAACGCTTACAATTTAATTATATTCCCCCTTAAGATTTGAAATGGATTCTCTTGTATCAAAATGTTATGCTAATGATCTAACTGTGACATACTCTAGGAATCCAAATAATCATGAAAGGTCAGAAACATTACAAACTTGACTGCAGAACAGTGAAATGGTGCTGCTGTTCAGAAATAAAGTCATTATAAGACTTTTTGAAGTGCAGCCCAATATACACAGTTGGACTGAATACACTATCCTGGAAGATGTTGGGATAGTCTGTATCCTGCTATTGAATCCAGAAAGAAGTTGATCTTTTTCATGGTTTAGCAATACTTAAATGGTATGTTTAAAAAGTCAATCAATAGCTATAATGTGTATTTGAACTGTTTGAACAAAAAATGTAAATTTATAAAAAATAATTATAAAGAACAAGACAGCATTTTCTGCATTGAAATGCCTGACCCCCTTAATTATGTAAGTGAGTCCCTTACAGCTAGTGAGTTATATAGTGCTTATAAAATTTAGCTATCTGACATCTACAGATGCAGCCACTTGGATTTGTGAGTTAAATGCATCATGACTCAGGGTTAATTGAAGAAACTGTGTTATCTAAAGTTATCTTAACTCATTTAATGCATTTAACCTTTTCATTAGCATACCAAAGCACCATTGTTTTCAATGGTGAACTCTTTAATTGGATGGGATACTGTGACACAATATTCTGTGCTAAGTGGGATAAATGGGATAGATGAGTTAAGTTATTCTGTGTCAAATGCACAATCCAAAGTGGCTTCATCTGTAGATTGGATTAAGTGCAAACATAAGTTGAAGCCTCAGGGACATGCACAGAGAGGTAGTTGTATTTTACTTTCTAACTTAAAATTAAGCAGAATTAGTTTGTCAATAAATGATTATAATGCTCATTCCTCGGCAAGTAATCTAGTGTAACATTTAAAAATGTTCTTCCCAGTTGCCTCTATTGGTATACAACCCATGATCAAAAAAAATTTTTTGAACACATATTTAGCTGTCTCAAAATGAATATTTTGTTTATAGCAGAACAAGCAACATTATTGACTGTTTCCAAAAATGTACAAGACAAGCCAATCCAACTGAATTATTGTGAGGAAATCATGCACTGCTATTGCCTGGGGAATGGTTTGGGAGCTTCTGCTCCTCTTACCACTTCTGGATACTTATAAACCAACTCTGTGAGGCACTGTTAAAATAGTCACTGCAGGAACTTATTCTGACAGCACAAATCTTTTGGTGAGAGCTTTGTAAATTCAGCTGAGCTCTCTGCAATATAGTTAATCAATATAGAATGTTCCCTAGAACACTGTGACATCAAATTAACTCTCATTGCTACAGAGAGCAGTGCTAGAATGAAATGTCTGTAAAGGAGAGATTTTGATCTGGCTTTAAAAAAAAAAAAAAAAAAAAAAAAAA
>CM044438.1:35931968-35952387 GCA_024363595.1 Xenopus borealis
AAAAAAAAAAAAAAAAAAAAAGGCTCGGGATACTACACTGTAGTTGTGCTCTACATTTCACACAATGCAAATTGTACGTGCTAATCAAAGCACATTTGGATTAAAATACAGATACTGTATATATAATTTCTGCATTTTCTCTGTATTTAAAGGAACAGTAACACCAAAAAAATGAAAGTGTTTTAAAGTAAAGAAAATATCATGTAGTGTTGCCCTGCGCTGTTAAAACTGATCTGTTTGCTTCAGAAACATTACTATAGTTCATATAAACAAGCTGCTAAGTAGCAATGGAGGAAATTGAAAAACAGCTATATGGCACAGGATAAGTAATGGAAAACAGATAACATTATGTTCTACAGCGCTTATCTGCTATCTGCTGTGTAACTTGAGCCTTCTACCTTTGAATGGCTGCCCAGCAGCTTATTTGTATAAACAATAATAGTGCTTCTGAAGCAAACACTTCAGTTTTACCAGTGCAGGGCAACACGGTACTATATTTTTATTACTTTCCTTTAAAAAAAAAATCTGCTACTGAAAGGCTACTGTTCAGAGGAGCTCACTTTCCCAGACACTTCTGTGTGTCCTTGTCTGCCAAAAATGTCACACAATTGAATCCAAAATCTTCTGTGTTGTACTGTAATGTTTTTGCAAAATCTACATACAATAGATCCAGTGCCACTGAGAGTCTAGGTTCCTGCTCATCTCCTCATAGAGGACAAAAGGCAAGATATTTTATCAATAAAATTATACTGTACATAAGGACTTGTTGGAGGCTTATTTATTGAAGATTGGATTTTAGTGATTTTAGAGGTTTTGGAAACCACTAAACTCACAAATGCTAAAATCATGAACGTCACAGAATTTCTTAAAAGATCTGAATATAAAAAGAATGAACCAATGTCCATATATTGCAATATATTTAAGCTGGCCAACTACAGATGCAATCACTTTGGATGGTGAGTTAAATGCGTCGCGACTTAACTCATTTATCTCATTTATCCCACTTATCACAGAATATTGTGTCACAGCATCCCATCCAATTAAAGAGTTCACCATTGAAAACAATGGAGCTTTGGTATGCTAATGAAAAGGTTAAATGCATTAAATGAGTTAAGATAACTTTAGATAACACAGTTTCTTCAATTAATGCTGAGTCACGACGCATTTAACTTACAAATCCAAGTGACTCTATCTGTACGTCAAAGTCATCCCTTCCCAGCTATAGTCAGGTGATCCCACTGGTGTCTAATAAAAGGGCATCCATGATTGGGAGTTTTACTTTGAAAGCAGCAAGTAAGTTGCAGGTAAAAATTAGTCCCTTTGTAAAATGTTTAATGAAGTAATGGAATTCTTAGTGAATCAGATGAAAATTGAGCGTAGGACTGGCCAGATATGGGATGACTTTGACGTAGTTGGCCAGCTTAAATATATTGCAATATATGGACAAACAATCCCTGTTGTTTAAAGGGTAAGGCATTTTTTAGTAGCTGTATGCACAGAATGTCTCAATGTCTTAAATATATTGATAATGGGTTGAGTGCAGAGGACCTCTTGCATTTGTCTATATGTATTTTGTGGTCACAGCCTCATTGCACCCCCGCCTAATGGTTTTAAAAATTAGTGGTGAGCACAACTTTTTCTTGTTTGTTGTAGACTTTTCTTTTTAGATAATGGGAAGGGACCCAAAGTGATTTCAATATGTGTCACTGATTCTTTTCCCTGAAAAAGTAGTGGTTGGGCAAGCAAACAAATAATTGTTCAGAGACATAATGTAGCTTTGTACTGTATTCCTGAGGATCAAGTGTTTAAATATAAGCATAATCATTGCCATATTTTATTAGCGGTAATAAATACAAGTTACTATCCTTAAATCCTGTTTTTTTAAAATAATAGAACCACAGTGAAGAACAGTCCCTTTAAGAACTTATTTGTACAAGTGCTTGGAGCACATGCTAAACCCGTTAGACTTAATTGGCTTACTGCACCTTCTTCCTCTTAAATCTACAGTATATCTACATTTTAAAATAAGACTTTAGGATCTTAGTGTAGGCAAACCAATTGTGCTTGCATCTGTTCCGGCAAAGGTTAAACAGTTAGTTATTTGCTCTCTTTTCGTACTTAATAAGCTTAGAGCTCATCATTCCAAATGCACACGGTGTCTAATGCTCATTTTAGCTCTTTATATCTTACTGTAGGGTCATGAGAGCTGCCACTGTCTGTTGAATGAAAATGAGGAATCTCTTTTATTTTGTGTTTCTCTTGTAAAAAACATACCACTCTGATTTTTTTTGTACAAAAGTGTAGTCAATTGAATTAACTATTTATTAACAGCTCGCTGGGCATTTGCTTTCTTGTGGATAGGCTTTTTATGCTGCTTTAAAATCTTTGACTTCAGTTTCTAAGAACTCCCAGGGAATTTGTGTACATGAAAGCATTAAAAATAATCTGGAAAACATTCCCTCTCTGTGGTGTCCGCTATAATTTTTTGATCTTTGTTCAGCTACAGAACATTAAAGTTTGTGCAACTGAGATTAGAGAGGTGATAAAAAGGATGTTTTAATGTTCATTCAGAAATGCAACATTATTAATTTAACATATATTTAATGAATAGAAGATATTAAATAACTAAAACTATGTATTTGGAATGGAATGTGGCATTTACATTAAAATATGACAACAATGCTTAAAATAGAATATAGAGGTATCACAGTGTCCCATTTCATTATCTAACACAAGTAACTCAAAACATTGCATTGCATTGTCCCATTGCATTATTATTCTTCTAATTTTTTTTCTGTTTCAATGTGTATTGCACATGCAAATGAATGAATTGTCTATCTTTCCATTTTCATACATATTTCTAAGATTCAAATTCATAACTGTTATGGGAAAAAAAGGAGGGAAGAAAAATATAAAAAAATATAACGCTAACACATAAGACTAGTGATGTTTAATCTCCATGTATACCTGAATGCCAGAAATATAAACGGGTATATGGCCCATAAGAATCTGCTTTTATTGTGTCGACCAGCCTTTTGTTCTTTGAATTCCTTCAATATAGGTATATAGATGAAAGATAGATAAGGAGGAAGCTAAAAAAATGTCCAGATAGTTACTAATCAAGGCTCCTGAATACCTAAATAATCTGCTCCCAAGGCAAATGCTAAAATGCTGAAATTAATCAGACTGAATGAAACTATCAAACAAGATGTGAACAAAGTAGAGATACTGTTTGATAGAGAACCAAAAAAAGCAAGTACCAAGCTCAATGCCTGTAAAAGGTTACACAGGTGGATGATCTTATTGCTTAGTGTAAACAGTGTAGACTTTCATCCAATTAGTTTGACAAAGTAACTGGTCAAATCGACTTACTTGGTCTAACTGAATCAATTGAAAGCCTGATACAAACACAAATAAGTGTAGGGCACCAATTGACTCAGACAACTGCATTAGTTTTATTAATATTAGGCTAGGAGATGTCTCGAGTAAATGTTCCCCTGCATTCCTTTTTTGTAATACACTTTAGTAATATTTAATGTTGTCTAATAGCATCTCTGTCACACACGTCTGTTTTGCACCATGCACCAGAGAATGATTAGAAAATATATAATCCTGATAATTATATCTATATATTTTCCATGTCATCAAGCTTTGCTTGCTCAGTGCTACCATTTCTTGTTCTGTCATATCACACTGCCCACCAGTGTTTTCAGCTGTGATAAGAGAACATGAGCTTTTGTTTGGCTGCCCCTCATTACTTACATGAATTATACAGTGCAATGCATTTGAACAAAGACTAATAATGTCTTCTGTGATAACAAGCAGAAAATTCAAATATTTCCCAGAATGTCATTATTTTCACATAAATAGCCAATGCTTTGGGCTACCAGTGTCATTTCCATTTAACATTGTTGTAATGAAAGGCATTTTTAACATTAAATAGGTTTATAGGTTATGGGATCACAATACAAATAAAAATGCTACATTCTAATACAAATATGATAGAAACAAAATAGAAAAAAATAGAAAATAAAAAGTTAAAATAATTAGTGAAGACCTCATGTTCTAACATGTTACCATTTATGCAGTTTTGAACTAGTAATAATGAAATTCTAATAATGTCCCTTACTCAGGTCTAAGTAGTGCCTAATAATACACATATCTACAACCTTCAGTTAAAGCTACAAAGGTTTTATAGCAGTGTCGAGATGATATAGCAAAAATACTTATTTTTTGCTCATGAAAAATACACATTTTAAAAAAAAATGTAGGTTTTGAATCTGTTATAGATTACAAATCAACAAAGGACCAGGATTTTCATAGCAACTTTAATAAAGAACTAAGGGCCAGAAAATGCAATCCCAGTATATTCCATATGCCCAACATTAATAAGGAAGTGAGAAACTACCTTTTTAAGTAAACATTTTAGAAGCTCAAACCTACCAAGATCCATCCATACCAAGGGGAACAGACATCTTTCCTTTAATCTTTCTGTCTCTCCTTACTCACAGACTCTTAAGAGTTCCTGAGAATTTACTTTATCACTACAGGAACCTTGGGGAAAGTGAGGAATAATTATGGCATTTACACTCTTGAGAAAATTCAAGCAAAAAATGATAAATAGCAAAAAGGTAAAAAAATAATAAAGCCTCGACAACATCGCTCATGCATGAAATTAGGCAAAAAAAAAATCAAGAATAACTAACATTTTCGTAAATCTCCCACTGAATTAAATGTAAATCTTTTCATTTAACGGTTTGCTGCCCACTATTCTATTTTTTTACATTTTCTCACCCTTACCTTTTTACTGTTCTTTGATCTGTTCCGTTTTTTACAGCTCTCTTATTGTGTTAACCCATATTTTCCTATAATTCATCACCATTTGGATTACTATATCTCTTATTGATTCCTTTTTATCTTTTTTCTTGCTTTGAGTCATTCCCTAAACTCAGTAACTGACAGTAGCACAGATTATGTGCAGTGAATCAGCAGAAAAGCAGGGGAGCTACTGGGGCATATTTGGAGACACAGATCTTTACTGCTAAAGGGCTGTTGCTGACTTAAATGGTACAAAAACATAATGTACAACATTTCTGCCCAACTCCTTTAGGTAAGCTTCAGTTTTCCTAATAATGTGACATTGTTTTGTCTTTTTAGGTACATTAACCAGTATATGACTACATATGCTAATCAGCTTTTATCTCATGCAACCTTATTCAATGGTCTCTTTTAGCTTTTCAGTGAATATATCTACTCAACTGGAGGATTTAGAATTTCCAATACCACTTGTTAAGGGGATATTCCTGATAATTTTCTAAGTTAGATTTACTGGATCCTATCTGGCTTTCATCCTTGTAATTTAGGTAATGGTCATAATGGGAGAAAGGACCCTCCTTCATTACAGATGAAGCCACTTTGGATTGTACATTTGACAGAGAATAACTTAACTCAGACATCCCATTTAACTCACTTACCACAGAATATTGTGTCACAGCATTGCATCCAATTAAAATGTTCACCATTGAAAACAATGGTGCTTTGGTATGCCAATGAAAAGGTTAAATGCATCAAATGAGTTAAGATGACTTTAGATAACATCGTTTCTTCAATTAACCCTGATCACGACACATTTAACACACAAAGTGGCTGCATCTGTTTACTGGGTATATTAAAATTGTTTAATTGGTAATACTGTAATATACAGTAAGTCACTTGTGGTCTTTTAATTTATCATTAAAAAAGCCTACCCTTTTGTATTGTAAGGAAGACTGTCAGTATCCTGGTTTGAAGGATTAAAAATTATTAATGAATCTCTGACAATGCTCATGTTTAACAAGGCATTACTGGTGCAACAAGTTGCCCATTATAATTCTTTCACCTTTTGCAAAATCTCAGAAATCTACAGTATAATGTGCTGCATGTGTGTGGGCGATTTGTGATGACTGGTTTCCATGAATTCCCCTTGGCTTGAGTACCAATACAAATATATAGGCCCTTACTGCAAGACAACATACCATTACAGAATATGTGGTGTGAATTGGCAAAAGCAAGAAGTGTTTACAAAGTAGAAATGGATTGTCAAACATTGTGAAACATATGCTGTGTTGCCAGATGTGCTGTGAATTGAATATTAAAATTGTCTAATCTTTTTAATCCTTAGGAAATAGAACTGCACAGTTGATGATTGCAGCTTAACTGAAGCAATGTTTAACTTAGTTTGGCTATTACCTGTATTGCCATGGAAAGCAAATCTAATGAAAGCATGCTTTAATGCAGGAATCTATTTTTTTATTTGCATATTATTCAGATATACCATTTAATAGATAAGCTTTATGTGATCAATCCATTAATAGTGATGGGCGAATTTATTCGGCAGGGGCGAATTCGCAGCGAATTCCTGCGATTCGCCGCTGGCGAATAAATTCGCGAAACGGCAGCAAAAATTCGCCGCAGAAAAATTCACCAACAAAAACGAGTCGCGCTTCGTTTTAGGCGCGACGCACCAAAAATGACGCAACGCGTTTGACTCGTTTCGCGAATTTTTCGCCAGTTCGCGAATTTCTCTGGAAATTCGCGAATTTTTCGGCGAAGCGAAACGCGGGAGTTTCGCCCATCACTATCCATTAATAGTGAATAGAAGATGTGAAAAAATACATAACAAGGTCCCATGGATCTCATGATGCCTGTTTTTGTTTTTTTGTTATCATAGTCTTTAAAAAAAGTAATACATTCTAATTGTGTTTGTAAGCTTTTTGTGCTCAATATGTATGACAACCCCCCTCTTTTTCTGAAATATATCCCCTTACTTAAATTATGAAGTAAAATGTATTCTATTACTAAAACAACATCTTACAACTCAAACTTTGACATTTAAATATTCTAATAAATGAAGGCATTGGAGTTACACAGAAATCATCTGAATTACATAATACACATGTTTCTGACTTGAAATCGATAAACCAATGTAAAATACAGTACAATTGATTTTATGGTCATTAATTACTGCACTCTGATACAAATTAAGATGACAAAATACATCTGCAATTTTATTTACATTTCTAGAATAATTGTTATAGTTGGTGTGGGAATTTCAACAACTAGGACAATATGTGTTAGATTGGGTAAAATCGGTTAATTAGGTAGCCAATATATCAGGAAACTTGGCTCTGACCAGATATTTCATCTTAAACACTTTGAGAAATATTTTCATTTGTGCAAAATGGGACTTAAATGTATTTTGCTATATATGAACTATGCCATGAAATTCAGCTGTTTAGATGTTCATTATTTTATTCACACCACTGTAAACTGTAATAGAAGATGATTCATTAAGGGGAGTCTTGTAACAAACAGAATTGTCTTATAACAAACATAACTGTGCACTTATGAGCAGTAAACTGCAATGCTGGTAATGTCAAGGGCAAAAGAAGCTTTATGGCTCAATGACTACTTAATTTACAAAGTTAATATGTAATAAAGTCATATCAATTTCAAAGCAAACAAAATGTTATTTGCCTTAAGAATGTTCTGAAGGCTTTTAATTATTTAATTCTTTAATATTTAGGGCCAGATTTAGTTATGGTTGAACTTCAACCATCACATTTTTTTAAAGGCTATAATTGAATAGGTCTGTTTTCAATAAAAAAAATAGTTAGAATCATTCAAATGCATATTTCAATTTGAATGATTCGAACGTTTTTATAAAAAAACTTTTTTTCCAGGACTTTTTCAGGAAAGGTTCCAGGATGACCTCCATAGGCTACAATGGCAATTCAGCAGCTTTTAGGTGGTTTTGAAGTACTGAGACAGTACTTTGGGCTATTTGATAGTTGGAGTAGCCAAAAATAACTTTGAAATTCGAATTTTAAAAATTCTAATTTTATTCGAAAATTCACTTCGACCCTTAGTAAATGTGCCCCTTAGTGTGTTGGTGCATGAGTGTACTAATGAGTGTTTCTAAAATTGTTGCATAAGATTTTAGTTTAATGTTCTGAAAAAATTAAATATTTATTGTATGGGCGGTTTTAAGACTGGTGCCTTCAAATCCATAAATTTGCAGGTAAGATGCAGAGTTAGTGTAATGTTATTTTCATGAAAGATGTAATTCATTTTGTTATAAAAAGTTTTGTTTTATCAATATCCAAAAAACCCATTGGTTTCTGTTTCTGAATGGACTTTGTGAGCCTCAGAGTATTCAGATTTGCTTGATGAGGTTATGATATGTATTTGCTAAGCATCAGCCCTAAATAGCTCCTGCCTCTTAAATAAAGCATTACAATATCTGGACTTATTGTTTCATTTAACCTGCTTACCTTCACATTTAACAGACCCATTAAAGTGTGCACACATGGAGGCCTAGTTATTAAAGGTACAATTTGTGTGGTTTGAGAGGTTTTTGAGACCACAATTAAGCTTGTATTCTCTAAAACCACGTGCATCAGATTTTTTTTATATTCAGTTTTGAAATCAACATGGGGCCAGCCATTTTGTTAATTTCCCAGCTGCCCCGGTCATGTCACTTGTGCCAGCACAAGGGGAGGGAACTGCTTTCTGGCAGGCTGTTTTTCCTTCTAAATGTAACTGAATAGTACACAGTGGGACATGGGTTTTTACTATTGAATGCTGTGCTTAGATCTACCAGGCAGCTGTTATCTTGTGTTATGGAGCTGTTATCTGGTTAACTTCCCATTGTTCAGTTGTTAGGCTGCTGGGTGGGGGAAAGGGAGGGGTGATATCACTCCAACTTGCAGTACAGCAGTAAAGAGTGATTGAAGGTTATCAGAGCACAAGTCACAAGACTTGGGACAGCTGGGAAATTGACAAAATGTCTAGCCCCATGTCAGATTTCAAAATGAAATATAAAAAAAATCTGTTTGCTCTTTTGAGAAATGGATTTCAATGCAGAATTCTTCTGGAACAGCACTATTAACTGATGCAGTTTGATTTTTTTCTCCACGACAGGATCCCTTTAAGTAAAAAAAAACACAAAAAACTTTGCCAAATAAATCCAGCTGCTGTCCTAAAGAAGTCAATGGGAGCTATGATGATCCCATTGAACCGTTTTAGAAATTATTCAGATTTTTAGAGGGTTTTTGGATTTTTCTCTAGTAATTGTTTAGTTGTATATTTAGTGCACCATTCAGGGTTTTTTTACTGACAGCTATTTTTATATGCAAATTGATTGTTTTTGTGAAAATTTGTTTAATTATGGTTTCAAAAAGCTCTAAAATTCGACCTTTAATTAAAGGAGACTTCCAGAGTCAAAAGCGTTTTTTCTTGTCAAATGCATAAGAGTCAACTGGTGTTTTTTCTTCCATTTGTTTTACGCACATGAAGGGAACCATGATATTTTGTTACCAGTAAAGCAAATCACATGGCAAAATTCTAGCAGAGATTCACAAAAATGTTCAGCACTCCTGAAAATTCCTGAATTTTGCCACAAATCTGTCAAAGAACAAATGTTATTGGTACAGTGGGACATGGGTTTTTACTATTGAGTGCTGTGCTTAGATCTACCAGGCAGCTGTTATCTTGTGTTATGGAGCTGTTATCTTGTTAACTTCCCATTGTTCTGTTGTTATGCTGCTGGGTGGGGGAAAGGGAGGGGTGATATCACTCCAACTTGCAGTACAGCAGTAAAGAGTGATTGAAGGTTATCAGAGCACAAGTCACAAGACTTGGGACAGCTGGGAAATTGACAAAATGTCTAGCCCCATGTCAGATTTCAAAATGAAATATAAAAAAATCTGTTTGCTCTTTTGAGAAATGGATTTCAATGCAGAATTCTTCTGGAACAGCACTATTAACTGATGCAGTTTGAAAAAAAATTTTTTTCCCCACGACAGGATCCATTTAAGTAAAAAAAAACACAAAAAACTTTGCCAAATAAATCCAGCTGCGGTCCTAAAGAAGTCAATGGGAGCTATGATGATCCCATTGAACCGTTTTAGAAATTATTCAGATTTTTAGAGGGTTTTTGGATTTTTCTCTAGTAATTGTTTAGTTGTATATTTAGTGCACCATTCAGGGTTTTTTTACTGACAGCTATTTTTATATGCAAATTGATTGTTTTTGTGAAAATTTGTTTAATTATGGTTTCAAAAAGCTCTAAAATTCGACCTTTAATTAAAGGAGACTTCCA
This sequence comes from Xenopus borealis, assembly GCA_024363595.1. NCBI lineage: Eukaryota > Metazoa > Chordata > Amphibia > Anura > Pipidae > Xenopus > Xenopus borealis. Next base: position 35,942,110 of record CM044438.1, read on the forward strand.
GAGTCAAAAGCGGTTTTTCTTCCATTTGTTTTACGCACATGAATAGTGATGGGCGAAACGGCCGCGTTTCGCTTCGCCGAAAAATTTGCGAATTTCCAGAGGAATTCGCGAATTTTTTGGCGATTCACGAAACGAGACGCGCGTTGTTTTTGACGCGCGTCGTTTTTGACGCGCGCACGTCGCGTCGTTTTCGGCGCGTCGCGTCAAAAACGACGCGCGACTCGTTTTTGAGCGGCGAATTTTTTTGCCCGAATTTTTTGGCCAGTTTCGCGAATTTATTCGCCAGCGGCGAATCGCGGGAATTCGCCGCGAATTCGCCCCTGGCGAATAAATTCGCCCATCACTACACATGAAGGGAACCATGATATTTTGTTACCAGTAAAGCAAATCACATGGCAAAATTCTAGCAGAGATTCACAAAAATGTTCAGCACTCCTGAAAATTCCTGAATTTTGCCACAAATCTGTCAAAGAACAAATGTTATTGGTACAGTACATGCAGCATTTTTAAAGAGAACCAAAATGTGTTATAAACTGAATTCGTTGTTAATATTTAATGCAACTTTACATTAAAAATGTCTTCCTGTAACCCTACTATGCAGAGTGCAAATAAAATTGGTATATATTTAACCAAGGATTGATCACCAGGTTTGCAATTCATGTCTAGGTATTTTTAGAGCTGGTTGCCTTAAAACAACATGCTAGGGTTCTTAGTTTTCCTTTACCATACAGCAGCTGTGATCGATACACAGCCTGCAGTCATTTATATGCTGATATCTAGCAGGACATTACCAGGGGGCATGCTAATGGAGGGAATATCCATCAGTCACTCAGAGCGCAGCAGTAATACTCTGACATATGCTGATAAAATGCCAAGCAAACAGGGAGGGCCACTGACTAATGGCAGGGACAGAGCAAAAGTAAATTTGTAAATAACAAAGGCAAAGCATTTGACCCTTTATCCAGAATGCTCGGGACCATAATTTGGATCTTCACACCTTAAGGGGCAGATTTACTAAATTCACATGAAGGATTCGAAGTTCGATCGAATTTTCAAAATGATTCGAATTAGAATTCTCAAATGTTTTTGAATACCACTTTGACCAGTGAATTTTGAAAATTTGATCAAAAAATTTGATTTTGAATTGGGTTTCATTATTTTTGATCGAATGAAAAAATTTCGATCGAATGATTAAAATCGTTTGATTGAACGATTTTATCGATCGTATATTTCCTATTCGATTGTTCGACCAATCAAATTGCGGTAAAATCCTTTGAATTTGAATATCGAATTTTACTTCCCACACTATTCCCAAGTATTACCATGGTCGAATTTGATGGCTTTTTAACCCTCAAATTCGACCCTTAGTAAATCTGCCCCTAAGACTACTAGAAAATCATGTAAACACTAAATAAACCCAATAGGCTGGTTCTGCTTCCAATATGGATCAATTATAACTTAGTTTGGATCAAGTACAAAGTTCTGTGTTATTATTACACAGAAAATGAAATCATGTTTAAAAATTTGGATTATTTAATTATAATGAAGTATATGGGAGACAGCCTTTCCATAATTCAGAACTTTCTGAATAACGGGTTTCCGGATAATGAATTCTTTACCTGTATATTTTTTATTAGTACAGGTTTAAAGGGTGGTCTGGCTCACTATGGATGCTCTGTTTTCCTTTAGGTAAAAAAGATTTTCAATTTATTACGGAAGCCTTGCATCTGGCAATGATTAAAATGCATTTTCTCATTATTTATTATTATTAAACATGTTTCAGAAGCACATGCAGTTGCAATTTAGCCTAATCAAGTAGTAGCTACTCACAACAGAGTAACATAATGTAACATAACATGAGCTGAATTTGGCTTTCTTTAGATTTTGTTCACTGATTCTATAATAAGGGGCCGATTTACTAAATTCACATGTATTCATGTGAATAAAAATCGAATTTGATGGAATATTTGATCGTAGGATCTATTCGATTGGTCAAATATAGTGAATATAGTCGGATAGTGAATGATCGAATAGATTTGAATGATCAAATATTCGATCATTCGATCAGCGAATAAAATACAAATTTTAAAATATTTGACTGGCTACTTCGCCAGATTGGACCAACCGAATTGCAATAGAAACCTATGGGAACCCTCCCATAGGCTTCTGAGTCTAAGTCCTGATCAAATAGGATTCGAACAATTGAAGTCTTATTATTTGAATGATCGAATGATTTATTCAACTGATCGAATAAATTGTTCGATTGATTGAATAAATTTTAATTTGATCGTCGATTGATCGAATATCGAATAAAAGGTAGCCTAAAACTATTCGATTAGCATTCGACAATTGAATCCTCATTAATGTAATAAAACATATTTTACTTTGGGTTTCTGGTACTTATGAAGAATCCTGTATTAACATTCAAAACATCAATGCAAACACAAACCATAAAGGCAGCCAAACACACTTCATTTTCACATCTCTAGAAATTATGATGCAGGGTAAACAAAATATGTCATCTGATTTGGCACTGAACAGGGCAGACTGCTGAACATTCTGTGCCCCTGAGGTGAAAGACCAGATTGCAATTCATGAACAGGGAGTCACTAAAGAGCATGAATTCACCCTAAATTACTGATTTATTAAATGAGAATAACCACAAGCAAAAAAAGCGCAGAGCATAAATGTTTTCAAAGTTTAGTGAGCTTTTCAAATGTTTTTAAATGCAAATAACCACAGAGGGTCAGATACTAACCCACGTTTAAGAAGCATTTGTATATCTGAATTTTTCTTTTCTAGAACCTATAAAAAATAAGAAAACATTACTGTGTTTCTGCCTATTTCCTTTTTAAATTGCTATTTTTCTTAAATGTAATGTAAAAGCAAACCTTTTGCATCTAAATTATTTTAAATATATAACCTCCTAAAAGAATTTGTTATTATAAATTGATCACTTCATTTCACCAAAGTGCCCTTCTCTTTATGCATAGTTTCCTGTTTTGTAAAATATGAATATATATATATATATATATACAAGAAAAAGTTGTGCTCACCACTAATTTTTAAAAACATTAGGCGGGGGTGCAATGAGGCTGTGACCACAAAATACATATAGACAAAGACAAGAGGTCCTCTGCACTCAACCCATTATCAATATATTTAAGATATTGAGACATTCTGTGCATACAGCTACTAAAAAATGCCTTACCCTTTAAACAACAGGGATTGTTTGTCCATATATTGCAATATATTTAAGCTGGCCAACTACTTTAAAGTCATCCCATATCTGGCCAGTCCTACGCTCAATTTTCATCTGATTCATTAAGAATTCTATAATAATAAAACTGCAGCTTGTACTTGATCCCAACTAAGATATAATTAATACTTATTGGAAGTAAAACAAGCCTATTGGGGTTATATAATGTTTACATGATTTTAATTGTATTCAGGTCCCATACCTGTATAATTATGTGATAGATGTGAGTAGGGTGACATATTTTGTAACATAATACTCACAGTCCATTAACCATAACAATGCATTATCCTCAGTTTCAATTCAGATGCCAAAGATTGAATGATTTTAAAGCCCATATAGATAGTTAGAGATAGATAGGATTACCAAGGTACAACTCAAAGAGACAGGTGTTACTTGTGAGAGTTGCATGAACGGAGATGTGAAGTTTTATGAAACTGCCGGGATACAGATGGTCTTGAAGAGTTGTATAACACCTTGGTAAGGCACATTTAATACATGGTTCAAGGAAGTCTTGGGAGAATAGTGAATGCTTTTCAAAGTTTTACTACAGCCAAGCTTAATCATTCATCAGTTCTCTGCTAAGAAACATCAAACCGTGCAGAGTATTTTTAAAATGCCAATGGATCGCTCAGTATAAATGACCTGTCTGTCACACTGAATTTCTTTACAGCTGGTGACCCAAATACTGTTTTGCACACATGACTAGTGATGGGCGAATTTATTCGCCAGGGGCGAATTCGCTGCGAATTCCTGTGATTCGCCGCTGGCGAATAAATTCGCAAATCGCCAGCGAAATTTTGCTTAGCGAAAATTCGCTGTAAAAACAAGTCGCGCGTCGTTTTTGACACGACGCACCGAAAACGGCGCATCAAAAGCGTCCCCCGACTCGTTTCGAGAATTTTTCACTAATTCCTCTGGAAATTCGCAAATTTTTCGGCGAAGCAAATCTCGGGAGATTCGTCCATCACTACACATGACCACTGCTATAATGTTGCAAAATGAAATAAGGCAGCTGTGATTGCTGCTGTACACATAACAACCAGAGCCTGTCGTACACAATTTCTTCTGTATGTATTGACATACAGATATGGGACCTGTTATCCAGAGTGCTTGGGACCTGGGGTGTTCTGGATAATGGATCTTTCTGTAATTTGGATCTTCATACCTCTTCATCAGATTTCTGGTATCTTTTACAGGTACATAAAAATAGTGTTTGTAACACGGCATAATTTATACTGTTTATAGAATTAAAATTCTTTGTAATTGTCCTATTCTTTTGCATTTCAACAACATGTACTGTATATATTATTTTAATTGGTTGCCCCCCCATGATAAATAGTAGAAATAAACTTGCAGGCTGTTTCTGAAGTTGACTTATTTTGCCATTGGTTTAATATTGTAAAATTACTTTATACGAAGGAAAAGTTAACAGAGTGTGGGCTCTGTATCTCATGAAGAAGAGTTGATATTGAATTGCACATTCCAAAAATGCCAGATGTTGCACTTTATCATTTCAATTTCTGCCTTTTAGGCATCTGATAAATGCTGAGACATAATGACCGCAGTTTATGACAATGCCCCCGCAATACATGCTGTGAAGAAACAATTCATGAATTATATCTAGTGGGTTCTGCCATAGCATCTTTCCCCTCTAATTATCACTGCATTGCAGTTAATAAGAAAAAAATCAACATTATACTTATTCCACTATTAAAACTTCATTGAAATTGCTTAAACTTTAATTATCTAAAGATGGGATTTGTAAATTGATCAATATTTCAGGCTTCAGACTTACAGGGTGCAACCCCTCTTATATTAAAGGTCAGTTTGCAAGACTTTTAGGCAACGGTAATTTGACAATGGGAGTTTATCCCTCAATAAATGTGTTTTTTGCAGTGGTTTTATCAGAAATATACAGAATCTTAATGTCATTGGCCTATCTGTGAGCTTTTCTCAGTAGAGGTGAAATAGATATGGATCATTAGCCATGGGAAATTCATATATATGCAAGGCGAATTCCCAGTAAGGTAAGGAAGCTTGGGGACAGATTTGCTGAAGGGCAAAGTGACTAAGATGATTCCCCAGCGTTACCATTTTCAGTCACTTTGCCGATTCACTAGTGGGCATAGTGGGCACAGGCGTCACTTCTAGTGATGGGCGAATAAATTTCACTTGGCAAAAATTCGCCGGAAAAACGAGTCACGATGCGTGCCAAAAACGACGCGACGGAAACGACACGACGCGCGTCAAAAGCGTGCCATGGCTCGTTTCGCGAATTTTTCGCCAATTCGCGAATTTCTCTGGAAATTCGCAAATTTTTCGGCGAAGCGAATCTCGGGAGAATTGCCCATCACTAGTCACTTCACTTGTGAAGGAGATAGAAGCTAGCGTTGATTTGCTCTAATGCCATGCGAATTTTCATTCAGACAAATGGACGTAAGATGCTGATTTTACTGAACGTTACCTCTATTGCCAGAGTTGCCTTCTCCAGCTCTGACCTGGTGAAGTGCATTGGAGTGCATATGACATCCTCAATCACCAGTTACTTACATAATAATTTTTGAGTGGCATCTTTTCAATTTTTTTCTCGGGTACCCAAATTACCCCGTACCTTTTCTACTATATGGCACATTATGTTACAGTGGGCTTATGTTTAAGGCATTAAAACAACTCTATTGACTTTATTAAAGTTCCCTTGGCATGCCTAATTATCAGTGTAAATGTACAGTTATATAGTGATTATGATTCAAAAAGAGTAAACACAGTTGTTTGACAATAAATGGCTTCAGCCAACCACTAACCATGAGTGAAAGAAAAGTTTTTATGTTATCATTCATATTCTCTGAATAATGGTTAAGAAATCATAAATTCTGCCAGGGTATGTAAACAAATGAGCACAACTGTAATGTATTAGATGCACCATGTAACATAAATATAATAAATTCGAAGAATTGGACAGCACTTCTGGAAGGGCTTTATTATGGCAGTATTCTGTATACACCTTTAGGTGTTTACAGAATACTGCCATAATAAAGCCCTTCCACGTCCAAAGGTGTTTACAGAATACTGCCATAACACTTCTAGAAGTGTCATCTTCTGCCATATCTACACAGTGGGGACACTGAGGATAGATCACCTGGAGAGAGGTACTGTGGGGAGCTTGAGCGGTGTTTCTATGTTTGATGTAACATAAATAGCTCCATTCCACATAAATTTTCCCACCGTAAGCAAATTAGATTGAGCGCAAGACCTCCAGCAAAGTTGCGCTAGGCAGAATTGAGCACTAGCGCATCTTTGCACAAAAATCCGCCAGCGTTCTTCGCCCAGGATGAAACTTGAATTGTTGTCTGGCAAAATGTTGCGATGGCTGTGAAGCCATCCTTGGTGAATTTGCACTCTTTAGAAAATTTGCCCCTTGGTCATAATATGTTGGTACCAGGTCAGGTTTCAAATTATTGAATTAAAAATGCTACCAAAATAATGCTAAAGCTGCATGAATGGCAACCATGACTTTGGTAAAAACAGGAATTCCCAACCAGTGGCTCGTGAGCAACATGTTGCTCCCAGTGGCCTCAAAGCAGGTGCTTCTTTTTTAATTCTAGGCTTGGAGGCAAATTTAGTTGCACTAAAGAGGCACTGCCAAACAGCTTCCTGTAGGCTGCCAGTTCACATTGAGGCTACCAAATAGACAATCACAGCCTTTATTTGGCACCCACAGGAGTTGTATTCATGCTTGTGTTGCACCCCAACTCTTTTTACATTTGAATGTGGCTCACTGGGAATATAGAATTCTGCCCAAAATAGCCATGGCATAGCCTTAGGGCTTCATATACTAACCACACAATGAAGTCATTTGGATTAGTGATGGGCGAATAAATTCGCCCTAGGCGAATTCACGGCGAATTTCCAACATTCGCCGATGGCGAAAGTTTTGGCGAAATGCTCCCGAAAATTTGCTGCGTGTTTTGTTTCGCCGCGCGTCTCGTTTCGTCGCGAGCCGAGTTTGTCGCGCGCCGAGTTCGTAAATTATCCCTTGCCATAGTGAAAGATGAAATCTCGGTTATTGAATGCATTCTCTCATTCTCCACTGTACATTTCAAGAGCAGTACACTACTTATGTGCATGCATTTTTTTATTATGTGTATTCCTCTGTTGCTCACTTATATGTCTCTGTGGACAATGCAAGTGAAATTAAATTAATATTGATAAAAATAATGCCGTAGTATAACGCTGAAGTAAATCAAGTTGTGATGTAAGATGGATCTGTACAATCATAGGCCAAACCTATTTCTGAAAACGTCCCCTGAGAGTTCCAACTGTGAAAAGGGCACAGTAACAATTTGATGATTTTTAAAAGTTAGGTAGCCATAGCTCTGAAAGGAACATCATTTGCAAATACTCACTACAATTTGATTGTTGCCTTATTGATTTTGTAGGAGACAATCCATATGACACAAAAATATATGAATACATTTGGTGCACATGAATCACTATCCATCAAACAAGTTTTCATATACATCAGGAAGCTAAACATAAAGAAACATAGCAGCACCCTACACAGAACTAGATACATTTAAAGTCACTCCATGTGACTTGTAACACTTTTATCAATTGAGTAAATGGGGATGCTGATGTATGGCAGAATATTTAATATCCAGTTTGATTGTTTTGTATTACAGAATTACTGATGGCAGTGAAAAACTTTACAACTGCAGTTCTGTTTTCCTCCCTGGTACCTGCCATTACTGCACTAACCTTTGCGTCAGCTACAGGTTCTACTGACATCCAGATGGATAGAAATAAATAGCTCAGAGATCCCTTAGGAATCGCTCTGTGTAAACATTCAAAGCTAAGAAATCATCTCTAAGGCAGTGAGGTAGAAATTTTCAGAATTTGAATTTTTCTTGGGAAACAGCATGAGCAAAAAAAGAAAAGGTTATCAGACAAAATGGAAAAGTTGAGCATGTGCCATGAAACACAAAGAAAAATAAGAATGCTCTACTTATTTGCTGTCGTTGCACACAGAACTGCAATCACTTCACTTACCCATGACTTACTCATTTATCATTTACTAGAACAAATAAACGTATGCTATTTGGACACTCAGTGGGGACAAAAAGTTAAAAAGATTGGTAGCAAACTGCATTGATGAGTAAAACAAAAACAAAGATGTCTTCAGAAAGAATTTCCTAAGAGTACTACAGTTGTGACATGCATACTGACAGTATCATAATGAAACACTGAGGTTCATATTTTTAAATCTGTGCACAGAACCAGCCTTGAAGTACACCATGCATTACATCTCTAATGCAACATATTGTAAAATCACATGTAATTGTAAAGCCGTGTAATTAAAAAAGTTAAAAATGTGTGTTGGGAGCAAATAGGGTTCTGTCCTGCATGAAAAAGGGCATAAACTCAAGGGATGAAAACATAATTATGCCTTTTTATAGATCCCTAGTAAAACCACATCTGGAATATGCAGTGCAGTTTTGGACTTCAGTCCTTAGGAGGGATGTAAATGAGCTGGAGAGAGTGAAGAGACATGCAACTAAACTGGTTAGAGGAATGGAAGACTTAAATTATGAGGGTAGACTGTCAAGGTTGGGGTTTTTTTCTCTGGAAAAAAGGTGCTTGCGAAGGGACATGATTACATTTTACAAATAAATTAGAGGACATTATAGACAAATATCAGGGGACCTTTTTACCCATAAAGAGGATCACATCACCAGAGGCCACCCCTTCAGACTAGAAGAAAAGGACTTTCATTTGAAGCAGCGTAGGTGGTTCTTCACAGTGAGGACAGTGAGGTTGTGGAATGCACTGCCGGGTGATGTTGTGATGGCTGATTCTGTTGATGCTTTTAAAAGGGACTTGGATGATTTTTTGGATAGACATAATATCAAAGGCTATTTTGATACTAAACTCTACAGTTAGTATAGCTATGGGCATATAAGGTTTGTGTGAAAGAGTGGAGGGGTGTGTGTGTATGCTGGGTTTTAATTTGGAGGAGTTTAACTTGATGGACTTTGTTTTTTTTTTTTAACCCAATTTAATTATGTAACTATGTATTATGGGGAGGCGCATTTATCAAAGTCTGAATCCATCTCAATATTTTCTGAAAAAACTCAAATATGCTTAGGATTTTTTCATCTTAGTAATACATTTTCCTGAATATTTTGTTTGCAGGAAAAAATCTAAATTTTAAGAATTTTTCGGATTTTCCACCTCAAAACTCAGATTTTTTCAGATTGCCTGAAAACAATGAAATCTACATGTTATTGCATGAAACCCAGTGCAAATCAAAAAAATCTTTGGGACTGCGCCCACTTGTATGCAACGTTGGTAGGTCTGAGATGCCGTATATTCGGATTTTGACTTTTTACATCCTCATGGTATAATAAATTTGTGGTATTTTTAAATTCCAATTTTATACTAAAAAAATACGAATATACTGCATTCAGAGTTTTGTAAATAACCCACTTTCTCCCAGGATTAAGGCATTTATAGGAGACATGACCAATAGAAAACAAGATACAAAACATAGCAAGAAAAGATCAGTATAAAAACAATACATTATCTATATAGATCCTATATACAATATATGGGTTGTATATGGGATGTATATAGATAATGTATCTGTATGTATATATATATGATTTCTGAGATTATTAAGAGATTAAGATTGCTTTACTAAGGGTCGATTTCAAAGTGGAAAATACTTCGAAATTTGATTATCTAATTTTCTGGGGGGTCATTTGCGATTGAATATGGCCGTTTTCAATCAATAACCTGGCGTATTCGATTAAATGAAAATCGTTCGAATCATTCGATTCGAATGAACGATTTTCACAAAAATCCTTCGATTTCTCAGAACTTAGAAAACTTTTCAGGTCAAGTTCTGTCCCACAGAGGTTAAAATGGCAATTCAGCATCTTTAAGCTGGGTAATAGTCAAATTTCGAAGGCTTTTTAAAGCGCCAGTACTTCGAATTAACTTCTAAATTTTCAAAATTCTAA
>CM044438.1:35960310-35985997 GCA_024363595.1 Xenopus borealis
GAACTTGATGGACGCGAGTCTTTTTTCAGCCTAACTTACTATGTTACTATGTTACTATGGTCTGACTTTTTGTATTCAACAAAATCAGAAAACACAGTAATTTAAATTTACTACTGTAGTTTATTTGCTACAAAATATGTTGGTGATATTTATTTATACTTGTTAATAACAATAATGTTAATAGTACTGAGCTGTCACATATGATGACTACAGCATTAAATTGAATAAACGGTAAACTCTATTTTTACATGCAAAACTTGGAGCGTAATCTCCCAATTACTGCAATTACCAGGGTGACAGTAATAATAGGGTGTGCTAATGTCAATAGGCATACTTTTCAAAAGAACAGCTCTTTTTTTTTACTTTTCTGATTTGTTTCAGGGACTACTGCCAATAGGGATGAGTATCCATTTCAATCGGTGTCCTTTGTTTTGGTGCTAAAATAAAGAATTGTCTCCTTCGCAATCTTACTGTTCTAATGAAAACAGTCCATCTGTTAAGATCACATTTAGGGGCAGCTTTATCAAGGATTGAATTTAGAATTTGTAAAAACTCCCATAAACTCCCATGAACGCGAATTTCAAGTAAAGAAATGTTTACATTCGGGTGAATGGGATCAACCCACAAACTCGGATCGAATTTGAATCAAATTTTATGCAAGGTACTGTTTTATTATTACAGAGATAAAGGAAATCATTTTTTAAAATTTGGATTATTTAGATAAAATGGAGTCTATTGGAGACAGTAGTTCCATAATTCAGAGCTTTCTGGATAACGGATCCCGTACATGTACTCATAATAACTGGTGTTCTTATGTGTTTCTATTACAAGGTTGAATGTTGTTGTGGTCGGTAATGATTATTCATATGCTGCATTAATTCCCTCCCAGTGAGTTTCTTTCCAAGATTTTGCTGCCACATTACTTTTAATATGAACTAATCATTTACATCCCATTATCTATTGTGCACTCATTATATCCCATTGCAAAGTAATTATGTAATCTTAGCCACTCCTTTCCAGCCACCAAAAATTCGCACAGTTCCTTCAAAGCTATACATGCAAGTACAAGCTGTTACTTTTTTGCTTGGTTTACTTATTTCTTTTTTTCAGATCCTTGACATGCAATCAGAAGTGCATCTCATGTATTTTTAAAGATTACCTCTTCTATTTTTGTATCTGACAAATTAATTAAACCAATGCACTATTTTTCAATGTATGTCTCCCATACTTGGATTAAAATGCTACCTTATTCATGTCAGATGCAGCAAGATAGATGGATGTGAAAAAAAATCACCTCACATGGCAGAAACCAGAAAGGAACAATGTATGACTAGGAAGGCAGTGTGCAAAGTCAAAACAGAAAACAATCTCATTCTGTTAATTTTGCACTTTGCACCAAAGCTGGAACTAGGGGTTGGCAGAAGAGGCACATGCCTAGGCACAATGTCTGGGGGGGGTGATAGGTAAGTACCTCTTATCTGCCTATCCCTAGTCCAGGCCCTCCAGTCCTGCTTATTATATCCATGCTGCCCACTCCTCACAATGCCCCAATGCCCACTCTCACCACCCTTTTTTGTCATCACAGTATGTGGGTAAGTATGCTCACACTGGGAGCATGATTGCTGGCTGGTTGGTTAGGACACTCAACTGGCTTGGTACTACTTTGCAAACTACCTCTATATTTGAATTGCTTCAGGTCTTTGTTCTCCATTTTGGATCATAGAGACCTGAGGCCACCTCCATGAATACAAATGTTTCCAGTACAGTATTCATGAGGGTTGGCAGAAGGTGACATTTAGGTGTCCCCCTACCAATATCTACCCACCCCCTAACATGTGCATCATTCAGACAGCCAAGTCAGTGATCAGCAACAATTGCAAGCTGCAACGGTGACTGTAGACAATGCTGGTCTATGCCCACTAATGCTGCATTCTACTGTGCACCTCGGTGAAACAAAGTGCACAGGTCAGCCAGACCATGGTCAAAACTGCACTGTGTATGAGCACTAAATCACAATCTTAGACTCTTTACTTCTTCTCTTGGTCTTTTTGAATAGCCCTTCCTAAGTCTACATTAACCAATCAAATGTAACCAACCAAATTTTTGCTGACATGTAAATACTACTTTCTGATTGATTGCTGTGGGTTGCAAGCAAAGACCATTTATTCCATTATCCCTGTAGGTACTAAGCAAACTTGCTTTGGATTGTTTACCCTTTCTTCTTTGAAGGATTTCCAGAAGCAAAGGATAAGTCTACAACTGAACTAGACCAACACATGACACAAACAAAACAAGTAATATTTCTTATTAATTCTTAAATATTATTATTTAATACACGGGGATATAGAGTTGCTTTCTCTCCCCAGGCATGATATGATCCAATATGGCTCTATGGTCAGGACTCCATAAGCAACTAAGCTAGTAAGTGTTAGTAAGATAAAGGGGTGCTATGGGAATTACACATTATCCAGCAGAGCTGTGTGAGGTCCATTGAGAAATATTCATGCTGTTCAGGATAGTGCCAACTGAGAACAATGACCAATATCTCATAGTGTAATCTGAAAATCCCCCCTGGTGTTTTACAGTGTATGTACTAGTTTTCTGACATTTACACAAGATAAATATATGTTGCACATAGCCCAGCAACAGCCTTGGATTTGGTGTCCCCATGTATTTACTGCAAGCATAGCTGTAATTCATTGAAGCATATTTCGATATTGCCATGGACTATTAAATAATTCTTTTGTCTGATTTCATGTGCGGAGTTTATTTGTGGATGAAAAAATGTCTCGTAAAAAGAATTGCATAGATTAACAACATCAATTTTATCCTTTCCTCTTCAATCTGCTTTCTCTTATGTTTGCATTGGGCATTCACAAAAAGGTATATGGGAGTTTACATAAACCAATAAATACTATATTTTTGGTCTTTTGTATATTTGTAGTGAAGAAAATAACTATAGTAGAAGCACTGTAGGATTATGGTATATATATATATATATATATATATATATATATATATATATATATATATATATATATATATATATATATATATATATATATATATATATATATATTTATATATTTATTTATATTTATATATTTGTTTTTGTAAATGGTGTAAGGTTACCAAATCGTGATCACTGTTGCTCTAATTCTTGTTTTAGTGTTAATTCTATTTTCCATTCAATTTATTAGGGATATAAGGCATGGTTTCCTTTAAGGGTGTTAGAGCAGATAAACTGTAAGAGTTGAAAGGAGTTATGTGATAACTGATAAACAGAAAGAAGCAGTGGTGTTTTACTGCAAGTTAGACTCTCTCCATCAAAGCAAGTGATGATATATATATTTTTGATAGGTTGGTTACAGACATGCCAACAAACATTTTCCATTATTTACTACATACTTATAAACCGTGATCAATATGATTTAATGAACAAAATGGTACTTTAAAAGTGTGCTTGCTTTCTATGAAAAAATAATTGCTTTGCATACAAAAATAATTCAGTTGGCAGAAGTGCATCAGATGTGATAAATATTGTTTATGGTTTAGGTAGAAACTAGAAAAGTCCAGCAGTGAGATTATTCAGTATCTCCTAATATTTCCATGATACAAACACACAAAGAAGTATCCTTATATGCCTTCCAATTGGGGAAACTGGTAACTGAGGTTTTATAATTACATGCATTATCACCCATTGTTCAAAATGAACTTAAGGCAATTAAACCATTCTTTCATACAATTAGTGAGTCTCGGTATAACTAGTTTCATTAGAATCTAAATTCACAGCTTTTCTGATGTGAAGAAATAGTTTCTCAGAAAACCAAATAAGATCAACATCCTGTAGGCACAGAAGGCCTTTGAGTATGAAAAAAAGATAATGAGGCAGAGAGGCAAATGAAGTGCTGGAAGGTTGGAGGTGCTAATGAGGTGCAAAACCATCAAAAGTAATAAATTAAAGTGTATAATTGGAACACCTTTGCTGTACAGAATAGATAAGGAAAACAAATACCCAATAAAAACAGGAGATATTTGGAAATGCCCTATTATTACATCAAGAGAACATTAATATGATGTGAATACAAGTTTATTTGTAATTAAAGGTTTTGTTCAACCCCACTTTACTTAGTTTTTGCTGGATTTCAACTCTCAGCTTACTTACATCTACAATTATGTTTTTAGCATTTACTTTAGACAACAAGTGGGTTAAAGAACAGCAGATACTGCAGGACAGTTTATGAAGGTTTAGATCCCTTTTAAGCAGCCAGTGATAATGAGGACTGGTAAAAATGCCTCTGCTATTTGCATGAACTGATTTTGTATAATTTGTTTATACAAAATCAGCATACAACATACTACAGATCAGGTTCTTTTATGTAGAAACCTGATATACAGAAACAGTTATGGAAGGCTATCTCCTATGAAGTCCATTTGAGAATGGAAATTGCCCATTCACTCAAATGTATTTTGTGCAAAAAAATGCACAAATGATTTATTGAAAAAATACCAAATGATTTATTGCATTTTGCAAATGCATTAAGTTTCCAGAGTTTTCCCCTGTTTTAACCCATGATTCACTAAAGAGCTACAAATTATGATGGGTGATACAAGTGCTTTGCTAAATGAAACACCTTACACATAATACTATAGTAATACATAATACAGTATTATGAAAAAGCCAAATTATTATTATTATGACAAAAGGTTACATATTATGATATTAGTCTATGTATCAGAAAGGAAAATACTGAGACTAGAGAGGCCAAGAGTATCCTCTTCACTATCATATTCTCGATTATCAAGGCCTAATCTAAAGTCTGTTTAACCATGTTTCTTACCAGTCTTTTAAATACACAGCAATAGTTCGAAAAAGCTTTGTTGGACACATTCCCTTAATCAATGTCTGCAGTCATTGCTGCATTCTATTAATTTGGCAAACAAATCAATAGGGTGCTCCTCTGTTTAAACATATCATATGGTGATGGTGTAAATTACTCTTGAATACCCCTATAATTTCTTTCTGTGAATTACAAATAGCAGTCCCGCACATGCCAATTTAATCCCACATGTTTCTGTGGGGGCTCTGATTAGCAAGCACCAGTGATACAGTCATCACATTTTAGATTAAACATACATGTGCACCTAACCTACACATTTTCATTCAACAGGACTTTTTTCAAGATCAACAATTCTTTGTTTGTGTATTAGTAATTCTTTGTGGTTAAGCACATAGTTGATTCAGTATTATTAATGGAAGAGTTGTATTTTTGGACTAAACAAAGAACAGAATCCTATATAATAAAGTTCAAGTGTCTCTGCGTCCAGTCCCTGTGTCTGTGGAATTGCGCTACTGCGCATGTGCCCCACGGACAGCAAGTGCGAAGGGTCTAACGCTAGCGCAAATTCGCCAGCGTGACGTCAAATCGTAATCGCAAATTCACGAACACCGACTCTGGCGAATATATGCTAGCGAAGTCCCAAAAAACGCTGTGGCGTGTTTTACCATTGTGGGTGATAGTCTGAAAAAGAAGTGTATGTTACAGCCACTACACATGCCCAGGACACCTTTAATCAAAAAAAATAAAGTTCTCCTATTGCCCTACATGTGCCCCCTATATAGTAGTGTTGCCATATGTCAGGAAATATAGGGGGGAAGGAGGGTAACACCCCCCCGAAAAAAACGATGTTTTTCAGACTATCACTCACAATGGTAAAACACGCCACAGCGTTTTTTGGGACTTTAAACCTCCTATCTATTGTATTGCTCTAGCCTAAGTGCTAACGAACAGCAAAAAGTTGATCTTAGTGAATTTGCGTAATTACGATCCTTCGCCAGTGAGCAACTTCGCCTCGCGTAAGGGTGCGAAGTTGCGCAAGTCTATCTACTTCGCTAGCGTAAATTCGCCAGAGTCGGTGTTCGTGAATTTGTGATTACGATTTGACGCCACGCTGGCGAATTTGCACTAGCGTTAGACGCTTCGCGCTGGCTGTCCGTGGGGCACATGCGCAGTAGCGCAATCCCACGGACACAGGGACTAGACGCAGAGACACTTGAACTTTATTATATAGGATTTGCGCCGTATGCAAATTAGGCTTCGCTAGTGAAATTGCGCTATGCCTAGCGAAGTAACACTAGCGTAAATATGTTACCGTTCGCCGATCAGAGCCTAAATTCGAATTTGCGCAGAGCATGCGAAAATTCACCTGGCGAAGTGTGGCGAACGCTTGCAAAGCCTGCGCTAGCGATTTTTCAGATCTTAGTGAATGTCCCACTTGGAGCGCAGAGACTTCCGTTAGTGGTTTATAATCTGCTGCCTTCAATCTATGGAAAGACCGGAGCAACATAACGGTGTGCCGCTCCTCTGCTCACCGCTACACCGCCCAAGCACCATGTGACAGAGGAGCAGCTCGAGCTGTGGGATGTGTGACCCGGGGAGTGTGCAGCACAGTCAGTAAAGGTAAATGGGGGGTCGAGGTAGAGAGAGACTTCCACCAGCTCCTCACAGAGTGTCTCGCCTCTTTATTTATTGCCTAAAAGCCCCGCCCTCACTGTAGAGCCGCAGCCAATCCCAGTGCGCTGCCCCGCCTCTCTTTGTTGTGCTGCCCAATGGCAGAGGGATAGAGCGTTGCTGGCCGGCGGGTGACAGAGGAGCAGCTACTGTCTGGCCTCCTACATCTGTGAAAGTACCTCCCGCTCTCTGACTCACTCAACTCCGCCTACAGGACGCCAAGGAAAAAATATGATTGGCGGAAAATGGGCATGCGCACGTGAAGCGCAAATGATTAAGAGGCGGGGGCGGTGCCAACTGTTCCTATCTTTAATCTTGCGTTGTTAGAAGCGAAACCCGCTCACTCAGCGCATGTCCCCGACATTGCTACGGCAACAGGGATGCTGAGCTGACAAAGTAAGGCGGCTCTTTTTCTAAAAGTAACATTGAGGCAGAGTCGCCTCTGAAATTCTGTACGAAAAAGCTTTTTTTTGTGGAAAAAAAACACTGGTGTGATCTATACCATAAACAAACATTGTTCTAGGAAGCAGCAGTATTTTTAAAACTACTGAGAAGCACTCTAGGTGTCCACCATGGTTGTCCACTTTTTTTTGGACTGGAACAAGTCTGTTTTTATAAATGTTTGACTACATATGTTCTAGCGCCCGTTAATTTAACGGGCTTAATGTCTAGTGGTTATATAAATTTGCAAAACCTATGCTAATTTACAATGTTACTTTCGACTTGG
The DNA here is from genome assembly GCA_024363595.1 of Xenopus borealis. Classification (NCBI taxonomy): domain Eukaryota; kingdom Metazoa; phylum Chordata; class Amphibia; order Anura; family Pipidae; genus Xenopus; species Xenopus borealis. Next base: position 35,967,550 of record CM044438.1, read on the forward strand.
AAGAAAAACAATGGATTTTTATAATGTGTTGAAGGTATTTGTTTACAGTCATTTGATAGCTGTTAAAGCAAGAGTTTCTTAATCTTTTCAGCGAGGCCCTCCTTGGCACAAAATATTTGGTTTAGAATAAATTACCTACAGTACTTTTTTTTAATTGCTACTTTCTTCCTGCAAATTGAAATTTACTGTAAGGGTTTTCCCATATTTTAAAGAATCCATATTTGCTATGTATGGCTAAGTAAATAATTATGAAGGAATTGAATTCTATATCAGTAAGGAGTTTAGGAAAAAGGCAGTACCAGAAGCATGGTTTTGTGTGTTAAATGTGTCATGACTACAGATAAACTGAAGAACTGTGCTATCGAAAATCAGGTAAACTCAATTAATTCATTAAATACGATACTACCACTGTTAAGCCTCAGGAAAAAACTCCTAAATTAAATGGGATGATGCGACACAATTATCTGCATTAAAAGGGAACTAAAGCTTAATTACAGAAGTAGGGTAGAAAATACATTCTATTTTGGGCTTCTATACCAACTTAAGGTAACCACAGCCAATTAGCAGTAAAGATCTGTGTCTCCAAAGATACCCCAGTTGTTCCTCATATTCTTTTCTGCTAATGCACTGCACATGATCTGTGCTGCTGTCACTTACTGAGCTTAGGGACTGGCATATAACATATTGAACACAGGGTCGGATTTGGCCGGTGGGCCATGGCTCTTGTGGGCCCCACTGGCTCAGGGGGGGGACCCTGAGACAGCAGCCTTGGTGGGCCCCAGGCCCCCAAGTCCAACCCTGACTGGATATAAATACATATATTAATATATGTATATTACAATATAAATTAATCAGTAATTTAACCACTTGGTGTGGTGAAAGCAATTCAGCTGGGACCCCCCTCCAGAAACAGACATCGCTGCAGATTTGCAGGCGAGGGGGTACAGGCTCTGGTGCAGTCACACACCGCAAAATAATATAAATGCTACAATATAAGGCTTATTAGGGAACAATTGGAACATTGCAGCTCATGAACCAACACAATTAGCACCAGCACAATGAGCCCTGTAGCATCAGCTTACATGACAAGCAAACTTCATTTTCTGCTTGATGATTAGCGATGACACCTAAGCTTAGCTTCTCAACAGCTGCTTAAGGCACACTGAGCATGTGCGTGTTGCAGGCACTTCTAACAGAATCCAAGACGGGAAGCTCGTGTGACAACTATGAAGGCCTGGATCCTTATTGCTACAGAGATGCTGAGCCTTTAGGCTAGTTCAATAGGTTCAGTATATAAAATGTGGTATTTCTAACCATTTTCATTTCTAGGGTTTAGTTCTCCTTTAAATTGGAGTGCGTTAAATGAGTTTAGTTATTCTGTTTTAAACACACAAACCAAAGTGGCTTCATCTGTATGTTGCCATCAAATAAGGAATTCAGTAGACACAGACGTAGGGGTTATTTTTCAAGTTTTTTTTTACTATAATATGCAAAATTTTAGTGGGAAAAAAATGAATTTTTGGGGGTTCATTATACCCGGAAGATGTACAGTAAAAAGTCTGAATCTAAAAACACAGCATCTCAGCTGAGGTTGCGTATAGGTCAGTGGGAGAAGTAGCGAAGATATCCTGATCTGCTCTGGTTTTCTTTCAATAATCTGAAGATTTTGTGGTTTTCAGGAAAAAATCTGAAAAAATCATACAATTAGATTTTTTTCACAATTTTTTCAAGTTTTTTTTCCTGCACAGGGATTTTTCAGAAAATACTGAGTATTTTCAGATTTTGATAAATAACCCCCATAGGGTATGTATAAGAGTCTGATTTACATATTATTGTCTGTACTGTATTCCGAATTATCTCATACCATCTGCCCCCAGTATTAGTGTTTATTCAGAAATGGATATGGTTATAGTTCGTTCTTTTCAACCTTTTTAAAGGATATTTCACAACTCACATTCACTTCACATTACCAATCTTCTTTTAATTATTATTTACACAAGGGATTTTGGTTTAAAGGGGTCGGAGAGCCTCAATTTTAAAGAAACAGGGTTATAAGGTAACAAGAAGAGCTTTTCTGTTTATTGCTAAGTAAATATTGTTCACCACATTTCAGCTAGTCTAACATACTCTAACCCACAATCACAAATGTCTGCGGTGGTGACATAAATGACAAGGATTTTGTTACGTTTGTAAGCAAATTTTAATTTTCTTGTTGTAAGCGTTAGTAGATGGCACTGGGGGTACCTAAGATCATAATTACCAAGATAAGGTTAGGTTAAGTTAGACTGGTAAGAATGGGCTCAGCTCCCAGGAACCACACTGTATCCTATCATAAAATAGTTCTCTCAAATAACTTGGGCACCAGTGGTTCTTTAAAAACAGATTAAACTGTTCATTGGGCAGATGGATTACTTTACAGTGGTGGGTGCTGATTCTGATGGCAAATCAGTAAAATCTTTGTTGTTACTAACACAATTACAATTGTATCATTCACAACACCCAGAGAAAGCATTGCCTGCCTTGGTGAACAACCCCCACTGCTAGGCGATCTCACATAGGTGTATTACTCCAGGAATCTTTACATTCATGAGCCTGTCCACCTAAATACCTATACAGGCAGAATTTATGCCACAGTGTACTAAACCTTATTAGCCTTCTTGTTGCAACCTCTGATTGCTCTGCTAACTACCTTGATCCTGCCTTTCACCCCTAGGGAGTAGATCTATCAAAATGTGAAATTAGAGCTAACCACAGGAAAATTTCACCACCCTGTTCATTTCTGTAGAATTTTTTAATATTCCTCTAAAATCCCATAGGGATGAACAGAAAGTGGTGGCATTTTACATCAATTCTGCCAGTATACAGTAGGTACTCAAGTGGTCAAGTTGTCAGGCTCAGGCTCAAATTTCACATATTTATAAATCTGCCCCCTTGAAAGAACTATTACAAATCTACCCTGGCACTTATCATACTGGACTCTACCTCTGTCCCAGGCTATATGGAAAACAATCTTGTGATGAGGGAAATGTTATTCACCCAGAAAATATCTCCCATAGACTTCAATGCATTTTGGTGAATTTTCAGCAAAGCAAAACAGGTCAGAGACACCCATCAGTACAGAACACCATACCTCCTCCAACAGGGAGGAGGATGAATCAAAAGAGATCAAGAATATGCCTTCCCTTTTATAGCCTAGGGGAAACTTTACAACTCAAACTACTAAGGAACTTGCTCTTCCTCCCAACTGTAATAAAGGACCCACCCTAGCTACAGTATCTGACCAAGAACTAGGACTGACACCTTGACCAGTGAAGATGTGCCATGCCTGGTGACATCTGGGCCAGGTCTGCCAATGCCAGGGGCAGGTCTGGTGATGTTGGTGGGTGGGTCTGGTGACATCAGACCTGGACTAGCAATCTGTGGGTTCGGGCAAATGCCTGATGGGCCACTTGCTTTAAAATTTAAATGGGCTGCACACCTAACATGCAAATTAGGTATGTCTTTCATATTTAAATGAGCTAATCACTTTAGAAATGTAAATGAGCTGTCCGTAATAGCAAGCCACAGCTAAGCGAATGCCTGTATTTGTTAATGCTCCTTTCAGTACTCGCATGTGGGAGGAAACAGGAATTTTGACCAACTTCAGTTAGTAATATTAAAGTTGCTTGCTATATACCCAATCCCTTATGCTTATGATAGGTATGTTGGCAACAGCAGGATCCATATTTAGAACAGTCACTGCAGCCTGTATATGTAAAACTGTGATATGTAGCCTTAATTGGATTAGACAGCCTAGTCTCTTCAAGTATGCCACACTTTGGTCCTGTGATACACATGGCAATTAAAGTCTTCTTAGCTGCCAGCATGCATGGTCTAGCTGGGGGCACACAAAAGAAAATTTAGAATATACTGTAAGTATAATGCTGGCCAATCACAGGCAGATGTAGCTGCCGATATCGGTCTTTTAGACCAATTTGACAGCTTATCTGCCCGTGTAAGGGGGCTTTTGATGGGTTTTCCCGATTGATATATGGCCACAATATCGATTGGGAAAGTTTGATTTTCTTCCGACCGACCCTTCACATCATCGTAATCTGATTGTTCGACCATATGGCCAAACAGTCGGATTACCCCGATATAGCCATGCCGTGTTAGGGGAAAGATCTGCTCGTTTGGTGATGTCAACAAACGAGCAGATCTTTGCATCTATGGCCAGCTTAAGGCCACTAATCCAGCTGATAGAATAGTTGCGAAAGAAACTACGGTGAGATACTTGTTGCAAGGATTTCCCAATCCCGCCCTGGGTGACCTGGCAATCACTATTCACTTTTAAGCCCTGTCCGGACTAATTTGGAACAGCCCTCCTGAAAATCGGACTGTCCAGGTGAAAACTGGACAGGTAGCAACCCTACCAAGAACTCTTCTGCGAGAACTCTTCTGCAGTGGGGCTTCAATAGTTGTCCTGATATTTTCTTCATAGCCAGGAATGGATATCATGCTTTTTATAATCTTTTGGATGCTGCAATAATAGTTGCTGACTTACTTGTAGCCGGTAATGCTAAAATAATTGCTGTGGAACTGCCATTTTCATAGCAATGCCTGGCTAATTCCTTACATATATACACCTACCTGTCATTTTCATTTCTTCTTTGCTATTTATCAGTTTACTGGTAGTCACATTGACCTAGTTCATGCAAAAACCTTTAAAGGAATTCAAAGGATTCCGATTTAAGTACCTGCACATAGAATATTGAGGTGGGTTTAATGATTTTCATAGCAACTGAAAAGGTCTTTCTTTTGGAGTTTGGCAATCCCTATAAAAATAAACATCAAATTAAACTCCTCATTTAAGGCACATAAATGTCAAGGCACATCAGAGGAAAAAGAAGAAATGTAAAAATCAATGCTTTTTAAATTAAGCCAACATTCTATATTATGACATTAACTCAGAGCTCAGAAAGGAATCACCTTGTTCGAATAATTTCAATACTAAGCTCATTTAGAGAAGTTTTTTTCCATCTCCTGACTTCTTTCCATCTGCATTATTGCCATTCCCATTGGACAAGTTGAAAATAAGCAACATAACTATTTCATGTGTATTCTTCAATAAATTTACAGAAAGCAGAATCTGAAGAGCTGTCACGAGGTCAGCAGCATGAGCAGATAATGGAATCCCACAGTACCACTGAATTCATAAGCAGTCAGTACTGCTCAGCTCATGGACATGTCATTGTATCACATAATCCCAACAGAGTATGTTTCTTTAATCCTCTCTTTTCATGAATACATAGTAAACTTAAAGTGATACTGCATACTTTGCAACACTGCTCTAACATTCTGTCAGAGAATTGGCTCTGTATATATATATATATATATATATATATATATATATATATATATATATATATACTAGAACAAAAAATGCAGCTCATCCATGTGTTGCAATTAAAAATCAGTCTGGTGCACGGGTTGTGGCTTGTATCATACAATGAATCCAAAAATAATGATTTTTTTTTTATTCTCCTATGAAACCCAGCACAGATCTTGATATCTTCCAATTGTAAAAGGGACATCTGCCATTGACGTCTACATGACCTCTGCAGACTTGAGATGGAGTACTATTTTTATTCAGACTAAATCTTGAAAAATTGGATGTTTTCCCCTTTAAAACTCTAACCAGATAAAATCTTATTTTAGTACATAACCCCCACAATAAAGACAGCTAGATTATGTTTTATTTTATTTGTTATTATTATCTACAATATCTGTTAATATTAAAGTTTGTAATTCCATTCTACATCATAGGAAATGTATAGAGAATTATGATGCAGCTTCAAAAATCTCAGTGTGAATTTATGGGGGTCAAAAAATGAAAACATATTATTCCCATGAGCAAAAAATAATCTGTACCTTTATCTGTACCCAGTATAGGACTCCCATATGTAAAATAAGGCACTAAGTTTGCCCAAGAGGAGTAACCAATGACAACCATTGGTTACTCCTCTTGCATTTAAACAGTTGACTAGCAAATGCTACCTGCTGATTGGTTGCTATGGGTTACTGTCCCTGGGCAAACTTAAGGCCTTATTTTACATAACTCCATACATCTCTTTGTGTACCCTGGTGTTTCTTCCTTAGTGTACCATGAATACCTCAGCAGGAAGTGGCTTGCAAGAGTATGCCCACCTACTCCCTCATCTATATAGTACTTGTATAGATACAAACAGCACTGCATACAGATACAGTTCAAGGGACAGATGCATTGCACATATACCCTTTAAGATATGGGTCCTGTAGTATATTAGCACCACTTGGTAATTAGAGTAAGATATTAAGCATCTATTTTATAGCAAGCCCAACTTCTCCAGGCTTACATTTATACACCTTTGCCCTCCATCATCAAAAAATCTTTCTATATGTACATGGTAGTCACAGGTGCTGCAGAATGATGTGCAAACTCCTGTTCTTCCCCCATAAATACAGCACTCTGTTTTCATGGCTATGTTCATGAGAGGTACTGGGGGTCTAACCTACCCCTAACTTTCTTGTCATTCAGAGGGATCACTGGTAGTTGCAAGGTGGAGTAAAGCCCTGTATAGAGCTCCTTTGTTGGCCAAAACATTGCATTCTAATCTGGCACTGGGTGCAGATGGCAATAATAATAATAATAATAATAATAATAATAATAATATAATCAGCAGTTAGAATTGAAGAGTATTTCTTTATTTCTGTTATTTTATTCTTTTAACACTAAAATCTGCAAATCTTCCAGCATATTAAATCATTTGCATTTCCAGTCTATTACCTTGCATTTTCATTTATGTCATGCAAACTAGTATTCCTACTCTGAATACAAGCTTCAAAAGTTGCAGCACTGAACTAACATAATCATAAATGTGCTGTTTAGATATTACAGAATGCACTTAATTGGGTAAATCCGTTCCACGAGGCAGTGAGAGTAAAATCCAATTTCATGTGTACTGTTATTGTGGGCAAAGATAAGATAGTTGTTATATCTGGGACAGGTCTTATCATAAAAGAATGTCATTCTGTTTATAAGCACATGAGACCCTGATTCTCAATGCTGGCTCTTGTCAAGCAGCAACACTGTTCTGCACACAATGCTATTTAGCCATCTGTAGTGTGGGAAATATAATGTGTCCCAGATGAATATCCATCTGCTTGGCAAAGGATCTCGGATGATTATTCATTTGCTGCAGGTCATGTCATCTCTATTCTGTGACCTAAGCGAATGCATCAGTATTTGCAATGATTGTATTCACTGTTGAGTAGTCACACATTGCATGAAAAATTTATATTATCACCAATCTCTCTAAAGTCAGGGCTTTTGCTTTATAGTCCATCCTTCTCTGCTCATAGAATATTACAAAGCTGAGCTAGAACAAGTGCAAAACTGTGAAATTGTAGGTTTAAATCTAAACAATGGAAACTGCAATGGTAAAAATAACTCACTATCTTCAGCCATCTGTTCTCTTCATGAATCACTAACACACTGGAATGCAGATCACTGCCTCTTCAGAGTCATTATGTGATATCCCCTTGATTAAGTCTACAGTTATACTTTCCAGTGAACCACATTATTGGCATGAATAGGCTATTTTTTCAATTCTAACCAGCATTTGTTTATTTTCAGTGGTCTTGAGGCATAAAGGTCTGTCTGGAACAGAACTGTAGAGTGTAGAGTAGGTTATTTCTATTCAATGGAAGGTCCTTGGATTCTCTTTTATATTCGTCTACCTTTATACATGGCAATTTTTTTTTCAGTTGTGTAGGTATTGCAAAAGATACTTTTTCATTCATTTTCATATATTCTTTCTTTTCATATCTTCTTTTCCCCTCTGCTGCAAAGTCCAATTCAAAAGATAAGAGTCTAAATGCTACTCAAGGTCAAACTGTATATAAACTGTCAAGTAGTCAAGTTAAAAGGTTCCATGCTGTTTTTACTCAGCAGGATCTACAGTATTTGCACCATCCAAAAGACTATCTCCTCCTATACAAGCAGGACGCCACTGAATACTTAGCTAAGTCTGTTCAACATGTTTTTTTCTGCTTAAAAATATTTACCAAAGAATGTTTTTTTTCTTAGAACAAATTGAAAAAAGTAAAAAGAATTGAGAAGATAAAAAATAAATCTTTCCCTCTTTTGATGGCTAGGGGAGGTAACTCAAGAGTAGTCTTTCTTCCACAACATTGCCCAACATGAAAGAACCTTGTCTCCACAGGGCAGTCAAGGTATTTCCCTATAATGAGTAATGAGGTGTAATTTGTTAATTGAGCTTAAAAAAAGGTTTGCTTGCCTTTCAAACCAGAATCAATATCCACTTTGATACAGCAAGCTAGATCATTACTAATTAATCTTAATTTAATATTTTAATAATGTCTGTGGTTATTTAACATTCCCTTGCCTAATTTTGATCTCTTTCGTCAGAAGAGGGTATAATCAGGCTCAATGTTTCCCATGGACTTGCTTCCTATTAAAAAACAGATGATTTGCAATGAACAGTAGGAGCTTTCTTCCATTATCACAGGTTACAATTCTGCATGTTTTTTTTTTTTTATTTTATTTTTAGGTAGCAAGTCCATTATCACAGGTTACAATTCTGCATGTTTTGGTTTTTTTTGTAATTTTTAGGTAGCAAGTCCATATAAATCTTAATAATATAGCCATATAAATTACTCTTTGGAACTATTGCCTTTTTTTTGACACCCATATAGACTTCAATGGCCATCTGCGACATTTCACCCATAGCGAATTTTAGGCGAAGTGAAACGGGTCAAATTCGCCCATCCCTAGGAATGAACTGTACTACAGTGCAGAATGACTAATTACTATAGGATAAGTTATTTAATCTCCTTTGATGCATTTTACTATGAGGTTGCTAAGCATAGTCAGCTGACCTATTGTTGTTTCTTAATAAACCCTTCAGAAAATAGCCCATATTGAAAGCATCATCCTGAGTGAATATGGGAATTATATTTGATTTTCTTCCTAGTGGGTACAGCTGACTATAACACAAATGTGTACATGTACTGCAGAAGTTAATTATCATCTTTCTTTTTTAAAACCCAACATACTGTACATGCATTGCAAAACAATATCTATTCCAAACCATATAACATTTTACCATAGTTAGCAGGAGGATCAAAGCAACAACATTCTCATTCATTGTTAGGTAATTATAGCCTCTAGTTTAACCTGATCTACAAATATGAAATCAATCTAGTATTTAATATATAATTAAAAACTTTTTGAGGCTCATTTATAAACCCTGGGCAAATTTGCATCTGGGCAGTAAGTGATATTGACCGATCAGTGATTAGCTTGATTCAGTTAGCTGCAGGTTGCACACTGAAAGCAATCATCTTATTGGTTGCCATGGACTATTGCCCAGAAGCAAATTTATCCAGTGTTTATAAAAAAAAAGCTCTATTATGTTGCCATTGCAGATATTTGCATTGTCCATGGAAAACAATCAATTTTTGGAGACAAATATTCATAAATTGGTCAAATTCATGCTCAGTTTGTAGACTGATATCCACCTATGCTGAGTGTTGTTTTATGACGCCTGATATCCAATAGTCTTTTATATTTCTCCTGTATTTGATTGTTGTCCTGGTATGACTTAGAGTACCAGGCATCTCAAATTAAAGTGAAATATAGCTGTTATAGACAGAAAAGCATGCCAAGAGTGTGAATTTAGAGAAATGATCAATGATTATAGTGAGTCTCTTGACAGCTATGTAAAACAACACATTTAGTTACATTAAAGAGTTATTAAGGAGGTATGGAGACAAGCTGTAGTTTACCACAAGAAACACAGTTTTCAAGTTTCAGATATCTTGTGACCTTATCAAAGGGTGTGTATTATATATTTTTAATCAAGCTCTTAACAATACTTATGAAACTAAATGATAAATAAAATAATATGTCATGATGATGATAATGATAAATAAAATGAACCATGATTATCATTGAAGGTGTTAATGTACCCCGTAAATCAAGTGAATGCTTTCATGGTGATAGTGAAAAACTATATAAGCGTTCATATTTTTATTTGCTTCATAAACAAATCATAAGCAAAATAATTAGATTTTTTTTTGGTATGTGATTGAGTTTATTTGAATAGAAATCTGAGAATCCAGTAACGGATATGATAATTAAAAAATGTATATAATTAAAATGACATGTAGTTGAACATTTTCATTTCATGTGCCAGCAACCGAGTAAGACAACCTCATAAAAGATGTGACTAACAAGAACAGCAAATTGCGGTCACTTGAATAAAAACAGATCAACTTGTTTTTTTCAGTGTTCAAACATTGATACTGAATAGGGACTCACAAGAGAATATCAAATTCAGATTCAATGTGTGCACTTGGATCAAACATTCATTCTTTCTGAAAAAATAGATTGCACGAAGTCAAAGCTTAGAAAAACATTAATATTTCAAGCCTGTTCATTATCATTTTTTCTTGGTTTTAAGATGTAGTACAATGTTAGCCATTTGAAAAAGAGTTTTTTTTTCACCAATTACATCGCAATGTAGGTAGTTAAAAGATAGTTTTGTGGAAATATCGACTTTGAATGTATGATTATGGTCACCATTTGGTAATATATTGAATATTGTACAAATTATATTTCCCTAAAATTTAAAGAAATTATGTCATGCTTTTTATGATGTTATTTATTACTACATTACACAGTGGAAATTACACATAATTTTATTGTAATTAAATTACAAGTCCTTTAATAATTTATTCTACCACATGTTATTCTTCAATCAATAATTTAGTTTTAATAATGGTGTCAAGACCGTCCATCTAGTTCATTATGCAGAATCCAGTATTTTCACAAACAACCAACACTGCACAATGCACTTCTTTTCAGGCAGCTGTGGCCTCACCAATTCAATCCCTATCTCCCAGTAATGAATGAAATGGCCTTTGCTCCAATTTCTCCTGCTTTGTTTTCTCATATTGGTCAGTAGGCAGAACATGCAAACATTTTTAGTAATGAAGACAATTTGTGAGTTCATTTTTATCTATGCAGTGCCGAAACCTTCTTTAGCCTTCAGGTAATATGTTTTTTAGAAAGGTAAGGGGTGGACTGAGTGATGTGTTTTTAGTGTCATTATCCTCTGCCTCTCACTGTATAATCTATGTAGGATCTGGAGACTGTTCTTGGAAGTCATTGTACCATTATTTATCATACTGAGTTGTATACACACACATATATATATATATATATATATATATATATATATATATAAACATGGTTTACTAATGTGCACACTATTAACTAATAAATAGGTTATTTATATCAACATGATATATCATATGATACCTTGCTATTTGCTATTTCATATTTTTATACTATGCTATTTTACTTTGCATATTTAGTACAAGCCAGAGAACAATGCTGAAACAATTCATATGAATTTCAAGAGGTATTATGAAAAAGCTTTTTTAACATCCAGTGTAATATTTACCTTAAATAACTCAACCAGACAACCAGAACATGCTTACTAGTCAGATTAATGCAAATATGTATACATATATGCCTTCTTATGAACTATTTATAAAAGGCAAAGATTAAACCTTGCTGTAAGTAGAAGGCAACCTCTTTGCAAACATAAGACTATTGATGTATGAAATACATGATGCAGAACACAATTCTTCATAAATACAATATCATGGCCATTTTTGTAGGTCATTTCTTTAATGTAATCTAATTTTTAAAAGAAGACAGTAAAAAAAGAGAATCCCAGGGTCTACATCATTGCACTATATGTATAAACATGTTTATGAAAATGTACTATATTTAGACTAAATACATCAAATAACTCTCTATATTGAAACAAAAGGGCAGATACAGTTTTTAATTTTTTTTTTACTATATATTTTCCATTCATAATAACCAGGTATAATGATCAGTATCACTTGTTTAATATAAATAAAATAGAGGTTTTATGTGTTAAAGGAAAGTTATAATAATGTATTTAATTTGACTTTTTGTAAGACAAGACATATATGCAACTTTGTAGTTTCAGGATATAATGTGACCTCAGTTTGGTAAGGTCCACTAAGATTACATCTCACAGAGCACTTATGGGATAGCATGAGCCTGGGGGAAGTACATTGTCATTCAAAAGTCAATTCTGCTAAAGCATTAGGAGAGCACATTCACACTAATGGTTGTACGGTCAATCAGTAACAAAAACCTGCAGGAAAATAGATCTGGTTTACAGTTCGCTGCTTCTGCAATTTGATCAATATTGTTTTTGAATGTGTCTTTTCTAGTCTATCTGTAGCATCTTCTATAGGGAATATTGCTGTTCAATGTTAAAATTGTGCTGTTATGAACAATTATATATGGTACAGCTAACTTTGTCTCATATTAAGTCACAGCTAGATAGACCTACAGCCAAATGGAAACATAAAAACTGCTATATAATGGCTGTAAGAGAATTATGTTTTACTGACTTTAGCCTCTATCTATTTTGTCAAGTGGCTCTCAAGTAAATTAAATTGTCACAACACCACTGCTTCTATAAGGTTTGAAATCCAGGACAAGATAGAATAGGTATTATATACGCGGCACCCATTAACTGCTGAAGAGCCTTGTTAGGTGAGAACATGATTTTTAGAAAATATTCTACATTTTAGTATTATATTGGTATTTAATAGTGATGGGCGAATTTATTCGCCGGGGCGAATTTGCGGCGAATTCCCGCGATTCGCCGCTGGCGAATAAATTCGCGAAACGTCAGGAAAAATTCGCCGCAAAAAATTCGAAGCCAAAAACGAGTCGCGCGTCGTTTTTGACGTCGTTTCGCGAATTGGCGAAAAATTCTCGAATTTCTCTGGAAATTCGCAAATTTTTCGGCGAAGCGAAACGCGGCCGTTTCGCCCATCACTACTATTTAATTCAATTACTAATCAATTTAATGTTGTAATTTTTTTCTTTTCAATCAATGTATTATTTTCAGATGTCAGTCTCTGTGCCATGTAGTTGCACCTTGCAACTGTAGTTATTCCATAGTTAGCCTTTTACTCAAACTTGCATTTAGCAATTATGTATCAGTTTGCCCCTCTGTTCCTTTCACAAAGCGATGGAATGCTCACTTCATGGTCACAGGTGCTCTCCTGTGTCTTTCTTACATTATTATTATCTTTTAACAACCTACATACCCTCTCATTTCTCTTTTTTTCCTGCTCTCTTATCTTTTTTTCCTGCTCTCTTATCTTTTCTTCTCACCTGCCTTCATGTTTCTGTCAACCACGCATTGATTAAAAATTATATTTCTTTTCTGAAATTGTAGGTCTATTCCTGACAATAAATCAAGGACCATTGGCCAAAGTCATTTTGGTCACCTACTTAAATTATACATGTTCCATAACTACACAGGGAACTAGAATTCAGATTTGTATCCTCCTTGAAGCTAATTATCTTACACAATCACTTCAGGAAAGTCTTTTAGGACCCTTAAACAAGGGTGTTTATACCTGTGCTCCCCTGTGTTGCGCTTTCTTCCATTCAGCTACAGGGGAGCACAGGAGTAGACACAGTCAGTTATTTTGAAGGGGGCTGTACTCACACCAAAGCATGTAAGCAGCGAACACAGGTTAGGATGCAACGTGATGCATTTTACCTGGGTTCGGTGCTTACATGCGTCTGTGTGAGTATAGCCACATTGACAATAATTCAGTACATGTACTCCTGCGCTCCCCTGTGGATGAACGCACGAAACCAGAATGCAGGGTAGCGCCCTTGTGTATGGGCCCTTAGTAAAGTAAAGAACAAGTAAAAAACAAGCACAGTGGTCTTCATTGCAGGGGCTGCTGATATGTAAAAGTTCAAAAAAGGATTATTACCACATTTTGAATTTGCTTTATGGTAAACTAACATTTAAATTACATAATTCAGTTTGATAGATTTATTAAAGGAGAAGGAAAGTCATCCTGCACTTGGGGGTGCCAAATGTTAGGCACCCCCAAGTAATTGTATAGACTTACCTGAAACCCCGGGCTGGTGTTCCTGTAAGCAGAAAATTGCACCGACACAGGGTTATACCACTGAGGACTATGGAGTGGACTTTGTGTGGCTGCGCATGTGCAGTAGAATGAAAAGCCAAACTTTAAGTAAAAAGTTGGCTGTGCATGCTTTTGCCCCAGGAAATTTGAAGCAAGAAGAAACCAGAAGAGGATCGTTCTGTGGTGCTCACTGGTATAACCCCAGGCAAGTTTTTCCTGCTTATAGGAGCACCTGGGTTTCAGGTACAATCCCTTGGGGTGCCTAACATTTGATACCCCCAAGTGCAGGATGGCTTTCATTTTCCTTTAAGCACCATTAACGCGAAAAACTTGAATGCATCTAAAAGATGTAGAAGTCAATGGTAGTTGTCCTAGGCAAAATGTAAGGATTAAATAGAAAAAAAACGCTCAGACTCACCACGCAATAAATCATTAGTATGAAGTCGACAGACCTTGTAAAAGTAACGGGTGCAGGAAATCCATGGCGTCCCAGGCCATACAGGGATAGGCGAAAGCTGAAAAAATGTGTTTCCGCACACCAAATCCATTAAAAATCGGTTCACCTTTATTTAGTTCATTAAAAGAGGCATGTTAGTACATATTAGTACAAGCCACATGGAACAGCTCGACGCGTTTCGGGCACAGCTGCCCTTAATCATGAGCACAGTAGCACCTGACTAGAAACATTAATTTATAGCATATATATACAGCGACCTCTAATGGCAGTACCAGTCGTGAAGAATTCCTACACGCTAGCCATAACTGAACATCTTGGATGGAAACATGTATGTATATACAAAGTAAATACAAATAAGGTAATAAACATTTATATTACAATACTAGGTACATGAACTATATGGCTGGAAGATATGAGACTGCCAGAAGGGTAAATAACTTTTTAAAAACAAATTTAACTAAGAAATACTAGATTGTATAGAATATCCAAAAGTAATATTTTAAACAAAATATGAAATGTCAAATCTAGTATTCAGACCATGTGGACTTCGTGTATGTAAAGTGAATATCCAAAAAACTTCGCGTATGTTTAAGAGATGCAGTGGATCACCACCTCTAATGGGAAGTTTAACTCGTTCAATTACTTTTACCCCCAGATCTTTCACCCCTCGTTTGGAGCATAAATCAAAATGTTTCCCAATGGGTGACCTATAGTCACGTTTTTCTATAGCAATCATGTGCTCTCTGATTCTATCCTTCAAGGGACGGGTCGTACGCCCACATACTGTTTATTGCATGATTTGCATTCCAATAAATATATTACCCGATTTGTGCAGCAGTTGCTGTACATACGGTTTTTGTAAACTTTGCCTGTTATGGTAGACGTAAAGTCCATGTAAAATGTAAGGATTATTTTTTAATTTAAGCTTTTTGAGATTTTAAAATGTTTTATAATTATATTGAGAGTTGGTAGACCCATGAGTAGAATAGGAATTCGATGCATTCAAGTTTTCCCACCAGTCAATTTTTTTTGTTTCAAATTCTTTAGGAAGTAAGCAAACATTCCAGTTTGGTACATTTTTATTTGAATTCAAACAACTCTGAAATTCACTCATTTAAATTCTAGATACGTAGGTCTCTAATTGTTGAGGAATACTGAATTAAACCTTACATACTATGGAATGATTAGTCCAAGCTATTCCCAGTTTGGATTTTTTTTAATAATGGTGGACATGTAAGAAAACTCCATACCTAAAAGTCAAGCCCTTACTAAAAAAGAAAAATATAATGCAAACATTATCATGTATTCAATACAAGCCTCATAATGCATGAAAACAAGCTGTACCCATTAGTATCCAGATGGCTGCTCACCAACAGAATGCCCTCTTTCCTCCCTGCAGTACAGATGTCTGCTGTAACCTGGGGTGGGGCCAAATTTCCACAATCCACGGTCATTCCAGAGCTTTTTAGAAAGAGAATCAATAGTTATCTTAGTGGGGAATTACATGAACTCTACCAAAGTTTCAGCTAACCAATGACAAGAGAGGATAAAGTTATTCTTATCATGGATCAGAAAAATGCTGCAAATTTGGACATACAAAATGGCGGGAGATGGGTATATGTGGGCTAGAAAGACCATTTATATCAGGATAAAAGTACCAGTATAGTATTGCAGACCACTCCTCTAGGAAAGAGACACATTATTACATCAAAAATACCTAAAATTGCAGTATTAAGTATTGGCTCCTGTTTACTTAGAGACAGAATGGGTAATATTTATTCACAAATTGTTGTATTGGCAATATTTTTTCCTTAATGCCACAATATTGCACTGCTGTGCCCATTTACATTTTTTGCAAACAAATATTCGCAAATAGATCATAGATAAGATGGGTGAATGTTGTGCAAGGCTATTGTGTGCGAAAATTTCATTGACAGCAATTTAAATTTGTTCTGGCATATGTGTGCACAAAAGAATTAGCAATTTGTGATTTTTACCATATTAAAAAAGCTCTTCTAGACATTCGCAGTGCGAAAAAAATTGCAATTCTGTTTGCACATTAAATACACCACTCATTCAGCTTTATAAATATAACAATGCCCAGGGCAATATATATTCACTGTGCAAATAATGCAGGAAGTTTATAAAAGAGCCCCAGTGTGTATAAAATACTCATATTTAAGGAGCCTGATCTCAGACGTATACAGATCTAAAGCATGAAAATGCGCTAGCGACAGCTTCGCCGGCGTTCGCCACACTTCACCAGGCAAACTTAAACGTATAATAGGGGTGTATGTTACAGCCACTACATTACACTTAACAAGCCCAGGAAATCTTTAATAAATAAAATAAAGTTGTTCTATTGCCCTAAACATGTGCCCACTATATAGTTGATTTGCAATGTGTTAGGAAATGTAGGGGGGGGGGAAGGAGGGTAACCCCCAAAACATTTTTGCTATTTTTCAGACTATCACCCTACAAAAGGTAAAAGACACCAGCATTTTTTTTGGGACTTAGAAAAAATTTCAAGTTTTTTTTCAAACTCCTATCTATTGTATTGAACTTCGCCAGATCTGACCCTGGCGAAGTAAAGTCTAGCGCAAGAGATAAAGTTCAGTAAAATGGTCATCTTAGTGAATTAGTGTAGTTACATTCCTTCTTCAGTGTAAAACTTTGCCTGGTGTAAGGGTGCGAAGTTGTGCTAGTCTATCTACTTCGCTAGTGAATTTTCAGGCAGAGCCTGACTTAGTAAATTCGCAAAGTTGTGAATTGATGTCACGCTGGCGAATTAGCGCTAGCGTTAGACGATTCAAGCTTTAGTGAATTTGCCCCTTAGATGTTAATTCAAAACATCCTTTATTGCAGCATGGTGTAAGAACCTCAATGTTATTATCACAGAGGAAACCTGCTCTCAAACTCAGGACTACAACTCTGTTCTAGAAATATCTCACTCCCACAGATATTGTGCTGAAGTCCTTATGCATTAGTATAAGGTCTCCACTAATCAAAATAAGATAATACCTTAATAGATACCTTAGTATGGATTGCTTGACACAATGTGGTGCAATGATGCACATCTGGTGGACTTGCACAAAAGCTCAACCATTTTGGGCTTTTATCTATAATCTAATTTATTCAGTAACAACACAATCTAAAGAATTATCTGCTGAATGCTTTACTAAATAAGATTTCTGACATCTACAAGCCCATGATAACATTTTATTTATCTGGCTGTTGAGATTACTTTAGCAAACTTCTGTAAATCCATAGCTATTCTCAAATAGTTTAAGTATAAATGAAACTATGTTTAAAGGACGAGGAAAGTCTAAAATAGAATAAGGCTATATATCCTGTATTTTGTATACTAAATACAAACATGAACTTACTGCACCACAAGTTTAATCAAACAAATGATTTATGCTTTTAAAGTTGGACACAGGGGTCTGGCATCTTGTAATTTTGCTAAACATCTCTGCAAGACCAAGACTGTGCACATGCTCTGTGTGATCTGGTCTGCTTAGGGATTGTTCTGCCTTCATACACGTTCTCACAGTGTGCAATTCAGCATTCAGCTTAACCATCCCTGTCTTCCAAATAAACAGACCGTCTTGTAATCTAACTTGTTTATTGATAACAGGTTGTTTGATTGTAAGTGGTCAGTTGCAATTGGTAAGTAGGTGCGTGTGTGCGCGGTAAAACTATAAAGATACAAATGATTTGTATAAGTATACAGCAAAAACATATGAATAACATATACAGCAGCATTCATTATAAATCAGCATGTCTGAACATATTAGATTAGCTCTAAGCATGGCTGGCTATCTACTAGCATAACAACTACTAAGTGCAGATTAGAAACATCATATCTAAAACATCACAATCCTGAGACTTTTATAACTCTTACCAGATATGCTGGCTGTGGGGTAGTGGAGGTTT
>CM044438.1:35992298-36019825 GCA_024363595.1 Xenopus borealis
ACTGGCTCATAGTTGTCCTCTTTCTTGGGATGTTGGTGGACATATTCTGAGACACGCTGGACTGGATCTTGTTCGTCTAGGTCTGGCCCAGTGTTTTGTTTTAAAGTATAGTAACAAAAGTATCACACTTTGTATCAGCCTTTAGAGCCTCTTTATTTCTTTTTTTTTTTTTTGCCATTGTGTTTGCTAGTTAGTCAAAGTCACTGACATGTTTGTGAACTGCATAGAGCTGAAACATTGTGGGGAATGGCATCCTGTTCAATGTATTCTGCAGTATTATGTGTTTAATGTGATTGCCTGCAATAACTTTGCTTTATTTGGTTAATGTTAATTTAGCATGAAGAAAAAAGATTCATTGGTTCATTGGTTTGGCTTGTTCTGTGTAAGACACTGTACTGCCGAAAAGTCTTTCTTGGCATTTATCTTTTTCAATTAATACTCATTTCTGTACTTTATGCTGAATGGACTATAATGTTTACAATAGTCATACTGTAGTTTACAATTTGTCGTCACACTCCAGAAATTGCAGTTGGGGGGGCGAATTCGCAGTGAATAAATTCACAAAACAACAGAAATTTTTTGCCTGGATGAAAATTCGCTGGCCCATTACTGGTGTCCAAAAAACAGATGTCAGCATCCAAAAATGCTAACTTTTAGTATGTTATAGAATGGCTAGTTCTAAGAAACTTTTCATTTGGTCTTCATTTTCTTACAGGTTTCTAATTATTTGCCTTCTTCTACTGACTTTCAAATGGGGGTCACTGACCCCATATAAAAGTCAAATGCTCTGTAAGGCTACACATTTATTGTTATTGCTACTTTTTTATTGCTGCTTTTCAGGTCAGCTACCATTCATATTCCAGTCGCTTATTCAAATCAATGCATGTTTGCTAGCGTAATTTGGACACTATCAACCAGATTGCTAAATTTGCTAACTAGAGTGCTGCTGAATAAAAACCAAAAATAATAGAAAATGAAAACCAACTGCATATAAATTCAAATTTCTCTCAAAGGTGAACAACCCCTTTAAATTGTCATTGGCTTCTTGTAGCTACTAATTTTACACAATGATTCCTAAATTTGAATTATGCACACATCAGAGAATGTTAATAATTACCATTTTGTGCAGTTTGTGATTATTTTATTTCATGGCAACAAGTGGACTCTTTTAAATTGATCTTAAATCAAAGTTAAATAATATATATTTGGTCAGATTAAATTTCATGAGATATCAATTAGAATATTAGGTTTCATCAAATTGATTCTAACCCATTATTGGTAAAGAGTTGATAGAATACAGGTATGGGATCTGTTATGCAGAAAACTCAATTATGGGAAGGCCTTTCTCTGAAGATAGGTTTGTACCAGTTCTCTTTGGTTATTTATAAAGATAGACTTAAATGATACAAGTGCTACAGGTCAAAGGGGCACATTATTAGGTCAAATTTTTCTGGTCATGCTTTTTCCCAGTCCCAGGAAAACTTTTTTGGGATTTATTATGGGACAAAATTGTGCAAATCTGAATTCAAAAATACTCCAGCTAAAGCCAGTTCGATTCATGTAGTAGTCAATAGTATATATCCCTTTAACAATTGGAAGATTTTTCTTGTGATCTTCAAGAGACAATTTGAAAAGTCTTGACCCACCAATGATTTTTTCTTTCAGATCTTTAATAAATTAAGGGCATTAGTGGTTGGGAGTTTGGTCGATTTTTTTTAATAAAAAGTTAAAAAATACAAGTTTTAATAAATACTTCCCTTAATGTATACAGTATTACTTGATGGCACATGCTACTAAAAAGTGTATTATTATGAAAATTCTTTATTTACATGAAGCAGGGTTTTACATATTAGTTTTTTTATGCAATAACTTTTTATAGAGACCTACATTGTTTGGGGGGGGGTATCGTTTTCCTTTAAATATATCAAACATATATGCTATTAAAGACTGGAAGATGTAATGGATATTTTATTGATAGCACTCTCTGAACCATAAATTGGACTAAGAAAATAAGTAGACAGTGTCTGCAGACAACGCAAGTTACCAAACCCACACTCTATAGAGCCATCAGCTCACTTACATTGGCTCCCACTTTGGATAGTACACAGTATAACTGTTCATCTGGTTAGCAAAAGAATAAGAACTTATTCTCATTAAAGGAGGTAAAGGAACAAGCTGTTTTATTATGAAAAATGTAAAAGTTATATATATTACAAAGTGTTTTGTTTTAAAGGAATTGTTCAGTATAAAAGTAAAAACTGGTTAAACAGATAGGCTGTGCAAAATAAAACATGTTTTCAATATAGTTAGTTAGGCAAAAATGTAATGTATATAGGCTGTGACTGCAAGTCTAACAGAAAACTACTTCTTGCTTTTCAGCTCTCTTTTGTTTACACTGACTGGTTACCCTGGTTACCAGACAGTAACCAATCAATGACTTGAGGGAGGGCCACATGGGTCATAACTGTTGCTTTTGAATCTGAGCTGAATGCTGAGGCTCAATTGCAAACTCACTGAACAGTTTTGTCCCATGTGGCCCCCCCTCAAGTCGCTGACTTACTCAGATTTAGAGAGCTGAAAAGCAGGATGTTGTGTTGTATTCTGTTATGTGAGACATCCACTCACTCCAGCTTTTATATATTACATTTTTGGCTAACTAACTATATTAGAAACATTTTTTATTTTGCACAGCCTATCTATTTACCCAGTTTTTATTTTTACCCTGAACTGTTCCTTTAAAGTATAGTAACAAAAGTATCACACTTTGTATCAGCCTTTAGATCCTCTTTATTTTTTTTTTTTTTTTTTTTTTTTTTTTTTTTTTTTTTGCCATTGTGTTTGCTAGTTAGTCAAAGTCACTGACATGTTTGTGAACTGCATAGAGCTGAAACATTGTGGGGAATGGCATCCTGTTCAATGTATTCTGCAGTATTATGTGTTTAATGTGATTGCCTGCAATAACAATGCTTTATTCTGAGAATACCTGCATTGTGGAGTTTATTTTTTGTTCCTATCATATTTTATAATCATTCTCTAGAGTCTTTAAGTGACACTACATCTCTATTAGCACAATGCAGGTTTTATATAAGACTATATATTTCTAATGTATCATCTCTGACAATCAAGATTTGTATTGCTTTTTGTTTATATCTTATATTTTGTTCTCATTTTGAGTAATTTTTTGTTTGGAGTCTTTATTATTCTTTAGTTTGTTTTTTTAATATGCTATCCTTTATATGAAGAAGTTGATATAGTACTCAGCATTATTTTGCTTTCTTCATAGCTGGGTTTGAGTCTACTACATCCATTCTTTTCATATAATGGGTGCTTGAGGAATGACTGAATAAATAAAAATTTAACTGACATAACAGAATAGATAGACACACCCTTTTCAGGGTAAGTTTCTAAATTATTAAGTTGGACCATTCTTCTTAAAGCTAGCCAAATAGTAGGACCAGCGGCAGATTAATGATTAATGAGGCCCCTAGGCTATACTTTTAACCCCCTTCTAGGCTACTCCCACTCCCATGCTCTTGGATGAGTGCAAATCCATTCATGCATGCTTTCAATGCCAGGTTTGGTCGGGATGAGCTTTGTGAGCTCAGGTACACATGTGCTTGGATTTCTTAGTCCCAGGTGCACCCTGGGCCGAGCAGAAATAAAAAAAAGCACGAAAAGTTTTGGAATAATTGATGGACCCTGATCACATTAAACCCCTAGTTAGTGATTGGCAAATCAGCGGCGTTTCAATAAAATTTTTGTGAATTTCAAGAGAAATTCGCAAAACAGCAAAAAATTAGCAAAAAGCCGCCGCATCTCTTTTTTGAGGCAGGCGTCCATTTTTCACGCCGGTGCCCATTGCTGGTATAAAATAAATGGATGCCAGTGCCGGTGTAAAAAACGGACACCCGCGTGCAGTGAATCGTGGGAATTCCTACGAATTTGTTGCAGTCGAATAAAGTCTAGGCAACCGGACTACAGTATGCACGATGATATCAGACAAATGATATTCTATTTTGCACTGAATTTTCTATATGGAATTTTATATGCACAACGATTGATCAAATAAAAAAATAAAGTTAAAAAATTTGTGGGCACAGCAAAAATCTGCATCAGCATCATTGAATGCAGCTTATAATGTTTATATACGTTTGACATCTGCCAAATTTTGGTTATGTCCACAATGCACCTTACCTCTGTGTCCCTTAATTCCAGGAAAGGGTTTGGTGGACATTCAAAGTGAGCTGAAACACATATAAGAACACTTAAAAATGCAATAAACATCAGTGAAAATGCGCCCTTAGACCTGTCTATGATTATGTTTAGCATCACCAAATCACATATATTTGTCAGCATTTAATGTATGTACAGTTGCTCTGTTCTGCAGAAAACTGAACCAGCTAATGTATGAAATTGTAACAGTTTATATTGTCTGTAATCAGACATACAGTATAGAGCTGCAGGAGGTAAACATGAGGGCAACTAAAACAAATTCCTTTTCAATTGTAGATTCTACAATCTGCTGCACTTCCAGGTTGGGGAGCAGAGAAGCGGCTTGCTCCATCTTCACTTGTTCCCCAGCCCCAAAGCAAAGAGCAGAGCAGGGAAATTAGTGCCCCCCCCCCCAGGTTGTAATCACCCAGGGGCCCAATGACAGCAGCAGCCACATATGTGTACTGATCAGCTCACTTCATGCACCCCCAACTCTTACCCCCACCAGATCCTGATGGGACAGTGGCCTCTTTCTCTTCCAGGAACCCCACCAGCCGCAGATGGATCTGCAGCTCCAATCCCAGGTTAGAGTTAAAATTCCCATATATGGGCCAATATAAGGTTCTGGTAATGTCAGCAGCTTTTTGGCAGTTTATGGGGCCCTCTGATAGGCTTCCCTCATCAGGCAATGTTCTATACTAGAATGAGGACCAAATCAACAGACTAAATTATTATGTAAAATGAAGGTTGCTAAAATGCTATTGCACACTTTACTAGGGGAATACTGCAGAACACCCCCTGAATTGTCCAAAAAGTGGAAGCATATCTTGAACTTGAATAAGCCAAATTCATGTGCAGTGACTTGTGTGGCCCTTTGATGTGCTCCATTGTACCTGTGTTCACCAGTTGTGGCTGGATTAGCAACTGGAGTCAGCAGCAAGGGTTGAAACCCATAACCAACATCTCCATGCTACATAGATTAACCTTTATAACAATTGTACACTTTTCTTTGCTTTTTTGGCATCTTAATTCTGTCTACAATTGCATTTTAGTTTGTGTTGGTGGGGCAACTGGAGTGAAGAGAAAAAGCTTTGATGTAAAACAGCTAGTTAATTACTTTAACAAACAAAGGTTAAAGTGTTAAATAATTTGCTCCTAATGGATGCTGTTTGAAATATTCATCTTTCATCCCTTTGCTAACAGGCCTGGTATGAGTGTTTAGTGGTAACACATCTCACAAACATCATTGTATTAGCTCATGTTAATTAACAACTTTTTGGAACACTTTAAACAACATTAATATGTAATGACATCCAAGATGTTTGACATGACTAAACTATGCCACCATATTAAGTATTATATGGAAAGTAGAAAAAATACTTACCTACAAGACAACCACCACTTAATTAACAGTATTCAAAATACCTGTAGACTGATGAATTGGGCAGTATATAAGAATAGGGTGTGCTTGCAGGCAAAAACATTTATTCAATGTATACAGTGTTTGCATAAAAAAAGATTTGAGTGTTGATTGAATGAAATCGATTAATGTTGTGGAAAATTGTCTCCTGACCAAGAAGGGACAATAAAGCCACATGAATACAATCTATAGCATCAAAGACGGACTCCTCGGACATAAAGGTCCCTTTTTATTTCCAACCACTCCTGTCTGGTGTTGGGAAAATGGATACATAAATTACATCTTTTTAAGAGCTTGTAGAACTTGAGTCAGTGACCGAGAGAAAGTGGATTGTGACATGCCATTGACAAGACCTTCTGATGACTGAAAGCTGCCAGATGCCAGAAAATGACAGGTTGGTAATAACTTAGTAAAGGCTGGAACTGCCCTATTAGTAGGTGCCAGAGAATCAATTTATTTTTTTCTATTAAGTAGATATTGATTTGAAAATGTAAATAAGAAATATAAGTGATATATTTTGAATCAATTTACTTTTAAAAACAAATAGAACATTTGATTTTGTTAATGAAATATACATTGGTATAGCTGTGTGTTTCCGCTAGTTCCGCTAGCTAAAAGTGGTGTAGGGGGTTTCAGGTTTAATTAAATTGCGAAAAGTGTTCCTGCTACATTCAGTGGCCCATTAGGTAGAAATGGTAACAGAAAGATATATTGGTTAATCTGATAAGTGTAAGTCCGCTTTGCAATAAATTACATAGCAGACACAAAAAGCTCTTAGATGATATAAGTCCTGGAAAATCAAAGAATTTTTCTGGTCCATTTTTGATGCCCTTTTAAAAAAAATTCGATGGTCGAATTAGAAGTTTTTTAACTTCGAAATTTACCCTTAGTAAATCTGCCCCTTAAAGGGTTAAAATTATAAAAAAAAATAATGAATAGAAGACAACTAGAAAAAGTATATTAGTTCCAAAAAAATCCTCTTTAAAGGTAAACTGCCCTAACATTTATCTTTATTGCTAAGCTGAATGTGGAGTTTTGTTCTTTGCAGACAAAGTAATTTTGGGAAATTGATAACTACCATCAAAAAGAAACTATAGATGCACAATATTTTGCTGTACTTGAGGCATCTTCTTAAATTATAGAACTACAAACAAATAATATAGTTAACTACCAATCTGTCTACCCATAAACAGAACATAGCACAACATGAGGCTGTAGAGCAAACAAAAAAACAGGAAAAACAAATCAAAACTCAATACTTATTTTGTAAAAGAAAAAGAAAAACAGCTGACAGAAAACTAAAAGCATTAATTTTCTTTTTTTCTTCTCAGACATTCCTTCTTGGATATTTTTAGTCTTTACCCACAAGCTTAATAGAGACCCTGCAGCAACCGGATCTTCAAATATTTAATTCAGTATGCAAAAGAAATCTATCAGTTTGTAGCTGCCTTAGTCCAGAAATATTCATAATTGTATTATATGTTAAATAAGAACTTTTGCTACAGTGCCTAATAAACTTCATGGTATCACATCACCTTCAAGTACATCAGTTTCAAAGGATTTTCTTTTCAATTCTTGATTTTACTTTAAAATGATTACCAAAGTGTAAGAACAGGTGATAGAAAAAAGAAGAAGAAAGAGTAGAAGAAAAATCAGTAGATTGACCAAATACTGTCAAGTATTGAACCAACTGAGGTTAACTTGCATATAATGAAAAGAGAAAGCATAAGAACCTTAAGATGGAAATGTTTTATTGATTTAAAGTGGACCCGTCACCCCAAAAAAATATTCAAAATCCTATTTCATCATATTAGTCAAGCAAAATGAACATTAATTACACTATATACATTATTTTAATCTTGTTTTCTTCAGTCTGGGAATTCATAATTATAGCAAGCAGGCAGGAGCCATTTTGTGGACACTGTTATTAAGGCAAGCCTTGTATCATCTCAGAATCTTGTTTGTGCACCAGAATGGGGGACCCAATGTCTATCCCCATGTCCTGGCTACACAATTAAATGGTTAAGAGAACTGGGGGAATGTGTGGGGAGCAGTGACATCTAGGAAGTGCTGAATGGAAAGTGAAAGTAATTATCTGCCCCGCCTCTATGCCTAAGGCATAGAGGAGTGGCAGACAATATTTGATTGACAGCTGAGATTTTTAAATGAACTTAAAACAGCTATGAATGTTTTAATAAAAATTTGAATTTGGATTTCATGTTTAATTTGAAAAGGACTTTTATTATACAGATTTTTGTGCCTGGGTGACGGGTCCAGAGTTACTTAAGTCTTTAGATAACATCTAGTTATATAGTCTATGTCCTTTCATTCCTGTGTCATAAATCTTAGCTATACTGAATAATGTAAATTTCCATTTCTCATTCCACCTTATACACTCAGATTTATATACAGTATATGTACTTGACTGTGATGGATTTTGTATGTTTGACAATCTACATTTTCTAAATTGGGAAAAATGTTGAATCCTGGAAAGAAAGAAATTCAGCTTGCCCAAATGTGACTTCGACAAAGCAGAATGGCTGCTAGAAAAATACACAAAATGTAGCTCAACCATGACATTACTGAGAAACCTGCGGTTTAAGGAAATACTTTGCTCAGCACCAGACTCTTCTCCATTACAGTGAATCTCTTTGCTACTAAGTCCTCTTCCCTGCCCAGCCCATTTACTCCCTCTCTTCCCAGCTCTTTCCCTTCTGCATTGCCCCTCCCCACTCTGCTGCTTTTTGACATCATCCAGTAGTGCAGCAGGGAACCCTCCATAGATAAGTATTGCACATATGTTCACAAAATCTTGATATTAATATATATGTGTGTGTGTGTGTGTATATATATATATATATATATATATATATATATATATATATATATATACTCCAAATCCAATAAGGTCCGCACTCTCAGGGCTTTTGTAAAAGAAAAAAGAAATTTATTTGCAAAGTTACAGACTGACGTTTCGGCCTGGTCCCAGGCCTTTCTCAAAGTAACAATTTGTGATTAAAACCTGCAATATATACATGTTTTAGCGAGAAACCCCAGTCTCAGTGACACCCTGCAGTCATCCTGATTGGGCAACTGCTAAGGTAACATCCTATCACAGCAGAGTAGTATTGCATGAATAATTAAGATTCTAAATCGCACCTACTTAAAACTAACAGCTGTTTAAAATCAAGTTAAAAACAAACATCAAGTAGCATCCCTATTCACCACAATCCTGTTCCTTTATGTTCGCCATAAAATTGCTGCATTATCTAAATCATTCAAAGCAGTATATTGGAAACATTCTAGTATTCAGCTTCAATACAAAATGAAACATAAAGTAGCATTGTTATTGTTACATAAAATGTTCTGGCTAATGTTGCTACAGTGTCTAAAATTGAGGATGTAACAGGACATACTCATGTGTCTCTGGTGTATAACAAAAATAAAAAATAAAATAAAAATCTAGAGAATACATAATATATAATTAGCTGGGTAGCAGTAAATGTATGTTTATCCCCATGTAATAAATAGACTAATATCCCATTACCCCTAGATTACGTGAATACCTCTTGGTGTTCACACTCCTGTTGCCGGGGCCACGTGATTATAGCAACCCTTGGTGAATGCTCTGCATACATAAATACCATAAATAGTGTCCT
This sequence comes from Xenopus borealis, assembly GCA_024363595.1. Classification (NCBI taxonomy): domain Eukaryota; kingdom Metazoa; phylum Chordata; class Amphibia; order Anura; family Pipidae; genus Xenopus; species Xenopus borealis. The sequence continues at coordinate 36,001,590 of CM044438.1, forward strand.
CAATTGATATATAGAAATTCCTAGTGAAAATTAATAAATATATATGTTCATTAAAAAACCCTTAGAAAACCATCCCACCCCCCTAGTGAAATACATTTACCCCGTGCAAATGAAATTAAGATGACTCCAACCCTGATACTCAGACCCAGTTACCAAAATGGTGAAAAACAACTCTATATCCCCATCATTAATCCATAATTGTTCGTGAAAAAAATCAGATATCAAGAAAAAAAAAAAAAATTGTCCATATAAAAGTCCCTTGTCAAAGTTCTCGTGTGTGGCACCAACCCGTGCATCGCGGTAGGCAACGGAAAAATTGTGTATATCAGTCAAAATACAACAGCAACATCCTGCCCCAGCACTATCATCCATTGTCCACAAGGGGTTAAATGGAAGGTACTACTCTGCTGTGATAGGATGTTACCTTAGCAGTTGCCCAATCAGGATGACTGCAGGATGTCACTGAGACTGGGGTTTCTCGCTAAAACATGTATATATTGCAGGTTTTAATCACAAATTGTTACTTTTACTTTTTTCTTTTACAAAAGCCCTGAGAGTGCGGACCTTATTGGATTTGGAGCAGATTTAAGTTGGATACTGCACCCAGGCATATATTGTGTTTATCGAGAGTGCCGACAACATGGAGCAAGTAGTATATATATATCTTCTCCTTGAGGGATTGCACCCAGGCTCCTGAATACTTTTTGTAGAGAGTGCCGGTTTCTCTACCTGTTTATATATATATATATATATATATACACATACAGTATATAGTAACAGTTGAACCAGCAAACATTATATTACTGGGTATAAGGTTACAGAATGGCATGTACAATTTTCCCATTAACCCAACACATGTCTGGGAGCAATTATAACTTGCCATTTAACTATTATCACTTAATCTTTCAATACCCCTGAAACAGAATCTACCACTAGGAGCGTAGGTGGTTCTTCACAGTGAGGTTGTGGAATGCACTGCTGTGTGATGTTCTGATGGCTAATTCTATTAATGCTTTTAAGAGGGGCTTGGATGATTTCTTGGACAGACATAATACTGTATCAAAGGCTATTGTGATACTAAACTTTATAGTTAGTATATGGGTATATGAAATGTATGTGAATGTCTGGAGGGGTGTTTGTGTATGGATGCTAGGTTTTCATTTGGAGGGGTTGAACTTTATGGACTTTTTCTTTTTTCTACCTAATTTAACAATGTAACTATGTGACCATACTGAATCACTTTGGACACCTCAATCTCTCTGGCATCATTCACTCTACTCACATCAGCCAGAGAGCACATGCTCTCTCCCTTAGCCTTTCTAGGGAATCCACCTTAAAGTTCCACAGACAAGAACCTCCCCTAGAACCTCATCAGGTGGACCTCCTACTTAGTGCCATAGAACCAAAGTAACCAAGTTACTAGAACCAAAATAACTCTGTACATACAGTATGCATATGGGTAGGCAGTAGCAAGACATAGGAATTCTCTTTCATGCCCCTTGTTTTTAAGCTAGGATGGCAATTGGAAGACAGAAAATAGTGAGATTCCGGCTCTTCATTACAAAGAGTAGCGTGCACCATTGACAATGTTTATATAAGTACTTAAATTATTTTACAGTCAAGTATATGTCACCAAAAAACATTATCTGATTTACAATAAAATAATAGATCACCCCTTGCATTTCAGGCATACTATATGTAATACTTTGCCCCTTGACCTCTCAAAATAAATCAGTTTTTACCGTTACAGAGCTGGAAGGTGGTTATAATATTTTTTAAATGATCTATGATTTTCCATTTTATATTAAGAAATTATTTATGGGGAGGAATAGGAATTTGCCTTATTATTACATTTTTGTTATATTCATAATTCATTAAAATATTTCATTTTCTTTTGTCAAGTTTAGTTTAACTTTAAGTAGAATAATAGTTTCTGTGTAGTCTACTTTGCTGATGTACTGCATAGAAAAATCTCATTTATTAACACACACACACACAAATCTTTTTTATATAGATTTTGTGCCTTTGTATTACTTAAAAATATACAAGGACTGCAGGTTATGATGACTTTGAGGATGTCGACTATTTAGAGAGAGAGAGAGAGTGTGTGTGTGCCTGGCTCTCAAAGAAAAGAATTTTGGATTGCAAAGCTGCAGACCTATTGAGAATTCTGCTGATGTCATCAATTTTAAAAGAACGCAGATCAAGTGGTTTATGAACTGCAGCAAATCCCTCTGATTGAATTACAGTCCTCATATTCAATTCACTAGCATTTATTGTTACCTGACTGCTACAGAGATAAAAATGAATATTAGACTGCTTAAAGTACATAAAAATGTATTGAAGTTTCCTAAACTGCTTCATGTAAGGTATAATTTTCAAGCATCAGAGTCAAGAATAAAAAAGTTATTAAAATGTTATATGTTCTAAATGTAGATAATATATCACTAATGTATTCATGCACAAATAAATATAAAAACATAGACTATTCTGGAAGAATAAATGTCTCCCAGTTTCACCTAGACAATAATTTTGGACAATTAATTGTTTTTAGTAGTGATGAGTGAAACTTATCAAAATTGCATTCTCTGCACTAGCACTAGATTTTTAAATCAGCTCCTAAAGTTACCAGCTCAACTCACCTCATGGCAGCAGTACCCCTGCTGGGCAGTAAATGTAATACCCAAGTTTAGAAAGAATTGGATGTGTATTTCTTTAGGTTAAACATCTGTATCTGTAGCAGAACATATTATAGTTATTGAATATTACAGTTATTTGGAATCCCAGTCTTGACAGTTCCAGTTTTCAGATAGGCCAGCGACCATTTTAAGCAAATATTATTAATCATTTTCTTTTCATATTCGAGATTTATTAAGTGTAGAAATAACAGAAAACGGTAATACAAAAAATAGTTGACTTTAAAGGAATAGTTCAGTATAAAAACTGGGTAAATAGATAGGCCGTACAAAAATAAAAAATGTTTTCAACATAGTTAGCTAAAAATGTAATGTTTAAATGCTGGAGTGACTGAATGTATAAAATTAGATTTTCTAAATTTATGATGTACTGTCGCTTTAAGAATTCGAATTCGACTATTTGCCACCTTAAACCTGCAGAAATGCTTTTTTAGCCTATGGGGTACTTCCTGGGATCAATTTGATTTGAATTTGATTAAAGTTTGCAGGTCAATACCATTCAAATGTATTTCAAAATTTTCATTTTTTTAATAAACTGAAGTTGGTTCGACCCTTGATAAATTATTAATTTGATTAATTATTAATTAAATTACCCTTGATAAATTGTTAATTAGAAACAAGGGATACTTTCAAATAATGTTAATAAAATCAAAATAAAGTTGCTCCCTAAATCTACTTAAAGGGGTGGTTCACCTTCAAATTAACTTTTAGTATATTGTAGAATGGCCAATTCCAAGAAACTTTTCAATTGATCTTCATTATTTATTTTTCATAGTTTTTTAATGAATTGCAACTTTCTTCTGTTTCTTTGCAGCTTTCAAATGGGGGTCACTGACACCATCTAAAAACAAATGCCCTGTAAGGCTACAAATGTATTGTTATTGACACTTTTTATTACTTATATCATTCTATTCAGTCCCTCTCCTATTCATATTCCAGTCTCTTATTCAAATCAATGCAGGGTTGCTAGGGTAATTTTCACTCTAGAAACCAAATTGCTGACACTGCAAACTAGAGAGCTGCTGAATAAAAAGCTAAATAACTATATAACCACAAACAATAAAAAATGAAAACCAATTGCAAATTGTCTCAGAATATCAGTCTCTACATTATACTAAAAGTTAACTCAAAGGTGAACAACCCTTGTAAATCCAGGTCTTAAGGGGCGTGGCCTGACGTGGAGGCGCATGACAGCTTAAGTAAAGAGCTCCGTGGCTGATATCGCTGATCCGGGACAATAAGCGGCTACATAACATGGGGAAGACACATAAAACTAAACCGGATAGAGAGAGGACTCCGGTGAAAAGGAGTTTCACTGGCGGAACCCTCTGAACAAGGCAGCGATGAGGAAGGTGAGCCAGACCTAAACTCATACATAGCACAACTGCCCTCTAAAGCGGATATAAAAGAAATGTTAAAGGAGGTTACCTCTACCATTAAGGAGGAACTACAAGAAATAAAAAGAGACATTACCTCCTTAGCCTCACGCACAGAGGACATTGAATTTAATATTAGCAAGCAGACCTCTAACCAAAAGGCCTTATACTTTTTGGTTATTTGTGAACTGCAAAGACAAGTAGAGGACCAGGAAAATAGAAGCAGGAGAAACAACATTAGAGTGAGAGGGGTCCCTGAAGAAGTACAAAATGATGAAATAAACGGAGTGCTAATACAGATATTCAACAGTATACTGAATAGAGACACAGCACCAACTATAAAGATAGAAAGAGCCCATAGGGTCCAAAAGCCAAAAGCAGCACCCCTTAATGCACCAAGGGACATCCTATGCTGCCTGCACAGCTTCACCATAAAAGAAGAAATACTGTCAAAAGCCAAAGAGACTAATAACCTCCCTTATGATGACAAAAACATCAAATTATTCCAAGACCTATCGAGGACAACCCTGACTAAACGCAAAATGCTAAAACCCCTTACAGACACTCTCAGAGAAAGGAGTATCCTGTACAGATGGGGATACCCCTTCTCACTCACCGCAAGCAAAGACGGAACCTCTGCTACCATTCGTCTACCCACAGACACAGACCAATTCATTAAAAAATTGCACCTACCTAAAATTGAGTTACCAGGCTGGTATCCGGACCCGGCGAAAGCACCGGACTTAGACTTTGCTAACCAAGGGGAATGGACAGAAACATCCTCTCCACTGAGAATCCATAGGACCCCGAGGACCCCGAAAGAGAGAAGAAAATTTATACAAGATGGAGGGACTTGATAGTCTCGCACAAAGTGTCATTCTGTCTGAACTAGTTGAAAGACTACGATGTAGACCCTACATCCTGACATGACATGACCCGATAAGTATTAATAGAAGGAGATGTTATTGTTGAATGTTTTTCTTACAAGTTTGTATACTACTTGGATGATTAGTCCTCCATATACCCATAGGCATGATACAAGGACAATACTGGGTTCAGGTTAGATGTATTACTACCACCCCCTACAAACAACCAAGGTTCCCCAAGTTCATTAAGCTGGATCAGCGATAAGAGAACTAGCCCAACCTAATAATGATTCCATTAAGAAATAAACCCCCTACAAGGTTACCTACCCCCACAACTGAGGTGAATACCACCCTGGCCGCTGCGTTACCATCTCAGCTAAGGGGCGAACACCCCAGTAAGTCTGCTGCGGCTCTCCCTGTTTTTTTTCCCTCTAAATGTTATCCCCCCACCAGTTTCATTGCTTACCCTCAGAATCCACCCGTACCTTATGTTACTTCCCCAGGCAAGCGGATAACAAGTTTAGGCAATAGAGGATCAAAATACACCTTTACTCCTTTTAATGGCTGTACCAGAAAGTAAAAACATAGAAGGCACAGTTCTGTCATTTAATGTTAACGGGATGAATGAGCCGAGAGGGCACAGATTTTTGGAGACTGTAAGAGGAACCATGCAAGGATAATAATGCTACAAGAGTCCCACTTTAAAGAGGGACACACGCCTAAAATAAATCTAAAGTCATACCCTCATGTTTGCATGAGCAATAATCCCCTAAAGAAATCGCTGGGAGTTATAACACTTATCCATAAAGATCTGCCATTTCAATATATAGATGTATTAATAGATAAGGAAGGAAGGTTCGTGTTACTTAAATGTAAACTGGCAAATCAAGTATGTACCTTAGCTAATGTTTATGTACCCAATTATGGTCAAGTACAATATTTGACAAACTTCCTGAGAATTTTGGAGGAGTTCTGTGAGGGATTTATCATCATGGGAGGTGACCTCAACTTGACCTTAAACCCCCACACTGACTCATCTTCAAAAAAGAGTAATATATCATACAAAGGTCTGAAAGAAATAAAACAGCTTCTGAGAGATTTATCCCTGGTTGACATATGGAAAATAAAAAACCCTACGAAAAAAGACTACACACATTTCTCAAAAACACACAAGGTTTATTCGAGAATCGATTATGTTTTTGTATCACAGTATTGGTTACACTTATTCTCAGATGCAGACATAAAATCATCACACATATCGGACCATGCCCCGGTAACCACCACATTTCAGCTTCCTCAGACTTCAGAACGAGAGTTTAACTGGAGATTTAATGACTCGATGATACATAATGCGAGTAGGAAAGAGATTATCCGGGGCTGGATCAGGGACATATTACATCTTAACGAATCCCCCGAGATCTCACCGTCTACTAGGTGGGAAACCCTGAAGTGCGTACTTAGAGGCAGGTTAATAGCTTTGGGAAGCAACCTGAAGAAAGAGAAAAACAAGGAAATTAGCAACTTACTTAAAGAAATTTTTACACTAGAACAGAAACATAAAAAGCAATTAGAAAATGATATCCTAGCAGAATTAGATAGGAAAAGGCTACAACTAAAAGGAATTTTAGACTCAAAGGTGCAGAGAGCGTATCTATGCTGTAAACAAAAATTCTATGAGCTTAACGATAAATGTACAAAACACTTCGCAGGAATCTTAAAAAAAACTCCAACCACAATCGCAGATCATGTCAATTAGAGATAAGAACAACGAATTACAACACAGTACGAAAAGTATAGCAGAAACATTCAGGAAGTATTATCAGGTATTATATAGACTACATTCAATCCCCCCTACCCAAGAAATTCAGGAGAAAATAAAAGAGTTTATAGCCCAAGCTAAACTACCGACCCTGACACCAGAACAGGCGTCAAAACTAGACAACCCTTTTTCGGCCAAAGAAATTGAAGAAGGCATTATGGCTCTCAAAAACGGGAAAAGCCCAAGGCCAGACAGATACACATCAGCTTTCTATAAGGCATTTAAATAAGATCTAGTACCCATACTCTTAGAACACTACAATGATATTTCTAACGAGAGAGGATTTCACCCCCAAGCACAGGAAGCACATATCACAGTCATACACAAACCGGGGAAGGACCCCCAATTATGCTCCAATTACAGGCCCATCTCTTTAATTAACATAGATATGAAAATATACGCTAAAATAATAAGCAATAGAATTAAACAATACTTACCGTAAATCCATGATACACACAGACCAAGCGGGGTTCATACCTGGGAGAGAAGGGAAAGACAACACAGCTAAAGTAATATCGCTAATCCGACAAGCACAAACACAAGGCATTCCCAGCCTACTACTTACCACTGATGCTGAGAAAGCATTTGATAGGGTATCCTGGTTGTACTTAGATAGGACGTTAGAAGGCTTCGGGCTAGGGGAAAAAAACAGACACAGAATTAGAGCACTCTACAGCAACCCAACTGCTAGAATAAAGATAAATGGCACAATGTCACAGAAAGTCCAGATATTCAATGGAACTAGACAAGGCTGCCCGCTCTCGCCAATACTTTTTGTCCTAGTAATGGAAACTTTGCTAGCCCATATTAGACTATGTCCTGACATATCAGGCTTGTTAGATTCAGATACAGAGTACAAATGTAAAGCCTTCGCTGATGACCTGATTCTTTGTGTAACTAAACCATCCATATCTCTGCCCAACATCCTTAACCTAATGAACACCTTCGGAGAGCTTTCAAACTTTAAAGTCTTAAAGTCAACCTATCCAAATCTGAGATTCTAAATATAAATGTTTCAACTCCCTTAGCCAAAGTCTTGAAGGATAGCTTCCCCTTTAAGTGGGCAAACCCGCACATAAATTATCTAGGAGTCAAATTACAAGCCAACTCAGGGAAGGCTTATGAGGACAACTACGTTCCATTGTTAAAAACACTCCAACAACTACTAGATAAATGGGAAAAACTCCAACTATCTTGGCTAGGTAGAATCCAGGCCATAAAAATGATTTTCATCCCAAAGATTCTATACCTATTTCAAGTACTTCCAGTGTCCATACCACAAGCATTTTTCTCCTCAATCAAATCAATGATATTAAGGTTTGTTTGGAAAAAGAAGAGCCCTAGATTGAAATATAACATATTAATAATGCCTAAAGACAGAGGGGGCCTAAGCCTCCCGGATTCATATACTTACTACTTAGCAGTCCATATAACATGAATATACAATTGGACTAATAACAAAAACACAAAGGCTTGGAGCATACTAGAACAAAAAAGAATTCCATTCCCCATAGAAAATCTATTATGGATATCTGAGAAAAAGATCCCAAAAGAGGCGCAAAATCATCCTCTGATTAGCGCTACTATAAAAATATGGCACAGGAATAAGGAAAAATATAAGCTCACAGAATATCCTTATAGATTAGCAACCCTACAGAACAATCCAGAATTCCCACCAGGAATGGAAAAAGGATCTTTTAGCAGATGGGGTGTGAAAGACGGAAGAGAAACAAAAATAAACGATTTCATTAAGGGAAATAAAATCATCCAGTTAGCTGAGATCCAAAAATGTTGGGGTTCCCATCCTAGAGATATTTGGAACTACAACCAATTACACGGGTTCATAAGATCCAATAGCTCATGTAGCTGGGGAAGACAGTTAACGCCCTGGGAAAGGATACTATCTTCCAAGCTAGAAAATCCTAGAATGTTGTCTCTTTCATATAAATTGCTGCTAAATGCAACCCCAACCTCGCCTCTGGCATTTCAAGTAGGATGGGAAAAGGAACTACAAATAAAAATTCCTGAATCAATATGGGATAAAATATTCAAAAATATGCATAAAAACTTTAAAGCATCAAAAGTGTATGAGGCTACCTATAAACTAGTAACTAGATGGCATTATACACCGGCAAAACTCAGTAAAATGTACCCAGGCACTTCTGATGTATGCTGGAGATGTAAATCCGGAATAGGAACGCATACCCATATTTGGCTTACATGTCCTACCTTAGAAAACTATTGGAAAAATATCCTAGGCACTATTCAAAAGACGACAGGGTACAATATTAACCCTAGAAATCTTACCTTAATTCTCCTAAATCTAAGTGAGGGCGAGAAGCCATTAGACAGATTATAACTCCACCTTCTCCAAGCAGCGAAAGCCCTCATCCCAGTGAAATGGGAGTATCACACCAGAGTAAGATGATCAACCAATTTGTCAACTAAAGACAAACACAATTCTATGTCCAAATGGCCTACCCCCCTCTTAATAAAACATGTTTGTATTCCAGCAATTTAGTAGTCATAAATGGCTATTGTACCTGGCCGAACAAAATCCGAATCCTAATTTGCATATGCATATTAGGGCAAGGGAGGGAAATCACATGACTTTTTGGCACAAAACAAGGAATTAAAAAATGTTTTCCCCTTCCCACCCATAATTTGCATATTCAAATTAGGGCTCCGATTCGGTTCGGTATTCGGACAAATCTTTTGGGAAGTATTTGGGGTTCGGCCAAATCCAAAATAGTGGATTCGGTGCATATAATTTTAGGTCTCAAATAATGCTTGCTATACAAAAAGAGTGTGGTACAGTATATTTTAAACTGTTTAAAGAACATGGAAACCTACTGTATAAATTAAAGTAAAGTAAGTATTAAGTAAAGTTTATGGGCACATTGAGAAGTTTAACACTGCCTTTTCTTCTAAGTGTCCTGTATCATTGCAGTCCATCCCTCTGTCCTTTTTACATGCATGTAGTCTCCAAAATTCTATTAAGTAACTGAAAATGGTTTCTGGTCTTGTTAAGCACAGTAACGTTTGTTATTTTTGTTATTTTTCCTTATCAAAAAGACATTATATTAATCCCAAGTCAACTGACACAATACTAGTTCTGTTCAAAAGAAGTATTATTATTAGAAGAATTATAGTTTAGGGTCGACTTTTTATTTTATGCAATGCTTGTTAAAATTGGGTTTTACTACAACACACAAGAAAAATCAATGTCTTAAATTTATTGATAATGGGTTGAGTACAGAGGACCTCTTGTCTTTGTCGACAAAATTGGGTTTTGTTAATGCAGAAACATAATAGAGACACATGTTTAGTTTTAGACCTTCCATAATGTCATTCAATACCTACATTGCTGCTTAGGCAATGAAAAACAGTGAAAAGGCAGATCAAGTCATCTTGTTGTACAACAGGTATGGGACCTGCTGTCCAGAATGTTCAGGACCTAGGGTTTTCCAGATAACAGATATTGCTGTCATTTGGATCTTCATATTCCAAGTCTACTAGAAAATCATGTAAACATTAAATAAACCCAATAAGCTTAATTATATCTTATTTTGGAACATGCACAAGGTACTGTTTTATTGTTATAGAGAAAAAGTGTGTAGTCTATAGGAAAGGGCCTTTGCATAAACATTGTAACATAGTAAGTTAGTCTGAAAAATGACACATGTCCATCAAGTTCAACTTTTTATTTTCAACTTGTATAATGAGCTATCTTCCATAACCCTGTATTCCCTCACTTGCTAAAAAGTCATCTAACCCCTTCTTAAAGCTATCGAATGTATCAGCCTGTACAACTGTTTCAGGCACATCTTCACAGCTCTCCAGTAAAAAAAAACCCTTCCGAATATTTATGTGGAACCTCTTTTCTTTTAAACGGAATGGGTGGCCTCATGTCAGCTGGAAAGACCTACTGGTGAATAAAGCATTAGAGAGATTATTATATGATCCCTTTATATATTTATACATAGTTATCATATCACCCCTTAAGTGCCTCTTCTCCAGCGTGAACATCCTCAATTTGGCCAGTCTTTCCTCATAGCTAAGATTTTCCATACCTTTTAGCAGCTTAGTTTCCCTCCTCTGTACCCTCTCTAATACAATAATGTCCTGTTTGAGTGAGGGAGACCAAAACTGTACTGCATATTCTAGATGTGGCCTTACAAGTGCTCTATAAAGTGGAAGAATGGCCCCCTCCTCCCGTGACTCCATGTCCCTTTTAATACAGCACAATACATTACTGGCCCTTGACACTGCTGACACTGCCTATTCCAGTCCCATTTAGGATATAAGTGGCTTGAATATTTTTACATCCCAGGTGCATGACTTTACATTACTTACAACACCCTTCCCTAAGTCATTAATAAACAAGTTAAATAAAAGTGGACCCAATACTGAGCCCTGAGGGACCCCACTAAGAACCTTACTCCAAGTAGAGAACATACCATGAACAATCACCCTCTGTACCCGATAGCCAGTTTCCTGTTCGTGTAAAAATGACTTCATTAAGACCAACAGACCTTAGTTTAGAAAGCAGTTGTTTGTGGGGCACGGTATCAAATACTTTGGCAAAAAAAAAAAAAAAGCAATCAAATTTGTCTGACACGACCTATCCTTCATAAAGCCATGCTGATTGCTGCTCATAATGCCATTCACTAGGACAAAATTTTGAATGTAATCCCTTAACAAGCCTCCAAATAATTTGCCCACCACAGATGTCAATTTACTGGCCTATAATTGCAAGGCTGAGATTGTAATCCCTTTTTAAATATTGGGATGACATAAGCTTTCATAGGCACTATACCAGATGAAAGTGAATCTGAGAAAATCAGAAATAGGGGCAGGTCTAAAACTGAACTAATTAAGCTCTCTTAGAACCCGTGGGTGTATACCATCAGGCCCTGACGCCTTGTTTACATAAATTTTTATTAAAGCTTTATCATATCCTGAGTCAGCCACTGACTAGATTGAGCTGAGTCAGTGCATCTATGAAGTGAGCCTGGGCACTCAGTCTCCTCTATTGTATACACTGAAGAAAAAAAATTATTTAGCACATTTGCCTTTTCTGTATGGTACCATGGAGCAACACTCTCAACCTGCATCTTTTTACTATTAATATATTTAAAAAACTTTTTAGGGTTACTTTTCCCCTGCGCCACAATTAATTCTTCATTTCCTTTCTTTGCCTTCCGGATTGCTGATTTACAACATGTATTACAGTGTTTATATTCATTAAATGCAGCTTCTGTCCCAACAGATTTGTAGTTTTAAAATGTCTTTCTCCTCTTTCCTATTAACTTCTTTACATCTGTATTACGCCACTACAGCTTCTACATTTACTTCTTAAGGGAATAAATTGAGAACAGTGATGATTTAATATAATTTTTAATGACAACCATTTCTGTTCTGTGGTTTTAGCTGAAAATGTAATGCACCAATCAGTACTCTGAAGGGCAGCCCTCAAGGCACTGAAATTAGCTTTTCCAAAATTCATTTTGTTGTCATTTTTGTTGCCCCAGTATATATTTGTTTCTTGCACCAGACATTAAATGACATAACATTATGGTCACTATTACCCAGGGGTTCAATGACTTGCACAATTTTTATAAGTTTTGGGTAATTTGAGATCACTAGATCCAGATTAGCATTTTTTCTGGTAGGCTCCTCAACAACCTAAAATTGTCATGCAACAAGTTTATAAACTTAATCCCATTAATTCAGAATTTTCTGGATAATAGATCCCATACCTCTATAAAGCATTATTTTAAATTTCTGTTCTTATTTATGCAGTTTTTCCTGCCTGGGGTAAAGTTTTTGGTCCCTTGCTGTATTCTTCACAATCTGTGTACACAACCTCAAGAGTTCTGATTGTTGTCGGTCTTTCCTTTTCCTTTCCCTTCTCTGAGATGTAGCTTTTGTGCTAAGTGCTCAGAATAATGAGGCTATCTCCCATAGCAAATTATTAAGTAAATAATTATATAAAGTTTTTCCTTCCAGTGTAATAATAAAACTGTACCTTGTACTTGGTAGGGCATTGCAAGATCCAAAACAAGTTCCCTTTAGCTGTTCAAAATGCATGCCATATGATTTCGAACAAATGGAGAATTTACATTTTCCGGCATATGTGGTCATTTAAATTTAGAACTAAAAGTGCGCCATAGAGGAACTGGTGCAAGAGAGCAGGAATATCACTGCGACGGCATCCCCGCTGGCCCACTGGACCACCAGTGTGAGTCCTCACATCCCGTTTTCCTTTGGCAAAAAAAATCTGTGTCAGCATTACTCATTTAATTTTACTAGGTTAGTCTCTGCACCCTTTACCGCTAATTGATATAGTTTTTATCGGCTGAAGCCCAAAATTATGCTGTATATTCAAAGTGGAGGTCTTACCAAGGATATGTAAAGACTGAAAACTATGTCTCACCCATTCCGTTAATGCCAATTTTTATGCAAGCCAGGATAGGCACAAGTGATAGTTCCTAGAGTTACGCAGATTGCTGTCTACAAAAGTTCACAAAGACAATAAACGTTTATGTAAATATGGTAAATAACAAATGGGGGGAAGGGTTCATGAACCCCAATCTGTCATATAAAGTTTTCCTAATACAGTCATATAAAAATTTACTAATAGACTAACTATGTGGTTGGATCACCATTTCTTTTTAATGCACACTAAATCCATGTAAATGCATATGAATATACTGCTTCTTGTTGGTACCAGCCTGTACAATTTTATAAAAGAGCCCTTCGCTGTGAACTTATAAATTAAGTGATTTTCACAGTCAAGTTATCCAGTTTTGTAGATGACTGGCAAAAAAGCAAAAAATATGCCTCAATAGAAAAATCCTTGAGAATTGACCTTTGATGAGATATTGAAGTGAGAACATTTTATAATCTTTTATAACAAATGGTCAACTTTGCAAAATGGCTCTCTCTTATTCATAATAACTATAGAACTACTATTGCAATCTGTTGTTTACACCTCAATAGCCCCTGCTATATCATTCATTCTACATTTCTATAGTTAAAAATCTTTTATGATGGATTTTATTAAATTTAAATTATGTAACAAATGTTAAAATGCTTCTATATACAAGTAATTGAAAATGCATTTTAAATTACTGTAACAATCTATTTCTCATAATAAAACTAATTGGGCAATGTGGAAATAGAAAATTCCAGTTCAGAAATGCACAACTACAGAAGCCGATTTCATGAAGTGAGAGGTTTAACTGACAAATCACCTCTGAGTTAGTTTGAGTAAAAAAATACATAGGTGGCAGATCTAGCCATTTTTTCTGAGATCTTGCGAGTAGATATGGCATACTTCCCAGAAGGATTAGCATAGCATGTCATCAAGTTTAAAAGGTAGCTTTAACCTGTTCCCCAGACAAGCATCCTCATCTCAATGCTTTGTGAAAGCTGAAAGCATGGCATGTCAATTCTGTTAAACCAGGGTCCCGGATGAAAAATAACTTTTATTCACTTTTATATATATATATATATATATATATATATATATATATATACATACAGTGGGAGTACTCGTCTCAATACTTTGTGAAAGCTGGCGTGTCAATTCTGTTAAACCAGGGTCCCTGATGAAAAATAACTTTTTTTTTTTTTTTGGTAACTTATTTTTTACATGAAAGATAATAACATAGAACAGTTTCATTAACATTGGCAGTGTAGGCTTCCAGTAACGGATGTACTCTAGGATTAAGATATGTTTGTATGAGAAAAGTAGGACTGGCAATAGGGCAGTAGGTGTGCATGGGTGAGTAGAAACTAGGCTAGGTCCAGCAGTTGGAAGGCTTGGATGGGGAGTTGAAAATGCCCCTCAAGGGATCTGCTTATTAGGGCTAAGCCAAACCCCTCATCTCCCACATTGATCAAATCTTGAGGTAGTGGTCCATCTTGTTTTGCATGAAGGCTATGGCTGACTCAAATGCCCTATTGCTGTTTACTCTCCTTGAAAAATAATTTCTATTCACTTTTGGCAGGATTTTATCTATACTGAACTATTCTGGCAGGCTGTTGTTTTTTCCTTCTCGATGTATCTGAATAGTACGCAGTGGGACATGGGTTTTACTATTCAGTGCTGTTCTTAGGGAGCTGTTATCTGGTTACCTTCTCATTGTTCTGTTGTTAGGCTGCTGGGTGGGGGGAAAGGGAGGGGATGATATCACTCCAACTTGCAGTACAGCAGTAAAGAGTGATTGAAGTTTATCAGAGCACAAGTCACAACTTGGGGCAGCTGGGAAATTGACAATATGTCTAGCCCCATGTCAGATTTCAAAATGAAATATAAAAAAAATCTTTTTGCTCTTTTGAGAAATGGTTTTCAATGCAGAACTGATGCATTTTGAAAAAAATTTTTTTCCCCTTAACAGGATACCTTAAATAATCAGCCCGATAATAACCACTTCTATTACAGGCCAACCTAATTTTCTGCTTGATAATTTGAAGACCCCTAAGCTTAACTTTTCAACAGCTGCTCGGAGCCCACTGAGCATGTGAGTGTCACAGACACTTTCCAAGATGGTGACCCCCTGTGACAAGTTTGAAGTCCTGGATCATTAATGTTATTGAGAAGCTAACACTTCAGGCTGGTGCAATAAGTTCATTATATAAAATATGGCATTTTTAGCCATATTCATTTTTAGGGCTTACTTCTCCTTTAAAGGTTGACCCTGCAAGGAGAACTTAAACTGAAAAATTCCAAGAACCATTGAAGTAAGGTATACCCAATTGGCCAATACTTCCCAGTAAGCTGTAGTTACTTTAACAATTAGGAGTTTGGCCATATAAACCGCTACTACAGGTATAAGACCTATTGTCTGGATTAGGATTGTTTTGCCTTCAGTAAGTATTAATTATATGTTAGTTATGATGTAAAAATAGTTTTAAAAAACTTGAATTTCATTAAATGGACTCTATGGGAGATGAGTTTAGAGCTTTCTAGATAATGTTTTTTTTGGATAACAGATCCTATAACTGTATACATTATGTACATTTTATGAATATTTAACAAAAAAATAATTTAGATCCAGTTGGTGTTAAGCATTAGAAAATTTCCAGCTATCTTACCTTCTTTAACACCCAGTTATAGAATCTAGATGCATTGCTTTCAAACTCTGGTTCAATCACTAAGGGGCAGATTTACTAAATTCACATGAATGATTCGAAATTTGATCGAATTTTTAAAAAGATTCAAATTCAAATTTTTGAATATATTTGGAGGCCACTTTGACCATCGAATTTTGAAAAATCGATTGAATCAAATTATTCGACTAATGTGAATAAAATTCTGTTCAAATATTCGACAGTCGAATAACTTGCCCTTTAAATTTAAATTTGACTGCCTAGTTCGCCAGATTAAACCTACCGAATTGCTATTAAACCCTATGGGAAGCTCCCATAGTATTTTTTTAAGATTATTAGTTTGATTAAAAAAATTTGATCGAATGGTTAAAATTGTTGCGTTAAAAACCTTCTAATTTGATATTCGAATTTGAAGGTTTTAAGTTCGACCACAACTCGATTGGTCGAATTCGAGGATTAATTCACCCTCGAATTTGACCAATAGTAAATCTGCGTCCCTTTTGTTTTATGTTGACATTGTTCTTTTATTGTTCTAATTGTATTGCCTATATATTTTGTTGCTAATATTACAAATGATTGCATATCTGCATATTGTGTGGTGCATTGTCTTTACACTGGGGACTATAATTATTTTTGCTGAAATTTCCAGGATGTTGTATGCCTCAGTATATGGAGGCTCTTAACCTTTCCAAAACCCACAAAACCCCCACAGCGGAGGCTTGGGAGCTATACTGTTATTGCCCTGTGTAGCTCTGAATATAAGTGCCAAGAAAGGATTACACTAAACTAAAATGGGGTCTGAGTTATGAAGAATGGGTAAACTAAAATGCAATTTTGCTGACGCAGGCATGTAGCAGTATTACTGGAGAAGAGAGTCTGGATTTGCTTTAAGTTTCAAATCAAATTGCTTTAGAATGCAGAGGCAGAATCTGGGAAAAATGCAACATAACGCCCAAAATATGCTAGCAATATAGCTCACCAGTGCTTTATATTAAACAACCAATATAAACTACAATGATAATTATATACTGAATATGAAAACCCCCATAAGCTAGTAATGGTGGTCACCCCCTGCCTAAAGCTGACCATAGAGGTGCAGATAGTGGTTGAATATAGGATGAACAATCGTGCGGCCACCTTCTGACCTACAACTAACCAGTCAGACCAAGTACAAATCAGGCGATATTCTGCCTGTGACAGCAATCGTATTAAAGTTATGTCTGACAAATTCGAGTGACAAGCTCCCACTGATATTGTCAGATGACAGAAATCTTTTAAAGGGGTGGTTTAAAATTCTAAGCAACTTTTCAATTGGTTTTCATTATTTATTATTTATAGTTTTATAGTTATTTGTATTTTTCTTCTGGTTGTTTGCAGCTTTCAAATGGGCGTCGCCGTCCCCTTCTAAAAAAACAAGTGCTCTGTAAGGCTACAAATGTATTGTTATTGTTACTTTTTAATGCTGATCCTTCTATTCAGACTCTCTCCTAGTCATATTACAGTCTCTTATTCAAATCAATGCATGGTTGCTAGGGTAATTTGAGCCCTAGTTACCAGATTGATTAAAATGTAAATTGAAGAGCTGTTTAATAAAAAGCTAAACAACTCAAAAACCACAAATAATAAAAAATGAAAACCAATTGCAAATTGTCTCAGAATATCACTCTCTACATCATACTAAAAGTTATCTCAAAGGTGAACAACCCCTTTAAGTCAAAACCATCTTAAGAGTTTCTATACATGTGCAGTTTGCAGTAATATAATCAGCTTTTATACTGTATTTTGTATCTCTGCATTTTAGTAATATACACATAAAAAAAAAGAGATGAACTATTTTGATATTTTAGGGAGAGTAATTCACATATTGATTTGTCATGCCATTTGAACATGATTTTGCCTTTTACTGCTGCAGCCCTGTCTATGAATAAGCTTTCCCTTAGTCTTACCTTTGGTTTGAATAAATTGCTTGTGTCACTTTCTAAATGGATTATATCTTCATTGTGGCAGTTTGTATTCTTAGTACAAGCTCCATTGGTCAGTGTTCTATATTCGTTGAGCCCAACTGCTTATAAATGACTCTTAATGTTAGATCTCTGGGTCAAAAAGTTTTTTAGATGGCTCAGTGATGATCAGTTCAAAGTGACTATTTTGTGTCTCCTATAATATATCGCTAATAAATTATACATTTAACATACATGTTTTTACTGAAATTAGATTTTCAGCTCAAAAATAGGCACCGTGCCATAATCATTAAGGAGTCATCTATCAAATATGCCATTAAAATGACAGATACTGTCACATAGAAGAAGTATCACTTGATTTCTGGTAATTATGTTTTGTCACTTTCCAGTGAAGGTGG
>CM044438.1:36026703-36081796 GCA_024363595.1 Xenopus borealis
CAATTTTCATCTGATTCATTAAGAATTCTATTGCTTCATTATACATTTTACAAAGGGATAAAGCATAAACACATTGCCTCAGAAATTGCACTTTATGAAGCCTCTGCAAAATAATATAAAAATACAGTCTCGCTTATGCTATAAATTATCACCAAAGTCAAAGGCAGAGTGCTCTTATACACTCTGTGAGGTGACTTCTAATACCCTAATATTTTAAAAGTGGAGGTAGATTGTTTATTATGATAAAATAGTTTCACATGACAGAAATTGCATCCATGAGCACCAATTATACCTGATGACATCACTAAGCACTATTTATAAAGATTTAATTTCCAGAATATTAATGAACATACATATTTGTAGTACTGTCTAAAAGTCATTTTATTTCAATTTTGAGAATTACTGTATACAGCATACATGTGTAAGGTGCATGTATATTCCCTTGTATATGAAAGAGACAGATAAAATACAATTCTAATTTAGTCTGAGACATAAACTAGCACAAAAAAATTATTTTTGTCTGTTTTCAACCTGTTTTTCTCAAAGAAAAGTTTGTTTTGTTATTGATCAACTGTTGTGTCCCTAGAAGCAGAACCCCGTGTTACGGCTCATTAAATTCCTCTTTCAATCTGTCTGAAGTTGTTTTAGAATATCACATGCTATGGATTTCAGGAAGCCTACTGTATTTTGGCAACATAGGACATCCATTCATCATTATTTTTTACTTCCTCAATAGACTAGTGGTTTTAAATTTACAAACTAATGGATACAATATGTGTTTTGGCTATATCCAACATCTCTGGAACTATCAGAGGTAGATTTGTCTTGTAAGAAAATATAGATGTTTATGTGGTAATCCTCTACAGAAAATAGGAATACAAGATTGGCTAATTTTTTCTGCCCTTTAAAGATTCAGATTTTCACTTATAAGTTGTACAAAAAAGTGTGAAGACGAACTCCACTGATTATAATACTCTTGTAATCTGTTAAATAGTGATACAGTTTTTAAAATAAACCTCAACCCTATATTAATGCCATTATAAATGGAGCAGACATTTGCCATTATGTCACTCCATTTAAAGAAGGAGCTATTGTTGGGATCAGACAAGTCCTTCCCCTGTTTTTCTGTCTGTGACATCTTCCAGCCTGACTACAGGCTAGAGAGCCACCTGATTGGCTGGATGCCCAAGTGCATCTCTGGGAAAGGAGGAGGACCCAGGACTGTCTGACTTTGGAGCCAAATGCACAGTGTTACAGACAGATAAAAGGAGCTCCTGCTGCAGCAGCCAGCTAAAGAGAGGCTGAGAGACAGCAGGGAGCGTGTAGCATGTAATGTGACAGAGCTGTAGTACAAAGTAAAACTGTGTTTTGTTCTTGTTTGGTTCTCTTGGTTTACTGCAAACTGTGTGATTTATTTTCCTAGAGGAATTCCCATGAAGTGTGATCCTTAGGGCTCACTAAGTGGAGACACTGCACTGTAAATCCCAGTTACATAGAAATGCAAAAGATATACAAAGAGAGCTCAGGGCCCTAGATTGCAAAAGAGTTAATTTCTGTTTAAAAGAGTGTGAAGTGTTGCAAGGAAAGTGTTACACAATGCTTCTTATAATGAAATCCACTGAACTGTAGTGGATGTTAAATTTGAAAAAGTAATTTTTATGGGTGTTGATCTATTTAATGGTTTATTTATGAGATTCTCAACCTACCACACTCAATTCTATGAATATATGAAAGATTTGATAAGTGTGTCATGTCTTCACCTTGTTTATATATATTTCACATGCAGTGGGCTCCCTCCGCTGGACACTTTATTCTGCATCTCCACATGGTTTATGGAAGAACTGCATTTGGACTTATCAGGCCACCAGACTTGCACCATGTGATCTAGTGCAATGGCTTGTGGGAGCTAAGACTCAATTTTACAATCCATGCTTTGGAAGAAGCATGCACAGTTCCATCTTCTCCTCATGGCAGCATCGCTGGTAAGAAAATAGTCTCACCAAACAGATCCACAGCTGCCAATGACCCCAGTGACGCTGCTGCATATGTTCATGCCAGCTAGAGTTTTATGCTGAAGTTATATGCTCATATTATATATGTTATATTGCATTGTTCATGCCAATCCACTTATTATGTTTTCCTTTGTTTATTACAGTTTCACCATTCCAATTTCCCATTGCTATCCATTAAAATCTACAGACTTCAGCTCTCAGTCTCTTAATTTGATTGTGGGAAGGTTTAGCTGCATGTCAAACTACACACTGCCCCAGGGTAATACGTAAGGAGGACCGAACAAAGTGGTTTTCTATAATTTTTACAGGAATGCTATGATATGTGCTGTGATGAGAAAGATGAGACATGTGATACACCCATATCCTCAGAATGATGTGATGTTTTTCTATGTATTATTTATTTTCTATGTTTATATTTTCGAGAAAAACTGTTTAGCAGTTTTACAGCTGATTTAATTTACCAGCTACAGCTTGTAGTCAGACTGATGGTTATGCGTTCCATCCCTTTAAGATCTAAACTCTTATTAGTAGGGTACTCTGATATGAATCCTGGTTTTTAAGACATTATTGTAAAGTGCTGTGAAACCTTTTATATTAATAAATGATGATCATGTCTATAGAAAATATGTTGCAGTGCAAATTCCACAGTTGGAAGCATATAAATATAGTAAAATGTAATAATATTTCTTAATTCCACCAAGGACATACCATCTAATCTTGCCCTGTGAATCTGGGTTCAGGATATATGTCTTTTTTACTCCTAAAACTTGCCCTGGTTGACACTGGGGCTCCAATAAGAAATAATAAAAACTTTCCATTAGCATTATGCTGATGCATGATTATGCTGAACTAAAAGAAGTCTGAACAAGTACCTTTTATATGTATTTGTTGCTATGCAACAGTAAAAGATTCAAAAGCTTGAGTATATTAAATTTCCCCTTTCATTATTTTCATTATTAAACACATGGCATGTTTTAATGCAGAGTTCATAATGCAGACTCATTTAGCAGAGGTTAACTAAATAAATGGACAATGACTTGCCAAAGACACTTAATTTGAGGAAAATGTATTTTGCAGTGATAAAAACATTGCAGCAACTAAGACTGGGACAATCCCTACATGGACAAAAAATAATTGTATTTTAAACAAGTAAAGTTAGTATAGTTATTATTTAAATATTTTAAGTAGGTATAGAAGAAGCTTCAATTTGTGTCAGATTATTAAAAATGAAAGTCAGAAACTTTAGAGCTCATTTATAAAAAATAAGCAGAATGGCAGGTGAAAAAAATTAATGAAGAATTAACTCTGTTTAAACCTTAAAATAATGATTTGTTTGGTATAGTTTTTCACTAAAATGTATATTTCAAGTAATTCGTTCTACAAGTTAAAATAATATTCTTTAACCAGTAAATGTACTCAATATGTTTTATTTCCTGAACCAGCAAGTGTATTTTTTTTAAAATGTATAATATTTGTATATAGGCAGTCATCTCAGATCATTTTGTCTGGTCATGTGGTTTTAGAAAGAGCCAGCACTTTAGAACACAAGCTGTTGTTTCTCCAACTCAATGTAACTGAATGTGTCTCAGTGGGACTTGGATTTTACTTGCTGTTGTTAGATCTACCAGGGAGCTGTTATCTTATATCAGGAAGCTGTTATCTGGTTAGCTTCCCATTGTTCTGTTGTTAGGCTGCTGGGGGGGGGAGGGAGGAGGTGATATCACTCCAACTTGCAGTACAGCAGTAAAGAGTGAATTAATTTTATCAGAGCACAAGTCACATGATGGGGGGCAGCTGGGAAATTGACAATATGTCTAGCCCCCATGTCATATTTCAAAATTACATATAAAAAACTGCTCTTTTGTGCAGTGCAGCACTCTTAACACTCTTCAGTGCAGCACTTTTAACTGATGTATTTTGAAAACAAGTTTTCCCATGACAGTATACCTTTAATAATGAGAAAAACTCTGATTTTTGAAAATAACCCCTTAATGTCCAATGCCCATACTTTCTCCCCCACAAGATATTCTTTGAGATGTAAGGTTGGGATTTATGGTTACTTTAAGAATTCACATTTACTGCTGAGCAATGCTAAGCACTATTACCATATAGAAAATAAATGCTTCATATTTATTTTTAGTTGCTGTTTCAAAATTTTAATCAAGGTTTAGCTAGAGGTCCATGGACAAAAGGAGATGTAATGCACACTCCAGATGAACATTGCTATCTTAATTCCCAACTTTTCTATTTCTATTCATATAACCCTCAATTCCTGCATACTGATTCTGTACTGACTCCTTCAGTTTTATTTCTTCTTGAAAGCTAAATGTATATGTGCCACAGTTCAGGTGCAACCTTAAGATTCTCTAACTACAATGTTCTCTGTATTTAATCCTTGGTTTTACATTTTCATACTCATCTCTTTTATAGCAACATATATGCTAGATAAAGCAGAATTGTATACACATTTGTTGCAGTAGATTTAGTTTTTTCCTTTGGTGATATATTATATAACTCTAGCTAAGCATACAGATACCTCTTAGTTTTTCTGAACCAGTTTGAGTAGATGGCTGCTGGTTTGGTGATATTCTTCCAGGCTGGATTTCAAACTTCTTCAGTGCTCGTTCAGTTCTTCTACTTTACAGAGTTGTTTTGATAGCTAAATTTTCGAGATTTATCATACTCTGGCCTTTTAAGAAATTCAAATTTGACTATTTTCCTCCTAAAACCTGCCAAATTATTGTGTAAGTTAATGGGAGAGCTCCAGTGACCAATTTGGAGATGTTTGTAGCCTTCTTCACAGTTGAGTTACTGTAAATCAAATTTGGTCAAATTTGAATCGAATGGTCTGTAAAATTAGTTAGAGTTTCGCTTACTCGATATTTTTAATAAATGACCCAATCGAATTTTGAGTACTTTACATTATTATCTACTCCTTGCCTTTCACATACTTTACATTATTATCTTCTCCTTGCCTTTCACATCAACCAATGGGATTCAAGACACTCCATCCTCCACTTCTATCTAAGGAGCTGTCATGCAAAAATAGCCTGCCATGTTAATGCTTGTGATAAACTTTTAAACAATATTCATTCAGTCAGTCTTTAGTAGTAACTAGCTGGTTGGTCATTTTTTTTTAGTGAAAATAGCTTTTCCAATATCGTTGTATAAGTATGGGATCCGTTATCCAGAAACCTGTTATCCAAATTCCTTGGAATTAGGGAAAAGCTGTCTCCCATAGACTCAATTTTAACAAATATTATAAATGTTTAAAAATTATTCCAAAATAATAAAACAGTACCTTGTACTTGATTCCAACTAAAATATAATTAATCCGCCCTTGTCAACAAACCTCTTTTCCGTTTTAAGGGATTACAAGCCTTTAACCTTATTCTATATAGAAATACCTAATCAATGTATTAATGCATATTAAGTATAACTAGCAGTCATCAAATTTTAGAAGGGAGAGATTGATTATAAATTACACATTGTTATTTATTCAAGTTTGAGCACTGTCACTTTATAAGTACAGCACAACATCACCTTAAAGATATAAGGTAGTCAAAGTTATTTCTGCACACGCACTTTACAATTTAAGTATTTAATTAATGAGTAATATCCTGTGACAAATTTATCTTAGTAACAATCAACAGAGGGGGGATGTCTTTTCCTTCTTTCACAAAAAGTTTGCACCACTGTCTTGAAGGAAAGTGCATATAAAAGACTGCATTTAAACTGCATGATATGTGTTGCAGAGAGATACCCTGCACAGGTAGGGTTAATATTCCCTCTCAGCCAAGTAATCAAGTGGCAGCTGAGAGAGGAGCTACCTGGAAAAGTAAAAGGGCTGTATTTCCACAGCTTAGAGTGCTCTGGACACCTTCTAAAGTGGAGGAAAGTGTGATGCTGCTGGGAGAGACAGTGCCTGGCTGAAGGAATCTTGCTACCAGCAAGAGAGTTGCAGAAGCTGGTGATCCTAAATTCTTGCTGGGGGAAGAAAGACTAAGAGCCTAGTGAGGGGGGCGTGGCAAGCCTTGATGGAGAACGGATGCCCTGGGTAGGAGCTCTGTCTCATAAAACCTTAACAGTAGCCTGAACACAAGCAATCATCCCTTGATTTCATCAGATTGGGTAAATATTCAAACCTGAAGGAGGTACAGCACTGGAAAATGGGTAAAAGAAAACCCAAAGACCAGAATTCTACAATGTCTTCGTATCTGCAGCGATCGCAGCTATATTACCTCGCCTCATCCATAAGGACCAAGTGGGTTTTATAAATGTTCAGCAAGCAGGAGACAACACCAGAAGGACAATAGACTTAATTGAAATATTCAAAAAGCAGAACTGCCCCATGCTCCTTTTAGGACTAGATGCTGAATTCAACCTCAGTTGGCCCTTTCTCTTTGCTCTCCTACAAACATATCCGGCCCTCATTTAACAGATATACAGAGCTTGTATGATAACTCCTCTACTTATCTCAAGATGCCAGGCCAATCAGGAAATCCCATCCCAATTTCAAATGGGACCTGGCAGGGATGCCCTCTATCACCACTCCTATACATGCTCAGTATAGGGCCCTTAGTGGCAATATTCCGGAATATCCCAGACATCTCCGGGGTCAAGGTTGGGGAAAAACAGTATAAACTCTCTCTATTTGCAGATAATGTATTGCTAACAATTACTTGCCCTTTGCTGTTGTTACCCTCTTTACACAAAATACTAGAGAAATACAGGTGTTTATCAGGTTACAAGGTCAACATCAGCAAAACCGAAGCCCTTTCTCTCAATATCCCACAAACCACGGTGGAAATGTTAAAGTCAAACTTAAGTACAACGGGAAGCCTAACTTTATCCCATATTTGGGCACAAAATGTACCCTGTCACACAAAAACCCATATGACTGCAACTTCTCCCCACTACTCAAACAAGGAAATTCTGCAACGATGGACTAACCATTCCCTTTCTTGGTTTGGAAAGATAGCAGCAATCAAAATGTCTATTCTCTCCAAGTTTTTATACCTTTTTGAAACCTTTACCAAAGCATTTGAAGAACTCCAAAAATCTCTACATAAGTTCATCTGGGGCAATAAAGGACATTGAATTTGCAAAGCAACACTAACAACCTCCAGGAATAATGGAGGCTTGGGGGTCCCGATCATGCAAAAACACTATGAGTCAGCTCAAATACGCCAACTATTGGCTTGGTCTCATTGGGAACCCAACCAAATATGGGGATGTATCGAGAATGACTCTTCTGAAAAAGGACACAGCAGATGTTAAATATATTGAATAAATTGAAACACAAAACCTGTTTAACATCAACCTACTCACTAAACACCATACACCCGCAGGACTTTTGCACCAGATGGCTACAGACAAATCTCTTAACAATATGGGAATTGATTGATAAACCTATAACTATTTGTTTATCTTTCGAAAGTCTGAAACAAAAAGCATCAAATGCAGCAATAAAGTTCTTATAATACCTACAAATTCGCCATTTCACCCAACCTTATATTCAAAATGCAAAAATGTCATTGCGCATGCCTTTTGAAATCATAGCAGCAGGGGGTATACCACAAAAAGGGCTAATATCAAAAATCTACAAAATATTAAGAGAACCACCCTCGGACAGACTCCATCAGAACTCCTATATGACTAAATGGACCCTAGCCCTCACACAACAACCAACAGATGAAGATAGGTCTTTGATATGGGCAAATGCTAGGAGAATGGTTACATGCACTAAACAAAAGGAAAGCATACAGTATATAAAGTCCTCATGTACTAGTACCGAACACCAGACAAGTTGCATGCAATCTTTCCTAATCATTCTAACTCCTGCTGGAGACAATGTGGGGAAGTGGGGACCCTGCTTCATACTTTTTGGACTAGTCCCAGGATACAGAAACTTTGGGATGAAATAACGAAGCTACTAACCAAGCTAACTACTTGTACTTTTGCCAGAGACCTACTCACAAGCAGAACAAATCTCTGGTCAATCATATATTAATGGCCACACGAGTGGCCATAGCAGGCAAGTCGAAGACCCCAAACCCTCCAACAGTAGCTTGTACACGAAACAAAATTCCCAATTATCTGAAAGTTTAGTCTGCTTGGGTACTCAATGTGCCCACAACACAGGTATGAACTATGTTTATGGATAATACCTAACAGAAACAAATGTCCAACAAAGCCATAAATGCTATACCAACATATACTAACTCCACTTTTCTTTTATCTTCAACTTGAAGGCTGAAAGTTCCTTTTACACTCTTCTTCTGTTTTCTCTTGGTTTATGTTTCAAATCTACTTTCTAATTTTGTTTTAAGAACATATTGCAATATTGTAAAGCTAAGAATTTTGCTTGTTATTGCAAAATAAAAATCGTAAGTTACAAAAAAAGAGCCTAGTGAGTTTGATATCCCTGGAGGTGAGAGTAAAAGGGGCTTAGAGAGAAGCCTGAATATTCCAAAGTGTGGAAGATAACCTGTATGGTGAGAACCCCAGTGTGGGGAAATGTCTTTGATTGCTTGCTGTTAAACACTGGTAATGAAGTGTGTGCTGTATGCCAGTGACTTTATGAAGAGTTTTTTCTAAATAAACCTGTGTTTTTTTGCCTGAAGATGAGGTGTCCCTGTCTTTAAGCTCTTGATCCTTATGCTTACCTGCCTACCATAGCTAATTCCTCCCAAAAATTGTGTACAGGCTGCCAGCTTGTCACATATGGAGTTCTGATGCGGGCAGAAAGGAGCATTTAAAAAGACAAACACATGCTGAAAGACATTGGGGCAAATTCACTAAGTGGCGAAAATGCGCTAGCAATGGCTTTGCCACAATTCGCCGCACTTCGCCAGGCGAATTTTCGCCAGCCCGCCACTAATTCTCTAAAATGCAAATTTGCGTTCAGGGCGAATGTTAGCAAAGTTCCACTACCCTTATTTTGCCAGGCAAAGCACATTTATGCTAGTAATGCCTAATTTGCAAACGGCGCAAAGTTAAACGTATAATAGAAGAATATGTTACAACCAATATATTCAATTACACAAGCCCAGGAAACCTTTAATAAATTAAATAAAGTTGTCCTATTGCCCTAAACATGTGCCCACTGTATAGTTGAGTTGCCATATGTTAGGAAATGTAGGGGGGAAGGAGGGTAACCCCCAAAACAACTACACAATTTTTCAGACTATCACCCTTAAAAAAGATGCCAGCGTTTTTTTTGGGACTTAGAAAAAAATTTAAAGCTTTTTTTTCAAACTCCTATCTATTATATTGAACTTCACCAGGTCTGACCTGGCGAAGCAAAGTCTAGCGCAAGAGATAACATTCATTAAAATGGTCATCTTAGTGAATTAGCGTAGTTACGTCCCGTCGTCATTGCGCAACTTCGCCTGGCGAAGTTGAGAAATGGCGTCCTTCTGGCGAATAAGCACTAGCGTTAGACGTTTTGTGCTTTGAATTTGCCCATTGTCTTCAAGAAACTGTGATAAAATAGCAAATTTTGCTAATGCTTCAGTTGTTCCACAGGATGTGGCAAGTGCTATCTTAAAGAAATAGGAGCAGAGAAGTAATGACTGGTGGCTGCAGTTCCACAAGGACTGGGAAGAAATCTGTGTGCTAAAAATGGTAAGAGCCCCACCAGTGAAAAGTGAGCATTACAGAGTTTCTGAAGCTCTTACAAAGTCTTCAGAAAAAGAGACAATTGTTTTGTGTGTCATAGAGAGCGCTGTACAGACAGGAGGTCTTGAAGGTGCAACCAAGTAAAGTCCGACAGATGGATCTGGATGGTAAAAGCCAGATTGAGGAGCCATGCTGGAGATGCCATAGTCGTGGTGAATGTGTCCCCACCTGTTACATGGTAAAGAGGCCAGAGTTGAGAAGGCCAAGCTGATAAAGTGTTGGTTCCTATAAAGTCACAGAGGAAAGGTGCCCTGGGTTAATGGCAGTGGCAAAATGTGGGACTATGAATGAAAGTGACTTTAATTTTCAAATTGAAAAGACTGAATGTACACCTGGGAATGTGTTAAAGTCAGAAATACTGTTAGGCAGTGGGTCTAGAGACTGTCTGAGCAGGGTCGGACTCGGGGGCCCAGGGCCCATTGGGGCTACAGCCCCAGACGCAGGTGCGTGGCGCCGCATCAGTGCACAGGGTCTCGTCAGTGCGCATGCGCACGGTGCCACAACCTCCAGTACAGGGGGGTCGCAGCCAAAAGAAAACAGAAAACAATGTAGGTGCGGACCTGGGCCAGCAGGGCCCACAAGGGTCGGGGGCCCATGCCGGCCCAGTCTGGACCCTTTACCTGGGAAAAGGCTTTATGTAGAGACTTATATAGTGAGATCCGCTCATTTGGCACCCTGTATGGCGAGAACCCCAGAGTGGGGAAATGTCTTTGACTGTGTGCTGTTGAACGCTGGTGATGAACTGTGTTGCTGTATGCCAGTGACTATGTTGGAACCTGTGTTTTTTTTTTTTTTTGCCTGAAAATGCTGTGTCCCTGTCTTTAAGCTCTTGATCCTCTGCTTACCTGCCTACCATAGCCAATTTCCCCCAAAAATTGTTTGCTTGGGTGTGTGTGTGTATTAGAAGTAATATATTTTTTCAGTTTTACTGTAATGTGCCAGTAGGTGAATTGTTCACTACTGTATATCTCTGACAAATAGAACTTTTAATCCGGTTGAGCCAATTCTATTTTAAATCAAATGCTGTATTTGATATAAACTGAAACAGACAGCTTCCAAAATGTTCCTTCTGCAGACTTAGAAGCTTACACCTAAACCATCCACTCTGCAGGCCTTGAAACACTGGCTCACTGCCCTTAGCTGAAGCTTCATTACAAAAGCCAGGGGAATCGATACATCTTACTTGAACCATCCAAACTGCTGAAAATATTTACTGTAGATCATTAAATTGTAATAGGCTGATATGAAAAGGAATTCTTTTATGTCATCAACACTAAACTAGTTTTATATCTATTCCAAAGTGAAATTTGCAGTGGACCTGGGCTAAAGCTTACAAATGGTACCTGAAGACCCTTTGGCAAAAATATACTGCAGAGGCAAGAAAACTGCTTTAAATTCAAGTGAAACAAAATGGAACTGTGTATAGCTCTGAAACTGTCAGTTTAGTTTGAATTGAATTTTCTTAATACTAGGAAGAATGATGATTGCTTTGCCATTTGTAGTGGAAACGGAATTAAGAGAAAGAAGGGATTTATTCCTTTTACTTATAGTAGCAGTATGAAGTATCGTATCACAACATGTTTTGGGTAACTCCCTTTATCACTTGATAAAGGGAGGTATCCCGAAACATGTGATCCACACAATAAAGGGGTTCTGCAGGGTGATAACCATGCATTGTCAGCAGTTTTTTTTTAATTTTTGATGTTTTCTTGATAAACATTTTGATAAATTAAACAAATTCAATTTTTTTATGATGTTATGATTAAAGTAACAAAAGCTTTAAAAGGCATATTAGACATTACTGAAGCACCCCTTCCAGTAATAAGTCTTTGCACATTGTTTGGTTCTTGTATTATTATTTAATTAAAGTAATTTATAAATGCAAAACCTATTTTGGCAACAATCATGAGATGTGTCCAATAAACACACTTTAGCAAGATTCCTATGTCTTCAGAATACTTAAAGCCAAATATCCAACATATAATATACACTATCATATCATGTAATATACACTATCATATCTAATAAACAATATCAATCCTGATAAAGGCTTGAGTGGGAACCGAAATATTGAATAAATATACTTGCTTTGTTAATTTTCATGAAAGACACTTGGCAAAATACTGGATCATCCAAGCAGATAAAGAGAATTTGGCAGGGCCGGAACTGTGGCATAAGAGGCACATGCCTGGGGGGGGGGGGCACAAGGCAGGTACCTCTTCTGTCACCTACCCCTAATCTGGGCCCTTGTCCCCCCACCAGGTGCTGTTTGTATAAACACTCCACATAATCAGCAAACAAGCATATGCACTCATGTGCAAGCATGCATGGAGGCGGCACTGTGGCCAGCTGGGGTTGCTTAGGGTGCCCAGCACTGAAACAAATTTCCAGGTCAAAGCCAGACTCAGTATAAAACAAGCTTCTCTTTATCTGTTAGCTTGATAGAAACATGGGGAAGAGAGAGGTTTGTTTACACAGATCTCATAATACATATTTAAAAACACTTTCCTGAGGGGGAAAGAGGGGAATGGTAGTACAATTTAAAACAGAATTTATAACACATTTTAAGGTGTACTGTATAGACAGTATCAATATACTGATTCTTAAAATTGAAAGCCTAGTCAACATTTAACCTTCTTTTGCTTAACAAATGGCTAATATCACTTTTTTGGAACACCATACTACTAAGTTTTCATGTTCAGACTTTGTAACTTGGAACTACATAAAGTTTCTAAAAAAGCATATCATTTTGAAAAAGGATGATGTAATTTTTACAGAGTAAAAGCACTGCCATAATTCAGAGCTTCCTGGATAAAATCGATTGCATGCATCCAACTTGTTTTTTGTTTTGTAGCAATATATAATATTATAATATAATATTCTGTGTTGTTCTAGATTCTAGTTTTGAATAGGTACAAAATCAGAATATTTAGAATTACAACCCACCTTTTTTATTCAATATTCTGAGACATATCAAAATCTGAAATATACATTTGTTCCTTGATACACATGCCTTATATGTTAAATGAATAAATGCACATATACAAGTTATCTTGTTTTATAATGATGTCATATTGCATTCAATTTACACCAGCCACAAGCAAGCCTAATTATCTCAATGCAATTCACAGTCATTTGACTCTTTTAATTCGCCCATCTGGGCTTTGATGTTCTTTTTTATATATATTCTCATCTTTCAGTTAATGTTACTATTTCTAATAAACCAGTTTTCCATAAGTAAGTGCGGAAATGGCAGACACATTTTCATTTTTTTGCTAACAAGACTGAATTGTTGCTAATACTGTCAGCATCCTATCCAATTATTGCAAAGATTTTTTTTTTAATAAATGGGATTTGATGTGTTCTACCAGTTGAAAACGAGGTGAAAACGGAGGTGCACAGTGTTTGTATATGACACTTTCAGGGATTTTCATATCTTTACTCACATCAGGCTGTGATCACGAAATACATATAGACAAATACATAAGTTCCTCTGCACTCAACCCATTATCAATATATTTAAGACATTGAGACATTTTGTGCATACAGCTACTAAAAAATGCCTTACCCTTTAAACGAAACAGGGATTGTTTGTCCTCCTCTCAAATTGCATCTGATTCATTAAGAATTCTATTGCTTCATTATACATTTTACAAAGGGACTATGTTTTACCTGCAACTTACTTGCTGCTTTCAAAGTAAAACTCCCAAACTTGGTTGCCCTTTTTTTAGACACCAGTCTAAAAAGCCGAATTTCCATTTTTTAAGAGCCAAATTTAAATTTTTTTCAATGCGATGCGGCCCCTCCTCCACTCGCTCCAACGCTACAAGTTAGAGGCATGGAGTGGAAGAGGGGGCGGCATTGGGGTTGCTGCCTCAGGTGGCCCTCAGGTAGCCCCTAAACGCCCCTGTAAACAAGGGAAAGTTGTGTTCACCACTAATTTAAAACCATTAGGCGAGGGTGCAATGAGGATGTGACCACAGCAATGGTATAAGGTATAAAACAAACAAAACAGTTCAGCATACGAGACACAAAATTAAAACAGCTTACTTGCCAAAACATATAATGGCATGAACTCTCTGATCTTTTGAAAAATAACTTTTTCCAAACTTCCCAGTTAGTAGCCACTAGTGATGGGCAAATCTCCTGAGATTCGCTTCACCGAGAAATTCGCGAATTGGTGAAAAATTAGCGAAACGAGTCGTGGCACATGCCGTTTTCGTTGCTTGCTACATCGTTTTCGTCGCGCGTCGCGTCGTTTTCGTCGCATCACGTCGTTTTCAGCGCGCCGCGTCGTTTTCGCCGCGTCGCGTCAAAAACGATGTGCGACTCGTTTTTCCGGCGAATTTTCGCCAAGCTAAATTTCGCTGGCGATTCGCGAATTTATTCGCCAGCGACGAATCGTGGGAATTCGCCGCGAATTCGCCCCATGCGAATAAATTCGCCCATCACTAGTAGCCACACTTGGAAAAACAAAACTTTTCTCTCTCTCTCTTCTCACCTGCTGCTCACCTCCATTAAACACACCCTACAGCTTGTACAATATATATATATATATATATATATATATACTGTATATATTACACTGCTTTGTATTAGAATAAAAAAGGAACAAACTAGGGTTTGTAGAATATATAAATTTATAAATTCAGTTTACCAAATCACTTGAAAAATCAGGAATAGTTAAACTAGCTGTATCAAAGCTATCAGTGCACCTCTTTCAGCTAAAATGTCCAACGGACCAGCCCATTGTTCACAGAATCTAGTAACCACCAAATTGGTGTCACAAGAATTTAAAGACTACACATTGCAACTGTTGTGGAACATCAATAACTGGAGACCACATGATGTGAAAAGATAAAGTTTATTTGACAAAAGCTCTGTATATTCAGAACTTACAAAGAGTCAGAACCCTGAGCAAAGAAATCACAGAGTTTTTATAAACTTTTGAATATATGACATAAGAACTGGCATAAAAGGGTGTTACCATTGCGAGAGCAAAGAGATATCTCTTCACAGCAAACAAAGAACTTGTGAAACAGCACCAATTCACCAAAATGCATTAAGTCTATGCACAGACAAATTTTTATGCACAAACATTTTTTTTACCTATTCGAATAATTTTTGCAGCGAAAATTGGTAAACAACTTCACTCATCACTACTCACAACCAGTTAGTTGTTTGTTTTAAAACAAGTGACCAGTAACTGCTTCATACTGATTGGTTGCTTTGGGTCATTTATTAGTAAATGCAAGATCTGTTTATCGAAGGATAAATATATAAAGATTTCTTTAAAAAATCACCAAATATTTTTTATCCTATTCCATACTTTCATAAGTATATTATCACATGGACACAATAAGGGGCAAATTTACAAAATTCACGTGAAGAGATCGAAATTGATTGAATTAGATCGAATACAGATCGTATGATTTTTTCGGAGGATCGAATATGCAAATTTGGCATCTTCGATCATCAAATACTGAATATTCGAATTATCGAATAGATCAAATGATCAAATATTCGCTCATTTGATTATCAAAGGATTTTAAATTTAAAATTAATTCGAATGCCTACTTCACCAGATTGAACCTACCAAATACCAATAGAAGCCTACGGGAACAACCCCCCCCCATATGCTTCTTTTGCAAAGACTTGCTCGAATACCATTCGTACGATTGAATGTCTCGATCGTTCGAATCCTATGAATTTTTCAGAGACTAGAACGCAAAAGTGCGTTTTTGTCGTGAACACGATCGGTGTTCGGGTTAATCAAGCAAAAAGATAGCCTAGAACTATTCGATAAGCATTCGATAGTTGAATGCTTATCAAATTTCTAATAGATTAGAGGGATTTTAGGGGAATTTTAGTAAATTTGCCCCTAAGAGTTTTAAGTTCAGCTTCTTTGGTGCTATTCCTTTACTCCTGAACATGTGCAATCCATCTGCTCATGCATTATTTATCAGATTGCATATGATTTGTTGTTTGTTATGTATATAAATAACACAATGAAAATTAAATATGATTATTATTGTGGGGAGTTGTAGGTCTAACCTATTCATTTTATAACTTTTAAGTAAGAATTAAATTAAAATGAATGACCCTGACAATCAAAGCACTTCATAACTCTGTCCCCTACATCTCTGAACTCATCTCTATATACTCACCCAACCGCTTACTACGCTCCTCTACTGACCTGCTACTCAACACTTCTATTATTACCTCCTCACATGCTCGCATTCAAAACTTTGCAAGGGCTGCACCCTACTTTGGAATTCTCTTCCACGGTCTGTCCAACCTTTCTGCTTTCAAGAAATCTCTTAAAGGGAAACCATACCCCTGGACAATGTAGGTCTCTATAAAAAGATATTGCATAAAATAACTCAAATGTAAAACCCTGCTTCATGTAAATAAACCATTTTCATAATAATATACTTTTTTAGTAGCATGTGCCATTGGGTCATCCTAAATCGAAAATAGCCATTTTAAAAAATAAGGACAGGCTCCTGGGATCCTATGATTCAACAGTGCACACAAACATACCAAACAAACTATAACGTTAGGTCACATGAGCCAATTAACAGACAGAGTTCTGTCTTTTGCTTCAACAGAGTTAGAGTTGAAATATTTCTGGTCAGGTGATCTCTGAGGCAGCACACAGACCATCACAAAATGTTGGATCAAGGCAAGACATGTAAAAGGGCAATATTTACTTAAAGATTCTTTAATATGCTACTTAATATGATATAAACTAGCTGTTTGTATTCATTTTGGGGGTGTAGTTTTCCTTTAAAAAGATTTATTTAGAGAAGCCTATGCTCACTCTTAACTACCAAATGCAATACCACGTACAGATGCAGCCACTGGGATTGGTGACTCAGGGCTAATTGAAGAAACTGTGTTATCTAAAGTTATCTTAACTCATTTAATGCATTTAACCTTTTCATTAGCATAACAAAGCACCATTGTTTTCAATGGTGAACTCTTTAATTGGATGGGATGCTGTGACACAATATTCTGTGCTAAGTGGGATAAATGGGATAGATGAGTTAAGTTTTTCTGTGTCAAATGTACAATCCAAAGTGGCTTCATCTTTATAGTACCACATCTCTCACCAACTTACTGTAACTCTGATCTTGCCCACTCCCACACCTTGTGTATCATTCCATTCCCTTTAGATTGTAAGTAGTGATGGGCGAATTTATTCGTCAGGGGCGAATTCGCGGCAAATTCCTCGCCGCTGGCGAATAAATTTGCGAAACGGCAGCAAAAATTCGCCGCCGCAAAATTCACCAAAAAAAAACGAGTTGCGCGTCAAAAACCACGCGCGACTCGTTTCGCAAATTTTTTCGACAGTTCGCGAATTTCTCTGGAAATTTTTCGGCGAAGCGAAACGCGGGAGATTCGCCCATCACTAATTGTAAGCTATTTCTGCACAGGGCCTTCCTAACCTTTTGTACTGGCATTGATTGTGATGTCTGTAACTCCATGGGGCAAATTTACTATTATTCCCGAAAATTTGCTCAACTAAATTAGAAATTCAATAAGCATTCGACGATCGAATGCTTATCGAATAGTTTTAGACTATAATTTTGCTCGATATTTGATTTCTCGATGAATTTGTATGATCAGATACCGATCGTTCGATTTCATGAAAACATCGTAAAATTTCATTTGAGCGTCCGAAAATTTTGTATGATTCGAATGATGGAACGCTTCGATCGTACAAATGGTATTCGAGCAGGACTTAGTCTCACATGGAGGCAGATTTAGCAAAATTTACATTTTGGAAAACTCAAAAATCTTGAAAATGTGCTTATTAATGAAAAAAAAACCTGAATGCGTGAAAGCATGAAAAAATAACTTGAACACAGTGAAATCACATTCTACCCTTCAATATTTTTTTTACTCTGAATTGACAAATAGCTTTAATAATGTAAATACAAACATTAATGACTTCTACATGAACTACATGGCTTTTAAAAGGTTGATTTTGCTTTTTAGCATTTATTGAGATTTTGCAATTAATAAATCTTAATTATTCAAGTTAAAGAAGAATTGTTATTATTTACTTTTCTTACAACATATCTTATACCCGCACTGATGCACATCAATAAATTGGCAAGATGGGTAATATTACTGCATATTTAATACCTATAACATATTTATAATAAAAAATACCCTTATTTATAAAAGTAAAATAAATTGAAATTAGAAAGCATAATGATGTCTTCCTGTGAATAATAATAATTATAATAATAATTCATATAAATACAATGTAGCTAAAATTAAACATATTGTATGCATACATACATACATACATTCATGCTATCAATAAACAACACATTCCATATTCTTGCATCAGAATAAAATTATCTAACAGATTCTTTGCCTTTAGATGTTTTTCCTTAAGTTACAAGACATCAATACATAAAAAGGAAAGGGTAAGAAACACCAGCAAATGAATTATTTATTTAAAAAGAACTGCCTTAGGACAAATGACGATAAAAAAAAATCTTTCATGTGTTGATGCTTTTCAGCAAAACACTAGGTGGCATCCTTTGATATAACACATATACAGTACAATGGACTCACGCTTTTATAATGTTGTTCATTTCTTAATCTCTTGCACTCTTAAGAGATATTGTTACAGATAGGAAAATATTTTTGTTGATAACATTTGATACTATTGGGACACTATCTAATAGACTTTACTACAGATATTTTTATGAGCATTTTATGCTGCATACATTTTCATTTTCAGCCACTAAATAAAATACATTTTGGGGTGTCATTGATTGAAAAATTGTGGTATTAAAGGAAACTATACCCCCAAAGCAATAAAGGTCCCCATTAAAATATATTGCATAAAAAAGCTCATATGTAAAACACTGCTTCCTTAATTTTCATAATATACTGTTCTCTATTTAGTAGTGTGAGGAGCTCCCGACAGAGCATCCTTCCTCTTTGGCGCGGAATCCAAGATGGCAATGCCCATAGCTACCACGTGAGTAGCAGAAGCAGCGGCGATGTGACGCCACGCAGAGTGTTGCCAGTAAAGCAAAAAGCCAGACTTTAACACAGAAGTCAGCTATTGGGTACTACTGTGCATGCGTCTGCCCTGGGAAATTTAAAGTAAGTAGAAGAAGGAAGCTGATTGCTCTTTGGTGCTCAACAGAAGAACCCCTGGACTGGTGCAGTTTTCTGTTTATAGGAGCACTTGCCCGTGGTTTCAGGTACTTATATACAATCACATGGGGGTGCCTAACATTTGGCGCCCCCATGTAAACTTAAACTTTTTCATTATCCTTTAATACAGATAATTACTGTATGCCAGTTCAGAAACCAGTTTAATTGGTATCAGATTTTAATAATCAGCCTTGAGCATCAGCTTTTACAGACAAACCTCATTTTTTGCTTGTAAATTTGCAATGAGCACCAAGCCTAACTTCTCAACAGCTGTAAGTCACTTTGTAAGATGGTGACCCCTCTGGGACAAGTTTGAAGTCCTATTGCTGTTATTGAGATGCTGAAATTTTAGGCTGGAAACAAATTCTGTATGTAAAATATAGCATTTTTAACCATATTAATTTTATAGGGTTTAAAATAACTGGTTGTGATATATATAAGGGTGTGTATTTCCTTTTACACCAAAAGTGAGCATTAACTAGCTTTTTATTTTTGTTTTAAACAAGAGAGGAACAAACATGGATTATAGACAAACATGCAGAATATATCTGACTTTCCCAATGAAATGTGCAATCTCCCTTTGGCTGTCAATACAAGCTCCAAAGGACATAACCATTTAACTGGAATGTAAGTGCTGTTTGTGAAAGTTATTTGCCCTTTTTGTCCTTTGTCTTTATTGTATTGATTATACATCCATCATTTGGGAAATTCAAAATAACAGCAATATCTTGTCAACTTTCTCTGCTATTATATACTAGTAACCTGCCTGTCATTGCTTGATGTGGTATTTATGTTCTTTCAGTCTACTATTGGTGTGTAAGTCTGTGTGTGTCTAAGAGTTTTTATTTGTGCCCTAGTATAAGCTTTTAATGGCATGTGAGCATTTTGTGTGTCAGCTTTGGTTATGCCAGTGTCTAGTTGTCTGAAATAACTGATTCTGTGACATTATTGTGTCTTTGTGATATTTTGTCAGAAGGTATTTGTGTCTATGTTCAAGCCATGAGAATGTGCTTGTTTATAAGCAGGTTCAAATTGCTTTTTTAGCATCTGTATTGCTGTGTTTTTGTCCTTATTTGTACATAACTATTCCAGCAGTGCAAACAAGTGTGTCCAATGATCATAAGTGCATTATGTATAATAATTTCCCTATATCAATCACATAGTGTCAGGAATGGGTAGGGGGCACTGTGGAGGCAGACATAAGAAGGGTGAGTCCTTCAGACAGGAGCTGTTAGTGCAGATGGGACACCAAGATCAAAGGACAGGATCAGGGAGATGAGGGGAAGAGTGAGAGTCTGAAACAGGACTGAAACAGGACTAGAACAGGTTGTTGTGGGAAAAAAAAGCAGAACTGGATCAGAGACTGGACAGGAGCAGGATGAAGTGGGATGACAAAGCAGACAGGACTGGAAAGCAGAGCAGGGCTGGAGCAAGGTACAAGGTTCATGTTGTGTTTGGATAACTGAGGATGAGCAGAGTATAAAAGAGCTTTATTAGGTTCATGCAGCCATTACAAAACAGTAACAAAAACTCTATCCTTCTTATACAGTATAGACAGTACTGTGTATACACAGCTTAACTCGTGTGCACAGTGACCTCTGCAGGCCATTTGTATAAACACCACATATGCCCTCTATAGTAGGAAAACATTTGGGCAAATGTAATAACAACAACAATGAAACAGTTCGCATCTTAAAGCAATAGTATACATTCTTCACATTACATAGTCCTTGGTTCATGCAGGTAGTTTTCTGATTCTCTCAGTATGCCTTATAGGTTCAATTTCTTCAGGCCTATTGCAGTTGGCATCAGGAGTAGGAAAATGTCCTTCATCAAATGGAACATCTCCAAAGTCATATCTAACAGGCGCAAGATGACTTGCATTCCATATGCGTCCATCAGATAGTTCATATGTGTATGGTCCTGGCTGGTGTCTCACTTCAAGTGGTGTACTAAATTTAGATTGTCCTGGTTTCAGTAGTCCTGGTTTCTTAATTCTGACTAAAGATACAGGCTGAAAGTACACTTCTCTTGCACCATGTTTTCTGTCAGTATAAGCCTTGCATTTGGCTTGTTGACGTTTGACAATGTCAGCAGTAGTTGATTTTGTAGGAACAGTATTTAGTGGAAGTTTGATGTCTGTCATGTAATAATTCAGCTGGAGATGATTGGGTTGTTGCATGGCACGTTGCTCTGTAGTTATGTAGGAACTCTACTGTAAATACTTTGCAAGATTTCCAAATAAGATTTGCTGTCTGTAGTGCTTCTTTCAGACTTTGGTTGAATTGCTCAATTTCTCAATTTGCTTGTGGGTAAAACACTGAAGATGTCCTATGCACAATATTCTTCTCTGTCAGAAAGATTTCCAAATCAGATGAGACAAACTGTGGTTCGTTGTCTGATTTGAACTCCTTTGGATTACCTTCTCTGCTGAAGACTATAGACAGAAATGTTATTACTGTAGCTGCTGTTATATGAGAATCAAATGCAATTTCAGGCCATTTACTGTAATAGTCTATCAAGGTTATAGGAAATCTGCATTCAATGGCAGCATCTGCAAAAGGACCCACAATATCAATAGCAAGTATTTCCTATGCTGAATTAGGGAATGGTACTGGCTGAAGTGGTGGTGTATGTGTGATAGCTCTTTGTCATGATTCTGACAAGTAACACAAAAATGAATGGTAGTTACCGCATTGGCATCCTTTACTGGCCACCAGTATTGTTCTTGTACTCTTTGTTTTGTACGTACAATTCCTTCATGACTCTCATGTGCCAGTTGTAGGAGCTTTTCTCGCAAGGTCTCTGGTACAAGTAAGCGGTGAGTTCCATGGACAACATAGCCATCTACTAAGGACAGTTCATGTCTAATCCTGTAGTAAGGTTGAAGATCAGGACTGAGTTTCTTCTTAGCATTTGGCCGTTTGCTTTATAAGATGTCCTGTAGTCTTACTTGGATTGGACATGTGAGGCAAGCTTGCTTAAAATCAGCAGCTGTAACTGTAGATGATAGTAAATCAGTTAGTGCTACAACTTCTATCCATTGTATGAGAATCTGCAGGTAAAGGTAACCGTGACAAACAATCAGCAGTAACATTTTTCAAACCTGATTTGTATTGCATTTTGTAGTTGGAATTCAGTAGTCTTACTGACCATCTAGCTATTTGCATTCCAGCTCTTCCTAGTCCTTTTGTTGTAAGCAGTCTAGTTAAAGGGCTATGATCTGTGCATAAGGTAAATTCTCTGCCCCATAGGTAGGTTCTACATTTTTCTGTTGCCCAAACACATGCTAGAGCTTCTTTTTCAACAGTGAAATATTTACGCTCTGGATGCAGTTTTCTCTGAATGATCAGCATGGATCTGTGTGAGAACTGCACCAACTCCATAGTCTGAAGCGTCTGTAGTAACCATAGTGAGTAGTGCAGAATCAAATACATTTACAGTAGTGCTGGACTGTTCACAATTAACCATTTCACTTTTTCAAAGCTATGTTGAGCAGTTTCTGACCAAACCAGACTTGAAGTTCCATGTAATAGTTCCATAACTGAAGCATAGTTTGCAGTGTGTTGTGTTGAACCACAGCGGAAGCAATATTTTTTATTTGTATTTGCTGTATGGTTTTGTAGTGAATCCCTTTCCTTAGCACAGTATTTTGCCTGTGACTGTGCATTATTAGGCCACAGCACTGGATTCACAGTCTGTACATTCCCAGTAGTTCCTTGACTGAGAGTTTTTGCCTCTGTCACTGCTTTTTTTAATTTGGCTAGCAACTGTACTAGCATTTGCAAGGGTTAAATCCTGCTCTAGGAGCAGTCTCTCTAATGCTGTCCACATTGGCAGAATTTATATATTTCAGTAACCACATTTACTCTTGGCACGAAAATGCTCTTTATAGCAGTAAGAGCAGTTTTATAAGTTTCATCAGGTGATGGTTAAGTATAGAATGTCCCTCTGCTCCCAGGCAGTGAATAAATAAAGTACGCTTTCTAGCAGCAGAAATCTGCCCTTGGTCAGCAGCAATAATGTAATTTTCAAACATACGGATCAAAGCAGTAAAAAGTATGGTACGCTCATCAAGGTTTAGAAGAAAAGCAGGCTGCTGCAGAGGTAGAAAAGACATCTCAAAACCATTTGTTGTGTTTTGATAGCCGAGGATGAGTAGAGTATAAGAGGGCTTTATTAGCAGGTTCATGCAGCCTTTACACAACAGTAACATAAACTCTATCCTTCTTAAACAGTATAGACAGTACTGTGTATACACAGCATAACTCATGTGAACAGTGAACTCTGCAGGTCATTTGTGTAAACACACAAGGTATAGACCAGAGATAGGAACCAGAGCTTGGGGCAATACTACAGTGCTCTGAAAGACCAATATTAAGGCACTGGTGGTGAGAAGGGCTGACCCTATATAGGGCAGGTTCAGTTTTTAATGGCTGACACCAAAGCACCAGTTAGGCTGCTGCAAAGGCCAGCTGATAATTAAAGAGCAAGCCTAGTACCTGTTCACCTAGCCTAATGGATAAGGCATAGCACTAGAAACCCAAAGGCCCCCTGGCTTGAATCACAGCAGAGCCTTACACATAGTATCTCGTATTTATCCCCAAGTACACAGATTATCACACGGAACCCAGTGTATACAAAGACTGCTAGTGGCCAATGCAGACACTAAATGTGTCTGTCCTCACTGCATTCCAAGACACAGTATTCCATGTATTATATAATCTACACCATAATCAGTGATTCCACACTTAATGTACCAAAAGGTCCTCTGCACCAAAAATTTGACATACTTGCCAAATCCACCACAGGTGTCTCACTTTCCCAAGAACATCGACAAAGAATAAAATGATCTTTTATTTACAAATTCTTAACACATTTTCACAGCTTGCCTTATATATAATTTATATATGTACCCGCCCCAGTGGAGCTTACAGTCTTGGGCCAGAACATTTACAGTGTGACTTACAGGGGTTAATTTACAAAGATTGGTGCTAAATCGTACCAATAAAGTTGTCCATAGCAACTGCTCTAGTTTAATGTCTGCCTTTGAAAATTAGACCTAGCGTGTCAACGAAAAAGGCAGAAATATTATTAAAATAGTCTGTGAGAGAGAGGTTATAGCATATTTTAGTCCATGCCATTACTGGCTTTGTTGTAGAATGACTTATAGCCTTTTGAAGGTAGGAGCTGAGGTGGAACAAAGGACTCCTTGTACTGCTAAATGTTGTTCCATATGTCTTCAACGCTAGAGAAATTTACAGTGTAATAAAAATTACTGGGAAAATCTTAGCACTCTAAACAACAGAGCTTTAGAGTCATATCACATATTTTCTCTCTGGAGGCAGCAGAAATTTATATTTTAAACCTCTACAGTTTCATAGTGC
The DNA here is from genome assembly GCA_024363595.1 of Xenopus borealis. Classification (NCBI taxonomy): domain Eukaryota; kingdom Metazoa; phylum Chordata; class Amphibia; order Anura; family Pipidae; genus Xenopus; species Xenopus borealis. The sequence goes on from CM044438.1 coordinate 36,050,975, forward strand.
AAATGTCCCTTCCATTTTGTGGCAGTGCCAACCAGCTTGCTAATGAAGAGTTTATCAGAAGCTAAACTGTGACTTGAGGTGTATCACAGGGTTTTACTGGGTGAATTAAGTTTATTTTGGTGACAGGGATTTTTTCCCGGAAGGTGTAATCTAAAACAAATAACTGTGGCTTTTACAGTTTGCTTAATGGAATGACTGTGCTGGTGGAAAATCAGAGGTCTACAAACTTCCCTACTTTCATCACATACTGTATAGTGATGGGCAAATTTGGAAGAAGTATGTATTTTCATCTGAGGAATAGGGTAAAGTCCTACTTATAGGGGCTACAAACAAACACAAATTGCACAATAAATAGGCAACAGTCAGTTTATTCTGCTAAATTTTCACCATGTGTCAGTAGCGGTGTGTCTGTTGAGTTGCATTTATTTTTGTATGATGTTTAGACTAAAATATAGCATAATTTAATTTATTATGGTATATTTTAAAAACAATATAAAACAGGTATGGAGTAAAATACATGTTGACCATGGCACTGTGGTGGTTGCATCTGCTTTATTCAGCATTTGTTAAATGTAGAGAGTGATATTCTGAAAAAAATTGCATTTGGTTTTTGTTAAATTTGGATTTTGAGTTATTAAACTTTTCATTCAGAAACTCTCCAGTTTGCAATTTCATCAGGTTGTTAGAGTCCAAATTACCCTAGCAATCACACTGATTTGAATACAAGACTGGAATATGAATAGAAGAGGGCCTGAATAGATATAAGAGAAATAAAAAGTAGCAATATTAATACATTTGTAGCCTTACAGAACATTTAAGATGGGGTCAGTCACCCCTGATTTAAAAGCTGGAAAAGCTAAAAGATATAAAAAAATGATTGACTCATGGATTGGAATTGGCCATTCTATCACATGCTCTTTAATATCTGATACTATCTGATCTCTAAGGATGACTGATTTACAAGGAAAGGGGGTGGCAGTTTATATGCATGTTTTGCTTTTTTGCAGCCTTATTTTGTACACTGCTCTGGCAGGTGCAGCCAGCATCATGGACTGATGTGTACTGTACATGCTGGCTCTCCCTAAAATGTGTCTGAATGAAATGTAAAGTATGGATTAGGTAGGGCACAGAAAGGTGGCACACCTGCATTCCTCCTCTGCCCACTTCTCATAAATACAGCACTGCTATATGCATGCAAAATGTCCCAAATTTCCAGGCCCTCCCCTCTCCCACCCCACAATATGCTTTAGTGTGAAAAAAAAACCGTTTAAAAAAAATGATGACCCTTTAAATGCAGAGAAGCACAGCAGAGCTCCCAGTCACCATCTTCCTGCAGGCTTCACGTTGTGAAGATACCCGAAGACTATACCACGAGCTGGAAAATGGTGACCAGGAGCTCTGCTATGGTTCTCTGCATTTAAGGGTCAAAAGTGTTTTTTTCACACTAAAGGATATAAAGAAAAAACAGTGATTAGCACTGTTACATATTTGACAACCTGGAGAGCACATAGCCGTTGCACATAATATGACCATTGCAAAGTAAAGGCAGTTTCAAAACAGAGTAGCATTTTTGTTTTGAAGAGAGAATTCTCCTAAGCATTCTGAAGTATATTTTACACAGACAAACAAACTTAATCCTGAATAAGCACATCAAACCATTTGCAGCATCCATTAATAGTTACATTATAAAAGATACATGCAATATAGTCTGCCCTTAGTTTACTTTGTTAGCAATGTTTAATCACCATGAAAATGTGTTAGAGATTTAAAACCCTTTCCAACCTAGAAATATATTTTTTAATGCACAAAGAACAGAAGCTTATTTTTTTTCATTCATTCTTCTGTGTAGTCTAAGCTTGTGTTAATTTTAATGGAGTCTATAATGTAGTGTAAATACCACTCTCAGGTTACAGAGTTTTTATTTTGGATCAAAAAGCAGGTTGCAGATCAGTACTGCTTCAGCTGTGCTTCTAAGTGGTTTTCATATAGTTACATTATCCAATAAAGTAAACAGGTTTTTTTTTATTATGTGATATGGAAGCCAAATTCACCTTTAATCTCAAAAATCTAAATGTTTCAAATGGACAGCTGCCAAACATAATTTGTAGTTGATGTACTAATTAACTGAATACTTCAGGTTCAGTGGAAGAAGCCATTAATACTGTATATGCACACCCAAGGAACTTTCATAGAGCGGATGCTCCAAAAGCTCAACTGTGTCTCTAAACTACTATAAAATTTTCAGAAGTACCACATTTACAATAATAGCATAAACTAGTCAGATATTAGTGCTATCTTTTTTCATGCAATGTAAATGATTATCTCTAGCAACTATTCTGAAGTCTCATTCTACATGCCATTCTTTAGACTAATAGGCCAGTTGGTAACCACCTGTCATTGTTTTTGTCCTTAAAGTGATTCTGACAATAAAAATTTAATTTTAACATATGAATGTACATTACATGTTACTTATAGGTCATGGTGATCATTTTTTTGCCAAGAGCTTTGTTTTTGTATTTAATTGTTAGTTGAATTTCCTAAGCCTGACTCTCTGACACTCTGACTTTGCCAACCTAACAGTCCCATCTCAGCCTGTTACTTACAGTTTCTAATGATAACAGATGCCTGCTGTACAAATATGGCAGCCCCCTCATACAGGAACATGGGGGATCAGACAGGTAATATAAAAGCATCATGCAAATACTTTATGGCAAATTTAGAAGTAGCTTTCAAAGCCAGTTATTATAATAGATGTAAAAAAGAGTTTAATTTCAGGTTTCAGTATCTCTTTAAATCTGCGCATATTAGCAGTGATAGGTGTTTGCTATTTAAAGGGATAGCAGGGGGATGCTGTGGTTTTTCTCCACTGGTGTCGTATATACCAGCAGATGAGACATCTAGGGGCCGATTTATTAAAGTGTGAATTTAGAACTCATCACAGAAAAGAGTGCATGGGTGTGTGTGTGTATGCTGGGTTTTAATTTGGAGGGGTTGAACTTGATGGACTTTGTCTTTTTTCAACCCAATTTAACTATGTAACTATGTAACTATGTAGCTGCCTGGTTGATCTAAGAACAGCACTCAATAGTAAAACCCATGTCCCACTGCATACTATTCAGTTACATTGAGAAGGAAAAACAACACAGCCTGCCAGAAAGCAGTTCCCTCCTAAAGTTCTGGCACAAGTCACATGACCAGGGGCAGCTGGGTAATTGACAAAATGGCTAGCACCATGTCAGATTTCAAAACTGAATATACAAAAAATCTGTTTGCTCTTTTGAGAAATGGATTTCAGTGCAGAAGTCTACTGCAGCACTATTAACACGTTTTCCCATGACAGTTTCCCTTTAATCTATATAGTTTAGATTGTACAAGTAGGCACAATGAAGTCCAGTTAGAATCAGTGTGTTGCAAGAAACCAGTTAAAATATAGTATATGTGCCATGGTTCTGTAATTTTTTTTAAGAAGTAATGTTAATACAAGCCATAACATTTCGATAAAAAGAGTAACCAATGGCCAATAAATGCCACTTACTGAGTGGTTGCTATGGATTAATGGATCTGGTGCAAGCTCTGTAGTCCCTATATTGAAATCAACCATGAGGCAGAATTGGAAATATGCATTCAATGAAAGAGACAGTGTAAACTATATAAAGGCACCATTAAAGTTAGTATAGCTAAGGAATCTTAGTCTAGCTTGGTCTAGCTGCCCCACATACTTTGGGATAGAAAGACAAAGAGACTTATAAGTGCATTATCACACTGTACTCAGAATGTCGCTGGGTACATAATTTAGAGAACGAATGAAGCACTTTTAAGTCATTATATCAGGATACCAATCAATTCAGTGGAATGTGGACTGTATTTATTTTCTTAATGGAATACACAATAATGACCAATCCTATAACAGTTAAGGACATTTTATGTAATATTCATATTCAGTAATATGATATATCCTTCCTTAGAGTATGTAATGATGCAGGGAAAAAAAATGTTTTGTAAGTGTTTCCTTTATTTAAATACTGATGTGTGTGAACAGAAAAGAATTGCTATGTTACTTTGGGACAGCATTGCTAACTATAGTGTCACTCTTTCCTATTTGCAAGCTTGCAACAATTTTCAAATATGCAAAATATAATGCTCAAGTGCAAGACTAGATAATACTTTTACAGAGAAACAAATTAAAGCAGTCAATTTGATACTTACATAGTCATCAAATGGATATACAAAAAAACAATCCAGGGTGAATCCAGTATGCAAATGCTCTATTTGTGTTTTGAACCAACCATGTGCCTTTTAAGGAACTATCTTTAGTCTTGGCTTTCTTTTTTACTTTAAAAAATATTACTTGTTATAATTAAATGGCTTTCTAGTGTCTCTTTTTTTTTTTTAGGTTCTTAAAATGTTTTCTTTTTATTTGAACATAAATTTGCTCAGATCTTTATTTTTCCAAACAAAATCTGATCTTTATTTTAGAAAAGAATGTTCCTTTGCATTAAAAGTAATATAGTCTGTGTTTGATGCTAGTTTAATTATTTTAATTTGTTTATTCATGCATTAATCAATTTGGGGGGTGGAGTAGGAGTACATTTTTAGTACTAAAGGTTTCATCATGTACTGAGGAAACCATTTCTTGCAGGTTTGCAAAAAGTATTTGTGTTCACAATAAATTGTAAAAATCCAATACATTCAAGTAACCCATAAACCTGCAATTTATCTCAATGATGTCAACAGATTATATCATAAAAATAATGGCATTAAATACAGCAGTTAGGTGTAAATCACTTTTTTGAATTTGCCATGTTTTTACATTGGTAATCATCTTCTGGGGGATAGACTTAAAGAAGAAATTGTCACAGATGATAATTACATAGTTACATAGTTAAATTGGGTTCCATCAAGTTCAACCCCTCCAAATTAAAACCCAGCATACAAACACACACCCCTCCACTCTTTCACACAAACCATATATGCCCATAGCTATACTAACTGTAGAGTTTAGTATCAAAATAGCCTTTGATATTATGTCTGTCCAAAAAATCATCCTAGGCCCCTTTTCAAAGCATCAACAGAATGAGCCATCACAAAATCACACGGCAGTGCATTCCACAACCTCACTGTCCTCACTGTGAAGAACCACTTACGCTGCTTCAAATGAAAGTCCTTTTTCTTCTAGTCTGAAGGTGTGGCCTCTGGTGCGGTGATCCTCTTTATGGGTAAAAAGGTCCCCCGATATTTGTATATAATGTCCTCTAATGTATTTAATGTATTTGTAAAGTGTAAATTAGTGACAAGTGAATCTGTTCCATTTCTCCGGCAATAATTGCTTTCAAGATATGTATGAGAGGATCAGAAAAATATTGAATCTAGAATACTTGGGAGAGTGAGTGGAATAGATTTTGGCCAGGGAGGCTCTTTTGAAATCTAGCCTCACTTGTTCAGAAAACTTGTATTTTTAATAATTAATATATTTCATCTTCAAGAATTACTTGACCTCTGATGCCTCGTTACTATTACAATTTATTCCCTTAAATACATTAAGACATCAGAGTATATTTTCATTTAAAAAAAATTGCTCAGTGTAAAAATAAAAACTGGGTAAATAGGCTGTGCAAACTAACATAATGGCCAGAATACAACTTCCTACTTTGCAGCTCTCTTGGTTTCCATTGATTGGTTACCAGTCAGTAAGCAATCAGTGACTCGATTGGGGCAATAGTGTTCAAAGTTAGAGAGCTGCAAAGGAAGTTGGGTTCTGGTTATTATATTAGATATTGGTTCATGGCAGCCTTTATAAATGACATTTTCGCCAACTATATTTTAACTATATTTTATTATTTATTTTGTACATACTATTTTTATACTATTATATATTACTATATTATATACTATTTACCCATTTTTTTTTTACACTGAACCGTTCCTTTAAGGATATTGTAAAATATAAATATATTATATATGTTTATAGGAAACAGATAAATGGTTTCAAAAGCAAACTTTATAGTCTGCTCATCTCCCACTAACCTTAAGTATTGCTATCTTTATTATCAACTAGTGATGGGCGAATCTCCCGCGATTCGGTTCGCCTAAAGATTAGCGAATTGCTAGAGAAATTCGCCAATCGAAATTTGCCACTGCTACTGTCGCGAAACGAGTCGCGGGACGCTTTTGACGCGCGTCGCGTCAACTTTGTTTGTTTTCGGCGCGTTGCGTCGTTTCCGCCAAAAACGATGCGCAACTCGTTTTTTAGGCGAAATTTCGCTTGGCGAAATTTCGCTGGTGATTCGCAAATTTTTTCGCCAGCGGCGAATCGCGGGAATTCGGTCCTGCCGAATAAATTCGCCCATCACTATTATTAACCCCTGTAGAAATGAATCATGACTATTTTCAATGACAACACTTTCTGCAGCCTACATTACCACCATGATCTGGTAATGTACATTTAATTCCTTTAGTACATTTGTCAATCATCTAACTGTTTTAAGTATATGTCTGGTAATAAATGGAACCTGTCTGTCACCAAATCTTGGTAGGCTGTAAAACCTTGTGACTAATTCTGGTTTACAGTATACTAATAAACTAGTTTATATCACGGAGCCTATCAGCTCCCAGCGGGAGAAGTGCAGACCAAGGAGGAAGCTTAGGGTAAAAGTTCAGCAGTATCCAAAAGGGGTCAGTTGAAAGTGTAGTTAGATTCTGGCAAAGGTTAAAAAGGCAGGCAGCAAGAATCAGGGTCAAAGCAGAAGTCCACAATCCAGGAAACAGCAATTTAGGAATTTGGGGAACCCAGAAACACAAGTCAGTAATTACTATAATCAGACATCGAAACCGTAACCTGGAAGTTTTTTTTATTTTCAAATTTCATGCTGGGGGTGTCAAGGTGCCGGGGTCACGGGTACCGCCATCTTGGATGTGGTGGTGCCTGAGACAGGAGCACCATTGTGCACTCCTGACAGTACCCTCACTTCCAGGGGAGGGGGCTGGACCACCACCTCATGGTTTATTTGGAAACTGCATGTAGAATTTCCTCCAGTGGAGGAGCATGGACATCAATCTGTTTTATCCAAGAGAACTTTTCGAGGCTGAAATCCTTCCATTGGATCAGGAATTGTAGAGACCCTCTAGAAATTCTTGAGTCGGTTTCACCAAGGATACGTGGAACGCATGAAGGATTTGCATCTTGGGGGAATCTGAAGTCACAGGATTAACAATCTCTGCAATGGCGAATGGACCAACAAATTTTACACCCAACCTGAGGGAAGGAAATTTGAGACTAATGTTTCTCGTTGAAAGCCACACTTTTCTCCAAATTGGCTTTGGTAGCTGACCAAAATGCCTGACACATGGGCTGCATGATCAAAGTCTGCTGGAACATCAGACAAGAGGAAGTCTTGAAGGAAGGCTTATGGATGTTGCCCATACACGGTCAAGAAGGTTGATCCACCAGTGGAGGCATGGCAAGCGTTGTTATGAGAGAACGGCCCAATCATCCTGACAGATTTCTCAGGAACTGTTTCAGTGCTTGGTTTACCCTCTCTACTGCCCCGTTGGATTGAGGGTGAGGGTGATAGGCAGAGGAGAATTGGAGGGTGATACCCAAATTCTTACACAACGATCGCCAAAACTTGGAGACAAACTGGGAACCTCTGTCAGATACAATCTCAAGTCAGACGATATATTGAATGAACAAATGAGAGAGTTCAATGGCAGAGGGAAGTTTATGAAGTGGTATAATGTGTAATCTTACTGAAGTGGTCTATAACTACCCATATTACTGTGTTCCCCTTGGAAGGTGGTAGTTCGACAATAGATTCCATAGGGAAGCAATGATTTTTGTGGGAGGAACAATTGGTTCTTGATTTTCACTGGTGCAACCCTCAGATACAATGCTTTGGAATAGGGCATCTGCCTTCCAATTCCTGGTGCCAGCGTGGTATATAATCACAAATTTGAATCGTGTGAAGAAGAGTGCCCACTGAGCCTGACAAGGGTTCAGTCTCTTGAGAGTCTGGATGAATTCTAATTTTTTGTGATCAGTGTAGATAGTGACAGAATGAGGGGCTCCTTCCAGACGTTGTAATTTTGCTCAGCAGGAGAGAATTTTCTCGAGGAATAAGCATGAGGGTATAGTTTCCCATCTGCGACTTATAAGAGGATAGCTCCAGCCCCTGTGTCAGAAGCATCTACATAAATGAAGAAGGGTTGCAGAAGGTCAGGATGTTGAAGGACAGTAGCAGTGGCAAACAAGTCTGCAAAGCCTCCAAAGCGGGAGGGGGCCAAGCGTTAGGTTCCAAATGAGAGCCAAGACAGTTGCAATACGGGAGGAGAACCCCTTCATAAATTGTCGGTAGTAGTTAGCAAAACAGACAGATCTTTGTATGGCCTTGGTACTTGTTGGAAGAGGCCAGTCTTGGATTGCTGTGACCTCAAATTCCTCATGAGAGATAATGTAACCCAGGAAGGGAATATTGGGCACCTTGAAGACACACTTCTCTCTTTGGTGAATAGGGAGTTTTCTCTCAGATGGGAGAGGGCTTCTTTCACCCGGGTTGGATGACTTTTCAAGTCTTTGAAGAAGATTAAAATTAAGATTGCCCCAGTTGATCCATGAAGATGTAATTCACAAATTTTTTAAAGACTGAAGATTAATTTCAGAGGCCGAAGAGCATTACCAGGTATTTATATTGGCCATCTATGGTGTTGAATGTCATCTTCCATTCATCACCTTCTCGAATGCGGATGAGGTTGTAAGCTCCTCAAAGATTCAACTTAATTAATATCTTAGCCCCTCTGAGTTGATTTTTTTTAACCATGATATTGTTTAGGTCCCTGTAATCTATACAGGGATGCAATCCGCTATCATTCTTCTCCAAAAAAATATCCCAGCCCCTGCAGGAAAAGATGAAGGTCTAATGAATCCTCGCTGCGGGTTATTTTGGATGTATTCCTTCATTGCAGAAGTCTCAGCAGGAGACAAGGGGTAGGTCCACCCTCTGGGGGGGCATGGTACCAGGAAGAAATTTGATGAGACAATCATAAGAGCAATGAGGAGGGAAAATCCCTGCAGACTTAGCAAGTAAATAGTTCTTCTGGCAGTAATGGCTCTAATGAGATATCTGGTTGGCAGACCAGTCAATAGAAGGATTATGCAGACGGAGCCAGGGTAGACCCACCAGTACAGGAGCCATGGGACAGTTTATTAAAAGAAAAGACAGTTTCTCTCAATGTAGGGATCCAACCATCAGTGGAAGTTCTCCAGTTGTCTCTGAGATTATCTCAGAATTTAGTGATCAATTATTAACTTGGCAAAAGTGACATCAATTAAATTACCTGCAGCCCTGGAATCAAGAAAAGCGGATACATAGATATTCTTATCAAGTAGCAGAATCTGTAATGGCAAAAGAAATCGATGACAATTATTTTGAGGTGCAGGGTTCATGCCACCCAGGTAAAATTCACCAGTTCTACCTGAGCTTGGAGATCCTCCCAACTTCAGGGGACAACAATTAGCATAATGGGCTTTTCCGACACAATATAGGCATAGACCAACCAAACATCTCCAGATCTTTTCTTGTTCAACGAGACACATCTAACAAATCTGCATAGGTTCCTCTGAGGGAGTGACAGGAGGAGGAAAAACAGGATTAGGAAGGAGGGGTCTCTTAAAGTGTGGTGCCAGAACAGGCAGGAATCTTTTGCTTGGACTGGTGCTCCTTGAGACGGGCATCTATTTAGGAAGTCTTCCAATAGTACAGGACGATCCCTGGAGTCTAAGTAATCTTTGAGTATAGTTGACAAGCCTTGATAGAACACCACTCCATAAGCCTCATTGTTTCAGTTACTTGCAGCCATCAAAGTTCTGAAATCAATGGCATATTCACTGTGGTTCTTTTGCTGGATCTGTAGAAGACAGGAAGAGGCATAAGTGACACAACCAGAGGTATCAAAATCAGCAGGCTTGGAGGAAATCCTTGGCATTGAAGGTCAGAGGAGAATTCTTTTGCTAAAGTAGTGTTGCCCATTCTAGAGGTTTACCCTCCAAATGGGACATCAGATACCCCACCTTGGCTCGTTCAATGGAGTACTGCGAGGGTTAAAACTCAAACTGGATCAGACACTGAGTAATGAAACCTCTTCAGGCTTGAGGATCCCCATTATAGCAGGGAGGTGGAGGAATGCGGGACTCGCCAGCCAATGAGGCCGCAGAACAACTGCAGAGGGAGGATTTCACACAACTGAATAAGCAGATGGCATCCGAGAAAGAAGTGTATCAAGTACTTGCCAATTCAGACCTGCTGAGCTTCATAAACTTCCATGGGGGACGCCAACCCCTGGAGAGCTCTTCCGTCATCAGACATAGCTTCTTCAGTGGGGTTCATGGCCCGATTTTACTGTCATGGGGCCCATTGGCTCTCAGCTGGATAAATCCAGACCAAGAGGAAGCTTATGGTAAAAGTCCAAGTTCAGCAGTATGCAAAAGGGGTCAGGCGAAAGCGTAGTTAAATTCAGGCAAAGGTTCAAAAGGCAGGCAGCAAGAATCAGATTCAGGGTGAAAGCAGAAGTCAGGAATCCAAGACACAGCAATTTAGGAATCCCAGGAACACGAGTGAGCAATTCCTATAACTGGGCATAGAAGTTAATTTATTTTCAAATTTCACACTGGTGTTGACCCGTGTGGGTCATGGGCACCACCATCTTGGACACTTCTACGAGTTTATACTCGTAGATGTAATATTTTTACAAACAGAAACATTGCAGTTTGTGTTAAAGCAGAGGCTTAAGTAGTTTTTAACTTATTTCACCAAGGCTTCATATGATTTTATCAAAGTATTCAGGCCTAAATCATTTACACACTATATAACAAAAGTATATAGGAAACAATTAAATGGTCTCTGAAATCATTAATATTATCTAAAATGTTTATTGCTGCTTCTGAAAAACTGTAGACTCAAAAGTTTGCTATAGATATTGTACAATCTTTCATATCAGTGGAGAGAGATGACATTTTATTCTCTGTAATATCTGGATTTTATGTCCCAGTTCATCAGCTTTTGCTTTATCTCTAGCCAATTTACCAACATCTGCCTACCCAAATCAATCATATTCTGCCACCCATTGCATCAGCCTCCAATTATCTTTCTCAATGTAATCAGCATTTGGTATCTCTCTTCATCAGCAAAATATGTTTACTATTACCACAATCCCTGTTAAGTGAAGTTAATATTGAGTGTTCATACAGTATTACCCATAATGTCCCATCTGTTTGATATCAGTCTATGGAGGCAGATACTAATCAGTAAAAGCCTTCTCAGATTTGCAATCTGCTCTCACAATGGACTCTGCCCTCACACTTTAAGAAACACTGTTTTAAAACTAATTTAGACAGCAAATTATATATTCTTCTATACAAATCCTTTAGAATACACACAAGGAAATGAATAGACTGTGGCAGAAAAGCAAAATTTACACATGCTCTAAAGCGTGTTCTATATTTTCCCATGGCATGGCTTTTCAAAATGAATTAAATTAAATGCCATATGCATAGAGATTTAATTTAGATCTAAAAGTGAGTTATTTACAGTTTACTTAACAAATTGTACATCATATCAATAAATAAGAAATAATTCTTAGTGATTTGTACACACATGAATGGCTATAAAACACACAGCACTTTCTTATATGTGGAGAAATACAGAAAACTCCAAACAGATGTCTGGATTATATTATGAATTCACTTCTTCTTATTCATTGGGTGCACGCTCCTTCTCTGAAGATGAATTGTTTTATAGTTGCTCATACATTTCCCATCAACCTGCATCATTACTTTTGTGAGTTATTGAACAAGAAAATCACAAAGGGAAGTGTAAACAAAGTAACTTTTCAATATCCATGAGACTTCATATTAATCAATGAATAAGCATGTATTAGTATGCAGATTTTGCTACTTCTGACCTCTACCAATTATCTGCAATCATGTTTTATCATGTAGGAAAAATGCTGGGCCACCGAATTCACTTGAGCCATTTCTCATCATAACTAAGTATGTAGAATCCATTAAATATTCTGTTACTCACAATTTTAACCTCTCTTGCATAATAAAAGGTAACTCCAAGTTGGCTTTCTGACACAAATATATCCCTTATATAACTATAACTTATTCTATCATAGTTGCTTCACTGGAGGTGCAGCATTTTTATTTTGCATTTGTTCTATTTTTTATTGTGTCCATAAATCTTTTTTATCCATTTACATAACATGGAAGAAAAGTCTAATTAGCAAAACTTGATTTCTTGTTACTCTGCATAATATGTAATTCCTGAAAAATGTGCAGAGCACAAATACCAATGAAAAAAAGAGTAATATAACTTGAATTTTCAGCACTGTTGCAAAATTTATTATTGCAGGGAAATCACCAATTAAGATATTTACTACATATTGTAAACCGAAAAGGCAGAGTGAATAAATATAATACCACTTTAAAGGTTGCCTATGTTTGATTACAACAGCTGACTTTGTTCTCTGTACCAGTGCTTCTCTTTGCACTTTATACATGAGAGTACTTTGTTGGCATTAGTAGACGCCTGAAACTGCTTAAAGTTTGTTATTCACAATAAACCCTCCGGTAGCTCAGAGTAATAGTTAGATACAAGTTTCTAATTTAATCCAGAGACAGGAAGGTTGGATACTAGTCAATCTTTAAAGAACAAGTAAACCTTTTTTTTTTCTATCTGTAAATTTGCTCTAAACAGCCCCCCAGATTAATGTACCTTAGTCCCTGCTGCAAGTCTGCTCTGGTTTCTGTGTTATCAGCAGCTTGTTTCCTCTTCTTCCTGGTGCAGAGTGAAGCCCCGCCCCATAGTTTACTGAGCTGACCTTATCTCTTGGACTAGTCCAGGAGATCATTTGCATACTATGACATAGCAGAGACCATTGCATTAGTAGACACCTGAAACTGCTTAAAGTTTGTTATTCACAATAAACACCTGTAATGAGATATATTAAATGGTAGCTCAGTGTAAATAGTTTGATAAAAGGTTCTAATTTAATCCAGATACTAGTCAAGCTTTAAGGGATTTTTTACTGGATTTTTAGGGAACGTGTAAAGCAGTGTTGCAAAATCCTGCTCCAATTGATTATTTATTGTTGGTGTATAATCATGGGTGTACAATTTTTAAGGATTGTGTAGTTATAACTTGACTGACCACTCTAGTGCTATTCACACTACTATTTTTTCTTTTTCCTACTAACTGTACTGGTAATAATGTTTTGTTTAGTACTCCATGTAGTGTATAAATATCATTCATCTGTGGAATCTTGCTTTTCTGTTTTTTAAAAAAATGTATTCACCACCTTTGCAAAGTGCAGACATGTGCATGGCTGGAATCTCGAGGTTCCAACCTCAAGGTCACTATGAACAAATTAAAAAGCACCAGAACCTTAAGCTACTCTACTAATAACAGTGTTCCAACTTAGAAGTATTCCATTTATCACTACTCTTTGTAATCTGTCTTTCAAAAGTTCTCTATACAAGTACACATAATATGTTCCAGGACAATGTTTCTTAGTTAAATTAGTAACCTGTGTGTTACAGTAGAAAGCTCTTTAGCAACTGTAACCCCAAGGTCTAGGCTTCTGCTCACCTTTACGTAGAAAATAGTGATGAGCGAAATTATTCAGAGTTCTCCACAAAAATGATGCCCATAGTCTCCAATGGGTGAAAAAGAAATGTTGCGTGTCAACAAAATAGACTTCAATGTATTTCAGCAAATTTTTTATCCAAGCGAAATGGATTAGATTCACCCATCAGTAATAGAAAGCGATTTCATTTATCTACTGTGCCAACTGAATCTACTGTGTTCTGGAACAAACTAACAATATTATGATAGAACATATTTTTTTAATATATTAACCCTTAGTATTCTCTCCAAAAGATTTCCTACAAAATATATGAATCTAACAGGCCTATAGATCTGTCTGAGAAGGGGATCCTATGTTTAAAATTATTAAATGGTTTGTGAGCACAAAGCTTAGTTCCTTTTGTGCTCTGAGGTCAATTGGTTACTTGTTCTAGTTTTCCATAATTACATCTGAGTCAACCTGTCACCTATGTTTAGAAATTAATTGGATCTGTTAAAAATCTAGTCGGATCTGTTAAAAATCTAGTCTTCATTAAATGGCTTCTTAGACCAGCAAATTAAGGAGAATAATTTGTGTAAAGCCATTGCTTTCTTCTATCTTCAATCAACCAATTGACCATCCAACACCCTTTTGCTTACATTTCTTTTGCAGCAATGGCCTTTTGCTTGCCTAGCTGTTGTTTTGCATACTCATTTAAATGTTTCCTGGGCAGAATAATAAGTATTTTTTCATTTTAATTTCACAATTGTGAATGTACCCTACATATACTGTGTATATATATATATATATATATATATATATATATATATATATATATATATATATATATATATATATATATATATATATATATAGAACAAAAAAATGCTGTTGCACTCTAGGGACTTGTAGAAAAATGAAAAAATGTATTTAGATCTAAATACATTTTTTCATTTTTCTACAAGTCCCTAGAGTGCAACACCATTTTTTATTCTATTTATATGCCTTATTCTGTTGGCACCTGGGCAATTTCCCCAGTGGAATGCACTACCAAAAGGAATTACAGACGTCTGGGTGCTAGCCCGAAGGAAAAGTATACTGCAGGAAATGACAGCACTCCAAGTGAAAACAGCAAATCAAAAAAATCAAATGAGGTGGAGATTTATTGGTGATCCAATGTTTCGGCTCCACACAGAAGCCAAACTTTGTATACTGTCTTACTAAATGTAAACCACTGAACTCAATGAGAATACTTGAAAAAAATCTTAATTTCCATTAAATGAAATTAAATTAAAAACCATTTCCAAACAAAAAGGGGTAGATTTATCAAGGGCGAACTTGAATTTTTCAAATTTTATTATGGTCAAAACTGTAAAAATTTGCCTAGGGAGTTATCCAAATTCTATTCGAGTTTTTTAAAAAAAAATTCGATTTTCAATATTTATCCTACTCTGGCCCTTTAAAGGAACAGTTCAGGGTAAAATTAAAAACTGGTTAAATAGAAAGGCTGTGCAAAATAAAAAATATTTCTAATATAGTTAGTCAGGGAAAAATGCAAACTATAAAAGTTGGAGTGACTGGATGTCAAATATAATAGCCAGAATCCAACATCCTGCTTTTCAGCTCTCTAAATCTGAGTAAGTCAGCGACTTGAAGGGGGGCCACATGGGACATAACTGTTCAGTGAGTTTGCAATTGAGCTTCAGCATTCAGCTCAGATTCAAAAGCAACAGTTATGACCCGTGTGGCCCTCCCTCAAGTCACTGATTGGTTACTGCCTGGTCACCAGGGTAACCATTCAGTGTAAACAAAAGAGAGCTGAAAAGCAAGTAGTAGTGTCCTGTTCTTTTAGGTTAGACTTACAGTGACTCCAGCCTTTATACAGTACATTTTTGGCTAACTAACTATATTGAAAACATTTTTTATTTTGCACAGCCTATCTATTTACCCAGTTTTTATTTTTATACTGAACAATTCCTTTAAGAACTCAAATTTGATTATTTGCCGAATTGCTGTATAAGTAAATGGGAGAGGTCCAGGGATTAATTTGGTGATGTTTGCAGCCTTCCTGACATTAGCATTTATTTTGGAGACAAAACTTGAATTCAGTTTTAAAACTCAAATCGAATTCAATTCAAATTCAATTTGAGTTTTTGGGACGATCCTATTCACCCGAGTTTGACATTTTTTAAAAAAATCCATTTTGAGTTTTAAAAAACTCACATGAATTTGAAATTTCACCCTTGATAAATGTGCCTCTAACTGTGTTCTTTTCAAGGATAACAAACCAGACTGTAACCGACACACAAACTGCCCCCCCCATAAGTGAATAGCTCCAAAAAACCCACTTTTTGTCATTGCAACCACTGTAAACAAACATGTGGAACTGTGTTTAGAATAGAGAAAGCTAACACCAGTGTAATACAGAAAACCAACCTATACACATATATAGAAACAGTTGCAAATAAAGTAGCAAAATTAAAGGAAAACGATACCCCCCGAACCCCCCGAACAATGTAGGTCTCTATAAAAATAATCCAATCTCCCGTCGTGTAATGCATAAAAGCCGGAGTGACTGGATATCTAACATAATCAAATTCGACTATTTGATGGTCGAATTTGCCTAATTTGCATATTTGAAATTCGAATCTTTTTAAAAATTCGATCGAATATTCGAATGTGAATTTATGTGAATTTAGTAAATCTGCCCCATACAGTACAATAATGCCAAGGTATTTGAAAATCTAAGCTTGAGTTAATAATAGATATTTATAGTTCATTTACTGATGTATTATCTGATGTGACTATACCTGAATATATTATAGAATAAATGGCTTTTACACAAGAGATCACAAGGACCATTTACTTGAGTGCAAAGTGAATCAACTTGTTGCAATGTATTGCAGTTTTTTCTGTGTAATTCTGTGTAATTATGCCTTCTGTAATCAGGGCTACATTTTAGCAGTTATTACACCCAGGTTGTACCTAGTAACTGGCCAAGTTAACAGAATTTAAGAAAATTTAAGAAATTCTCTCTACTATTGTAGAGTTACATATTTTTATATATGTTTTCTTAATCAAATTTATAATAATATACGTGTGTTACTATGGTGACAGGATAGATCTTCTTTCACTGTTTCCTGTATCTATAGCTATGGGGTGAGCATTGTCTTTTATTGCTCAATCTGATGTATATTGAGTATGAGCTTTCTTAATAATAGTCCTATAACAATTTGAAAACCAGTACACTGGGCCATCATTAGAAATCACAGGGGCCCGTACAATAACATGCCAACATGAGAGCAGTTCAGCAGCCCTGCTGCAGTGTCTCGATGATAGGAAATCCAATCAGGCTGCCCTTAGCACAAGCAGTAGTAGTGTTTGTACAAACAATCCATCGTGCAGTCACAGGAGGGAACCTCCTTTCTCCCTCTTCTAAACTTACCTGTGCAGTACTCTGGCAAGGTCCTACAGCCAAAAGGAAAACCTATTAATACTAATATTATTTTCTTAACAGACAATTACATTGTTGATGTATCAAACAAACCGTAAAACAGGATGGTTTAAAATTGGTTAATAGCCTTATGATTAGTGATGGGCGATTCTACCCAGTTTTTTCGAATTTCCAGCGAAATTCACGAATTGGCGGAAAAAAAATTGCGAAACGAGTCACGGCACGTTTTTGACGCGTTGCGTCGCTTTCGACACGCGTCGCGTCATTTTCACCGCGCCTCACGTATTTTTTGTCGCGACTCGTTTTTGTTCACAAATTTTCGACAGGCGAATTTTCGCTGGCGTTTTGCGAAATTATTCGCCCCTGGCGAATAAATTCGCCCATCACTACTTATGATATACATATTTTTAATATTCTATATGTACAAAGCATAAATTGATTCCTTTTTGAAATTAAAGGGGTGGCTCATGTTCAGAATAAAGCCAGTCAATTAATTCATGGGCATATTTCATTCATTTTACCAATATATATTAATAAGAAAAAATTAGCGATTACATAGTTAACTAACCCAAAAGATGGGACTCCACCGCATTAAATCTTCTCAGACTGTCTTTTTCAGAAGGGTTCGCCGACACCCACTCCACAGTCTTCCCCCTCCCTTCACTGAAATGTAGTCATTGCTACAGCTGCTTCAAGCTCTTACTGCACAGACTCTAGTGCCTCCTTAATGTATTTAATATACAACCGTTCATTGGCTGTGCAAATATAGCTGAGGTCTCCTGTCCCAAATGCTTGGGGAGGGGGGAGTGAGGGGAAGTCAAACCATTTTTATGGTCCAAAGCTGCAGCTTGAACTGAACTGATAAGTGTGGTGTTTATACAAATGGCCTGCGGGTGTCACTGTGCATACACAGGACTTTCTGTACAGCTTGAAAGTGAAAGTAAGAGTTATGCTGTTATGTAATGGCTGCATGAACCTGCTAATAAAGCACTATTATACTCTCCTCATCCTCTGCTACCAAACACAACAAATGGTAACAAGGATGTCTTTTCTACCTCTGCAGCAGCCGGCACCTTTTCTACCAAACCCTGGTGAGCCTACACCATACCTTTTACTGTTTGGATCCGTATGTTTGATAGTTACATTGTTGCTGCTGACCAAGGGGAGGTTTCTGCTGCTAGAAAGTGTGCTTTACTTATTCACTGCCTGGGGGCAGAGGGACAGCATATATTCTATACATTACCATCACCTAATAAAACTTATGAGACTACTTACTGCTTTAAAGAACTTTTTTTGCCAAGAGTAAATGTAGTTGATGAAAGATATAAATTCTGCCAACGTGGATAGCGTAATGGTGAATCCCCAGAACATTTTGTAGCAGCTTTGAGAGAGCTGGTTGTTACCTGTGAATTTGGGAATCTAACAGATGAAATGCTAAGAGACCAAATTGGAAAAAACAAACTCACCATGCATTAGAGAAAGTTTGCTCCTAGAGCAAGATTTACCCCTTGCAAAGGCTATTACAGTTGCTAGCCAAATTGAAACAGCTGTGGCAGAGGCTAAAACTCTCAGTCAGGGAACTGTTGGGAATATACAGCTTGTGAATTCAAAACTGTGGCAAAATGTGACAACGCCAGTGCCTGCCACACAGCCTTTGTCTAAAATTTCACCACAAAGCAACACTGTGCAAAGAACTTTGTGCACAAAGTTAAGTTGAGACCAGATATAAAAACAGTACACCAGAAATTGAGGTGATTGCCCTACTCTATAAGGGAGACTGTCTCACAGGAACTAAAGAAATTGGTAGAGTAAGATGTGATTGAAAAATCAGAATCCTCTGAATGGGTTTCACTAATTGTTGTAACAAAGAAAACTGGAGGTATTTGATTGTGTGTTGATCTCCGTGAACCTAATAAAGCAGTTGTTATGGATAATCATCCCTTGCCACACATAGAGGAAATATTTTCAGAACTCCGAGGAGCAAAATTATTTTCAACTCTGGATCTTCAGAGTGCTTATCATCAAGTATTAATGCATAAAGAAAGCCGAGACCACGCATGATGGTTTACTTCTGTTCAAGCGTGTACCTTATGGACTGGCTTCAGCACTGAGTTGTTTTCAAAGACTGATGTCTTCTATACTCCATGACATACCTGGTGTACAATGCTACTCGGATGATATAATTGTCTACACTCCAACTATGGATCTTCATGACAAGTACCTGGAAAATGTTCTGAAATGCATTGATTCTGCAGGACTCAAAATGAACCTTTCAAAATGCCACTTCAAACAAACTCAGCAGTCATTTCTGGGTCATATAATTTCACAAGATGGATTACGGCCTCACCCTGACCATGTCAACGCGGTTAAACAAGCACCTACTCCATCTGATTTCCAGACCTTATGAGCTTTCTTAGGTCTTACTTCATGGTATTCTAAGTTTATTCCCAACTATGTTTCAGTTGTGGAGCCACTTCAAGCACTGTTACGATGAACTTCAAGTCTTGTTTGGTCAGAGACTGCTCAACATAGCTTTGAAATAGTGAAGCAGTTAATTGTGAACAGTCCAGCGCTAGCCACTGTGGTTACTACAGACGCTTCAGACTATGGCATTGGTGCAGTTCAGAGAAAACTGTTGCATTTGCGTCCAAAACACTTACAGAGACAGAGCATAAGTATTAATCTGTTGAAAAAGAAGCTCTAGCGTGTGTTTGAGCAACAGAAAAATGGAGAACCTACCTATGGGGTAGAGAATTTACATTATGCACTGATCATAGCCCTTTAACTAGACTGCTTACAAGAAAGGGACTAGGAAGAGCTGGAATGCGTATAGCTAGATGGTCAGCAAGCTACTGAATTTCAACTACAAAATGCAATACAAACCAGGTTTACCTGCTGTTTCTGATACACTGGATGAGGACAGAAGTTGTAGCACTGACTGATATATTATCATCTACAGTCCCAGGTGCTCATTTTAACAAGCTTGCCTTACATGTCCAATTCAAGTAAAACTATGGGACATCTTACAAAACAAATGGCCAAATGATGAGAAGAAACTCAGTCCTGATCTTCAACCTTACTACAGGATTAGACACAAACTGTCCTTAGTAGATGGCTATGTTGTCCATAGATCTCACCATTTATTACAAAAACCTTGAGAGAAAAGCTCATACAACCTGCACATGAGAGTCATCAAGGAATTGAACGTACAAAACAAAGACTGTGAGAACTGTACTGGTGGCCAGCAATGGATGCTGATGTGGTAACTGCCATTCATTCTTGTGTTACTTGTCAGAATCATGACAAAACAGCTATCACACATACACCACAACTTCAGCCAGTACCATTCCCTGATTCAGCATGGGAAAAACTTGCTATTGATTTTGTGGGTCCTTTTGCAGATGCTCCTAAATACTGCAGATTTGCTATAACTCTGATAGACTATTATAGTAAATGGCCAGAAATTGCATTTGTTTCTCATGTAACATCAGCTACAGTAATAATATTTCTGTCTACAGTCTTCAGGAGGGAAGGAAATCCAAAGGAGTTAATATGAGACAATGGACCACAGTTTGTCTCATATGAGTTTGAATCCTTTCTGAGAGAGAGGAATATTGTGCATAGGAAATCTTCAGTGTATTACCCACAAGCAAATAGAGAAATCAATTCAACAGAAGTCTGAAAGAAGCAAGCTTACTGGGAAATATTGCAAAATATTTACAACAGAGTTCCTACATAACTTCAGAGCAACATGCCATGCAACGACCCAATCATCTCCAGCTGAATTATTACATGGCAGACAGATGCGCACTAGGTTACATGTTGCAGACATCAAACTTCCACCAAACACTGTACCTACAAACTCATCTACTGCTGACATTGTCAAAAGTTAACAAGCCAAATGCAAGGCTTATACTGACAGAAAACATGGTGCAAGAGAAGTGCACTTTCAGCCTTGTTCTTTAGTCAGAATTAAGAAACCAGGAATACTGAAACAAGGACAATTTAAATATGACTTTGCAGATGTTCCATTTGATGACGGACATTTTCCTACTCCTAATGCCAACCGCAATAGGGCAGAAGAAAGTGAACCTATAAGGCATACTGAGAGAATCAGAAAACTACCTGCATAGACCAAGGACTATGTCATGTGAAGAATGTATATATTGCTTTAAGAAACATACTGTTTAAATGTTACTGTTTATTATATTTGCCCAAATGCTTTCCTACTATAGGGGGGAATATGTGGTGTTTATACAAATGGCCTGCGGGTGTCACTGTGCATACACAGGTCTTTCTGTACAACTTGAAAGGGAAAGTAAGAGTTACTGCTGTTATGTAATGGCTGCATGAACCTGCTAATAAAGCAATGTTATACTCTCTTCATCCTCGGCTACCAAACACATCAATAAGGAAGGATCTGTACAGGGTACTGTGTTCTGCCACATATGCTGGGGGAGGGTATACATTCAAATGAGTTATTTAACTGCTTTCATGCACAAACAAAGTATTCTGTTATTGATGGGGGAATGTGCTGTTTAGACAGGCAGGACAATTTAACTCTTACTTAACTACCTCTGCACTAGGCAAGGTAAAGTGTTCTATTACACTACATGCATCAGAAACTATACATGTATAGCCAATTAAACTGTCTCTTCTGCTAGCCAATCAGAGTTTAGTAAGGGAAAATATAAGTCTCTGATGCTCCCACTTGACTCATACTGTGGGATAGTTGAACCACCCCTTTGAAAACTTTCTCCTAAGCCTATGTGAGAACTGCAGCTTTTCAGGTGAGTTTTAAATTGTACAGTTGGTAAATTAGGTACACGATTATTGCCAAAAGTAGATTATCATGCTTAGGGGACTATAAAATTTTATTTTTTGGGTAGCAGTGAAGAAAGGTGAACAACCCCTTTAATGACTATGTGCTTGCAAACCCAGCCACCCTCCTCTGAATGTACAATGCTTGGGCACGTTTAAGCCATGCAAACTTACTAGTAGTTGCCTGTCATGCTGGACCACACATTTGACTGCTAGAGTAAAAGTATGAAAAGCTAAAACCACTAAAGCATTACACTTAGCAGGAGAAATTATAGTATTATGCTTGCTACGAATTACCATTAACTCTGTCCATGTGTTAGACTAAAATGTAACAAAGTTCAGTTACACTCACGCTCCTTGAATACACTTTGAATTCTTTTGGTGCCGCGTTTCTTCCAGTCACCTGACCCAGAGTGACGTCCCAGCAGTAACAGATAAACACATGGAAGACGCAGTGCTCGTTGCAAAGTGGTGTACTCACGGTACCTTCAAACTTTTATTGTGCGGAAAAAAACATCTAAATGTTTCAGGAGCCTCATGCTCCCTTCCTCAGTGGATGTTATTCCAGCTGGTTTGCTGTTGTTTGCAGGGGAATCCAGTTAATTTTGCCTTGTCAATTCCTTGTCCAACTTCCTGATATAACTGCCATTTCTAAGCACTTGTGAAATATTAGCACTTAGGAAATGTTATCACTCGTGCCAAGCTCCCACAAGAATGCCATCCCCAATACTGGGCCTTCATTTATATGTAGCTGATTGGAATAAAACACAGCCTAATTGACTAATTAATCAATTAACCAGCTATCAAAGGGCTGAGTTTTGCAGACACCAGAACCAAGTTTGGGGTTTTATATATATATATATATATATATATATATATATATATATATATATATATATATATATATATATATATATACATACAGACCAAAAGCAGTCATAGTGAAAACAAAATTGTGTTTATTTCAAATATTAATGTATTTATGAACAAGCCAACATGCTAATATTCACATAAAGCATTTCTCATATATGTGTTATCATTTTTAAACCTGGTCAAATTCTGTCCTTATTCAGCACTGTGACATTTAGACTAAGAGTCTCTTAAATTGTGGAACATTTGTACTAGCATTAAAATACATGGTTGGTTAGCACATAAATTATGTCTTTAGTGTTCTTATGTTCTTGTGTTTTGCCTTTCTTTGTGTTTGTGCTTGTTCTTTCCATTGCTTTATTTGATCATACATGAGGGCCCGCAGCAGGCCAATTACATCTATGTGTATACAGACCAGTAAAGGTCAACAGATACAAGATAATACATTGTCAACAAAATAGCTTGATGTCTGCAATAACTGTTATTATTGCTGTCGGGAGTAGAAAAAATGTGTTTTAATCCCAGTGAATATGAATCTGAAAAATATGATCTATAATGTACTGCAACAGTTACAATAAATGTACAGAATTACATACATACAATAAATATAATGACAACAAAAGTATAAAGGTATATATCTATAATAAATGTACAGTACATTCATCTTTTATTTTACATGCCAAAAGTTTTAAAATGATTAAACATTAAACCCTTTTTTCTTTGTAATACTAAAACAGTACTTTGTACTTGATCCAAACTAACTATTGGAAGCAACACCATGCTATTGAGTTTATTTAATGTTCATGTTATTTTCTACACGAATTAAGGGATGAAGAGCCAAATGATAAAAAAAGCCATTATCTGGAAAACCTCAGCATTCTGGATAACATATCCAATACCCTGAGCATCCTGGATAACAGATCCCATAACTGTACCAACCAAGCATCGCTGGCATTCCTACTCTATTAGGGGAAGCAGTGTTGTTGGAAGCCCACTTACATGATTTGTTGATTTTTCTTTAATAGCTTCTTTAGGCTGTCATTGTCAAAAACTGCCAAGGTGAAGCAAAATCAGAGTACCTTATGCATTCATTACTATCTTCCTTTAATTAAATATGTTTTGTCAATTGGATAAATGTTGTTGTACTCAATATACACAGAGATAACAGAAGTCAATTCACATTGTTTGGAAACGTGTCAGGTTTATTGATTCCTAGAATAGTATGTTTGAGGAACATTAATGTTTAAGGAAGATGGTATTAAAGAGCAGATGGAAATGTGATCTATTGCCAAAATGATATCTTTTGTATAGAAGATTTTTTTTCGAGTTTTAAATGCCATGAAACTTTGATGTTCTAAAATTATAGCAAACATATTAATAATTTAACGCTAGAGTTAATTTTAAATATTAAGGAATGGAGATATAATTATTTCCCTTTTTGCTTCTTCCCTTCTAACTTTTAAAGACTCAGTTTGCAGATTTATTCTTAAATTGATATAATGAAAATATGTTACCTTTCTTAGCTTCCATAGCCTTGTTATTGTTCTACAGTATATCATGATTATCTGAAGCAACAGAATCTACTCCATTTGCATTTATAAACTGGAATTAAAAAAAAATTACATTTTATTTTTTTCCATAATTTTACAAGGTATTCTGACAATGTTATAACAATAAATTACAGAAGAGTTAACACTGTTTTTGTTTTCATCTTAGTGAAGTCGATTAAACCTGATATAAAATATATATTGCTAACAGTATATATGTTTAGATGTAAATTTGCTTGTACTTATTGGTAATATTAAGATTCCGGCTACCTGTTATAAGAATTTGCTATGAATACAATCGGAACAATAAGAACATTATTATATTTTAGAAAGAAATCCCATCACTGTCCAAACTAATTCCTCTTTAAGCTGAAATGAATATGACCTTTTAAAATATTAACCTTTTAATGCATCGTCTTCCAAAGCTCCATGACAAAACAAATTATTAGTTTGGTGGAAAGGATATGGCTAAATGTTCATCACATACAATATTCTAAAGTGAAAATCTGTCTGATATAAATATATTTCAGTATTTTCCATTCACATATTCTACAAACATATTTTTAATTTGAAAAAATATTCAAACAGTTTGATCAATTTTAATGCCAAAACTATTTACCTGCTGATAAATATGCACCATAATATGAAAGGAAATGTATGAGAATATAATATGGAGAAACATTCAAAACAATTCAGCTAATGACTGGAGAAGTAGGAAGATATTTTATAAAAGCAGTTGGAGAAGAAGAGTAATATGCTTCAGGTCACAATATAAAATTCTCGTAAAAACTGTGTGAGCTACATTACAAATACTTTCAGCATATACATTTCTGATCATTTGTCCAGATACTTGTAGAAGGTTTTTAACTAAACACAATACACCTGGAAGAAAGATGGTGGGCTGTGACAGATTCAATCTGGGAACATCTAAGGACCAGTTGACAAAAACACAAGAAGCCTTGAAACTAACATATGGAGAGATACAGACTGGCATGAGTAGATTAGAGGGGATAAACATGGAGACTGACATGAAAGCAGACAGGAACAGGTACTGGGAAAGACAAACTGACAAGGGCAGATATGAGATAAAACTGAGAAGTGATAAGAAGACAGGGTTAGAAACAATGACATGCAGTTAGAGCTAAAGGCAATAGTTAAAACTAGAACCAGCAGAACCAGATTGTTACTATTTTTATCTATTTCAACCATATACTATAAAGTAGAGACAATGCATAAACATTGAAATCCCTCCCTGCCTATAACATTTATAACATACTCTGCCAGCGCTCAAACACACAGACTAGCAGTAGTTTTCATCAGATGCCAGTTGATCTATCCACTGTTGCTGGCTGACAGGAATTTCAAACTCTATAATGAGTTAACGGGCCCCAAGTCCAGAGTTTCACTAAGAAGTGGTATGTATTCTGACATTTTATTAAACAAAATGTGTATTGTAGTTAGAAATACTATTCATGTGTAATATATTAAACCTTATGCTATAAAATTATAGCATTGCAGACCAACTCCTTGCTGCCTTCTCCATTTTATGTCTTGAGACACCCCTTTAATCAATTGCAAATGAAAATAGCAAGGCAATAGACAATTACAGATGGTAAACGCATGTGTTAAAGGGATACTGTCATGGGATTTTTTTTTTTTTTAAAACACATCATTTAATAGTTAATTCTGCACTGAAATCCATTTCTCAAAAGAGCAAACCGATTATTTATATTTCATTTTGAAATCTGACATGGGCCTAGACATATTGTCAATTTCCCAGCTGCCCCAGCCATGTGACTTATGCTGTGATAAATTTCAATCACTCTTTACTGCTATACTACAAGCTGGAGTGATATCACCCCCTCCCCTTTCCCCCCTCCAGCAGCCTAATAACAGAACAATGGGAAGGTAACCAGATAGCAGCTCCCTAACACAAGATAACAGCTGCCTGGTAGATCTAAGAACAGCACTCAATAGTAAAAACACATGTCCCACTGCATTCCATTCAGTTCCATTGAAAAGGAGAAACAACAGCCTGCCAGAAAGCAGTTCCCTCCTAAAGTGCTGGCACAAGTCACGTGACCAGGTACAGCTGGGAAATTGACAATATGTCTAGCTCCATGTCAGATTTGAAAATTGAACATAAAAAAATCTCTTTGCACTTTTGAGGAATGGATTTCATTGCAGAAGTCTCCTGGAGTAGCACTATTAATGGATGCGTTTTGAAAAAAACATGTTTTCCCATGACAGTATGCCTTTAAGGTTCTTTAATCATACAGTTAATTAGGTGCACAGCACCACAACTCAATCATTCTGGAAGAATTTCTAAAAGATATAAAATAACAAAAGTATTAGTAGTAATTAATAAAAGGAATTGTAACTAGAAAGCTATAGGATAGGAATGAAAATGCAAAATGTAGATAGATGTAAAAATACACTGAAGAATTGAAGAATGCATTCAAAATCTAGACTAGAGAATCATAAATCATTCCTTCTGTGTGGTGGGATTAATTGAATGTGTCAGCATGGTGAAGACAAAAAGAAAAATGGTTGAAAGAATGCTTTTTAAATGCTAATCATGCTGTTGGATGGTAAATAAATACCCATTAGTTGAGTTAGTCATGCCAAACATGTTGACATTTTGGTCTATGTAACTAAAAAGACTTCTATAACTATTAATGTTAACTAAGCAAAGCACATAACCTATAGTATAAAAAAACTATAATAAATCATTCTATTTAAACATGCACTTACACTATGATGCAAGCATTGATGGGGTACTGTAATATGTTTGCAAACACCATTGTGAGCATTAGTGACCAATATTTTCATTGTTTACATCCTTTTCAACTGATTTCAGACCTCAATGACTTCCTTTGCAACAAATGGCTTTTCTGAACAAGCATATTTTATGAAATAAATAATTGTAATTACTCCAGAGTAATGCTAAACTTTGCTTAGCAATAATGAGTGATGTAATACCCGCCTGTAAATTGTCAGTGAAGGTTTTTACATTATAAGGAGTGCAAAAATAAAGCAAAAATGCAATTTTACATTTTCTTTTACTTGCATTCCCCTTAAGTTAATAAGGGATGCTAAAGGGTTATTTGTCATGGATTCCTAGTTCTACAGCAATTTTAAATTGTTTACCTCTTTATTGTGTATTTAACTTTTTCTGTAAGGTTGTTCTAGGATTTCCAGGGTGGGGATGACATCACTTCCAACGTGCAAATGCATATGGCATTTATAACAGCATTAGAGTAGTATAGTAGCTTTTATGGCACTATGGGAACAATAGAATTACCTGCAATGTTGATGGTAGTTCTAGGATTCCCTTTTATCAATGTGCAGACTTGGACATAGTTAATCAGAACACACTGGGCAGGTAGATTGGCACTCATCGCAAGTACCCATATGCACAATAATTGTATATTTGCAGCTCCTCTTTACCTCATATTGGTTGTTTTTGTATGCATGCTTGTATGTTTAATGTATATACCCATTTATTATACTACACTGTGGTTGCATTCATAAATTATTCTTTAGTTCTTTGCATGATGGAACCTTGAAAGGGAAAAGGAGAGTGGAGCTTAAGCAAATGGAAATGAAAATGATCTACTGAAATAGTATAGCATTGTGCTTGCTTGTCTTCTTTAAGTATTTTGTTATAAACTACTGGGAGATATTGTTTTTCCTTATTGTGCCAAACATGAAAGCAATGTAAAAAATATGGATACTTAAAAAAGACACTTAAGATGGCCATACATAGCCCTCCACTCTGAGTTTGTACCTCAGTGAACAGTGTATAGTTCCAAACCAACACCATGCCTGACCAGTATCATGCTAGGGACTGACCATATGACTACATCTGCCATGTGGCAGCTCAGCTTAACCATGGGACATCCAGCATTAATCACAGAGTGTAATAGGTTGAAACAATGGTAGGAAGAATTTTTGAGAAGTCTGAACATTATCAGTGAATGTGAGAAAGAACAAGCATTGCTAGTGATGGTAGTGTCCCAACAGAAACTCATCACTAGTGATGGGCGAATTTATTCGCCTGGTGTGAATTCACAGCAAATTCCAGCCAGTCGCAAAATGCCTGCGAAAATTCACTGGCGTCAAAAGAAATGGACGCTTTGGTGAATTTTTTCTCGTTTTTGCCCTCGATTCGCCCATCACTACTCACCACCCTAGGCCTGAAGCTAAGGGAGCGGAATCCACCAATTGTATAGGAGCAGGAACACAGTGAACAATCTTAACACGTGTGTAAAATCCAAAGTTTAAGTCATTTGTACAGACAAGCAGCCTTATTTTACTAAAACTCAACATTTTCTCAATTTATTTAAAACAATCGGCCAGACCCCCAAACCTGAATGCTCTAAAAATTGGTGCAGCAAAAAAGTCCCAACAAAATCAAATAATGCTATTCTTTTTAATTGATGCTCCAAAAACTCAACCTTTGAGTTGTAGCACGTAAAACTCTAATTTAAATAAAAACTAGCAAAAACCACCCAACACTATTGAGAATCTAGAAGGAAAAAAGTTCCAGTTGTTAAAAAGACTTATCTGTCATTGACTTCTACATGATTTTGACAGGTTTTAGCTGTAATATTTTAGGACTCAATTTATTTAGCAGCTTCAGAGCATTATAAATCTCAAAACAATCAAGTTTTTCCCTCTAAAAATTCAAATTGGTCTACTTTAAAAACTCAACCAGAAAAATAATGAGCTTTAATAAATAGGCTTAATAGTTGTATGAGTACCCATGAATCACAGTATTCGATTTACCTTTACCCTCATCAGAGATTTGTTTCTGGGAAGAATCCTAGTAAAACTCTTAACTCCTTAGGCAAAACCAAGACATTCTGCAGGGTATGTACAAGGGAGAGTCAAAAGAGGCATGTGCCTAAGGTGCAAAGCCATCTTGCCACCTACCCCCAGTCTGGCCCCCTGTCTCCACTCTCCTCTCTCATGCTATTCTGTAGAGCGAGAGAGAGACCATGTGCGACTATTTGTGCATGTCTATATTCCCAAGTGTGTGCGTGCATTAAGGGGTGGAAGCTCCCGTGATTGGCCAGGTGGCCTAGGGGGGAGGCCAGCCGGCCTAGCCCGGCACTGGTGTTACAATAGCATATGTAAGAATATTTTAAAATTAAGACACGTTCTAATTTTGTTGTGGTATGATAAATGTATCCTACTTAATGGTAATTTCAAGGAGATCCCTGCCCAGTGCCCATTATTTTAGAGCAGTTTAAGCATGCAGGAATAAGTAAAATGCTCCTTTATAGAATGTGTTTATCTTTAAGCTCCTAGCTAGAATGTACTGACATTATTAATGAATAGATCATAGGTCTTTTTACCCTCAAGTTACTTGATCCTTAAATAGTAGCCATTATATCCTCATGTAATCAATAATACTGATATATCTTGGTGTTCTAATTTTTAGTTGAATTGGCTGAGCATAGAGTGGTATAAATTCTTATAATTATCATTTCTTACAAGGCTAAGAGACTATTTATTCTGAAAGGTTAGATCAGCACTAAATGAAAATAAAAGACAACCGGGAACTTTTATCTCTTACACATATTAAGGAACCCTGACTAGAGGCATTTTATTCTAAGCCTGTTCAAAAAATGTAGTAAAATGAAGCACAAAGAATTAAAATAAAGGTTATAGTACTGTAAAAGAGTATACTGAGAAATACACAGACTTCTGATGAATGAATACCAACGACAAAACTACCTGGTTATTGATATTATGCATATTACTTGTGAGGGGCTGAGATTTTAATTTAATAAAAAAGAAAAACATTTTTATTAATATTTTTATTAATATTTTCTTTCTTGATTTTGTTTGAATCTACACATGAACTGGAGTAAATAAGTCCCTTTGTACAAAATGTATTTAAATAAATCGCTACCAGTTTGCACTAGTTAAAGCGATACAGACACATTCCTATAAATATTGTATGAAGGTGTCGATATCAAAGAGCTGCTGCTCGCTAAATATTTACCTCCCCCATGCCCGTGAATATTCCTGAAGCTGACCCTCTAACACTGCTAACATCTTCTACATTGTTGCAGTCATGCTGGCTGGGGGCGGCTGTAACCCAGGCCAGAGTGACTGAAACAACTGCAGAAGAACCAGTGTCAGAGGGTCGGCTTCACAAAGGTTTGCGGGCCTGGGGAAGGAATGTGTCAGTATTGCTTTAATACATCATACAGGATAAAATAAATACAATGATAAAATCAGTGCTTCCAAACTTGAAATATGCTTTATGCCCTCAACATTTCTCTAGACAAATCTAGAAAGTAATGTATATTAATTAATTTACATTGGCTTCTTTTTATTGTTATTTATGCAAACCATTTACCCCAATAATATTAGGTTTACCAGAATTTAAGCCAAAATGGTTTTAAATTGCTTTATTAACAGTGACACACAAATTAATCTTAAAGGGGACATTTCATATAATCTTTATATTCAGATATTGTAATCATCCATCCCCAC
>CM044438.1:36082941-36136529 GCA_024363595.1 Xenopus borealis
TTATAGTTTGACTAATGGATTTGAGGAGAGTTGAAAATGATGGTATATGTCCCCTTTAAATAAATAAAAAAAAACAAAAAAAACAAACGCAAATCTGAAAAAAATCAAAAAGCTATAAACTTTTTTTTGGACAATTCATATCGAAAAAAATCCAAAAAACTCTAACATTCTGCAAATCACTCCTTTATGTTCCTTTTGAACAAAAAGGAGTGATTTGCATGTCTCCACCCATATAGGGGAATGTAATATAACTAATATAACTTTAACTAATATAAAAGTTAAGCCTTTTGCTTTGTGCGAATGTAATATACCTTTTGCGAACCCAGAAACTGTTTAGTGACCACTTCCGTCAGTGGAAGGCCGTTTCCGAATGTTCTACTTTGGGCTAATGCGCTGTCAATGTAATAAAACTTCTTACTGAAAAAGTCGCTATGTTTGGTCCAAAAGATTACGACACCTTCAAGCACTTCTTAAAAGTGCACAATTACAATTCGCAATGCACAAAAACAATTTGCAATGCAATAACCGTTTAAGGAACAATATTACATTGCGAGATGTGGATTTTTAATCTTATTGGTTCTCAATATTTTGCTCTTTGCAACTTTAATTACATTCCCCCCATAATAGACAAATACAAGAGGTCCTACTCTCAAATTGCATCCGATTCATTAAGAATTCTATTACGTCATTATACATTTTACAAAGGTACTAAGTTTTACCCGCAACTTACTTGCTGCTTTGAAAGTAAAACTTCCAAACTTGGTTGCCCTTTTATTAGACACAAACTATAGTCAGGTGATCCCACTGGTGTCTAAGACTGGCCAGATATGGGATGACTTTGACATAGTTGGCCAGCTTAAATATATTGCAACATATGGACAAACAATCCCTGTTTTGTTTAAAGGGTAAGGCATTTTTAGTAGCTGTATGCACAAAATGTCTTAATGTCTTAAATATATTGATAATGGATTGAGTGCAGAGGAACTTATGTATTTGTCTATATGTATTTTGTGGTCACAGCCTCATTGCACCCCCGCCTGATGGTTTTTAAAAATTAGTGGTGAGCACTTTCTCTTGTTAGTTATAATTCCCACCATAATGCCTTATGTGAGAGTTAAACTATTTTTTGTATTAAGGCAGTGCTATGTACATGGCACAACAAAATAGTTAAATAAACTCCAGAACATGTGTTAAAGCTAACTTTTTCTTAGCAATACAAAATTCATCAACAAATGATTTTACTTTGTAAGCAGTGCTAAAACATTTTCAAAAAAATACTTGCTATTTTTACTTACATTCCCCCATAAAAAGGAAATTGTACTTATAAAAGTGTTGACATTACTCTGGTTTTACTAGAGCTTCTGCCTTTATAGAAAACCTCAGTGACTTAGTTTATGCTTATATTAGTTGTTTCCATGTACCTAAAATTTGCTACATTGCATTTACTGAAAAGTTCATGAATATTGTGTTTCCTTCACCGCTTCCTTTTTGAGACCTCAATATAGTCAAAGATTGGAAATATTTAGTTAATGTTAGAATGACCTTTAAATATTTTATATAACCTGATCCTTAAAATGAACATTAACATAATTAACCAATGAAAATGTATTCAATATTTTCAAACGTCGTAAAATAAGCTTTAGTAATTTTTTCTAAAATGCTTAAACATTTTTTGAAAACCTTATTTTGCAATTCATAACTGAACGTTGAAGCAAACCCAGAATAAGCATTCCCAATTTATAAAAAGTTTTTATAGAAAGGGTATCAGCACCAATGCAGTTACCTAAGCAACATGTAAAACGGCACCCAAATGTTACTTTTTTTAAATCATAACTAAATAAACCCTTCTAATGTATTATTGTACATGAAACATCCTTATCTCTCTTTTTTGATAAGTTTAAAAGCAAACTAGTATTATAGATAGCATATTTATGAACTCATGTGCTACATGTAAAGTGCAATGGTGCAAATGGCCATGGTTTTTAAATCTGAATGCAACAGTGTCTCCATAACTTAGTGTAATTGCAACCATGATGGCTTGTTGTGGCCAACACAGTTGTGCGTAAAAACACAATTGCATAATTTCTGGTGCTCAGTGTCCAAGTCTGCATGTGATTATTTAGGTGTAACTACAATGCACCTATTAACACAGTCCACTTTGGAATAGTAAAAATAAGGGGGTAGCTCCAGTATTGATTCGTACTTGAACTTAAGGAATAAAATGATCCAAATATCATGCATTAAAGTAGGCATAAATCACAACGACTATATTAGTAAAAGTTTATCTCATCCACATGGCAGGCATAGTGAGGTCTACACTTTGGGAACAGTCTTGTCAGGTAGAGGCCCATGAGTCCATAGAAAGTAGTTTGCACAGGCTGACCATTGCCTTCTTTTTAGATCCTAGCAGACACCTTCTTCAGATCACTTGTAGTATAAAAATATTAGCCTCTGAAACTATGGTAACCATTTAGTCAGCAGAAATTAAAGGAGAACTAAAGCTTAACTAAAGAAGTAAGCTACAAATGTTATACAACATGTTTTGGGCTTTTGTACCAGCCTAAGACAACCACAGCCCTTAAGCAGGGAAGATTTTTGCCTCCAAAGAAGCCCCTGTAGCTTTCCATATACTATTTTCTGCTGATTTTCTGCACATATGCTTTCAGTTACTGAGCTTAGGGACCAACTCAAAATATACAGTATATACCAGAAAAAAACAAGTGTAGCAAAAGGACAAGCTAGGAACCACAAACTTCCCACTGATAATTATGAGTGCCTTGTTATGCTTTGTTCTTTTTTTAAGATTAGAATGGCATAGCAACATATGCAATCTTTAAATTACTTGCATTTCTATAATGACCAGATGTTTGAAATTTCATCCAAATAATTACCATACATGTAGAATTAGACTTTTCGAATGTTTTTGAAGACCACTTCGACCTGTGAATTTTGTAAATTCAATCGAATCGAATGATTTGAATAAAATTTCATTCGAATAGTCGACCATTCGACTGTCAAAGTACTTCCCCTTTAAATTTTTATTCGACCACCTAGTTCGCCAGATCAAAGCTACCGAATTGGGCTTACTTATTTTTGATTGAATAAAAAAAATAAGATCAAAAATAAAACGATCGATTAGAACGATTTATGAATCGATCGAACTTTTCCTATTTGATCGTTCGACCAATCGAATTGCAGTAATATCTTTCAAATTCGATATTCAAATTCGAAGGATTTTACTTCACTTCCTATTCACATTGTCGAATTTAGAAAATCTGCCCCGTAGTATCCAAAATAATATCTACAAATCAAATAAAAATTAATCATCTTTAGAAAAATGTAAAGAGTTTGTATTGTAAAAGTAGCATATATTGCTATTTTCAATACAAAACTGTACAATATGCTGCTCCATTCATTTTACAATTTTATTCAACTTAGCATTTTTTCCAGGTTCAGTAATATATGCTGAGTAAATTTAATTATTTTCAGATATATAAGAATATAAAATAGAGCAAGTCTTAAAACTAAAACTGCCTTAGAATACAATTTTTCAGAAGTGACACAATATAAATGTAAATCTATTATATATAGCCTCTACTACAAGCTCTGTGTACAATATTCAGATTATAGGCATTGAGACAGGGGAGTGATCACATCTTAAATGTTTCTCTAATGGTATGTTTGGAAAATCGAATATTAAAAATACACAAGATTGAAAATGAAGTAGCTCCCAAATGATGCTGGTTTCATAAATAGTTCTTAATCAAAATGTCTGCTAGATGAATTTGAAAGTAAGAGATTGCACTCCCTTTTGAGAGAATACAAAATATTTTCGGACTCACTCAGCATAAAAAAGTTAAATAAATTAAAACTAAAATATACACAAACGAATGCTGTATTATTCTAACACACACAGATGATTATGCTTGGCGTAGACATGGTGTTAGAACCTGGGAGCTTAACTGATAACTTGTGATGTGTAAAAGGGCACCTATTGCTAAAACACTGCAGTTCTTAGTCAGTTCAATTCTGTGTAACTGCCCTATAACTTTCGACACTCTGTCAATGCAAGTGCAAGATCTTAAGAGTTTTATGTGCTCAAATAAATATCTACTGCTCACTTTACTAAATTCGCGAATCACCAGCGAAATTTGGCAAAAAAAACGAATCGCGCGTCGTTTTTGACGAGACGCGTCGAAAACGGCGCGAGCCGAAAATGATGCGACGCGTCGTAAATGACGCGACGCGCGTCAGAGTTGACGCGACGCGCATCAAAAGCGTCCCGCGACTCGTTTCGCGAAATTTTTCGGCGATTAGCGAATTTCTCTAGAAATTCACGAATCTTTAGGCGAAGCGAATCGCGGGAGATTCGCCCATCACTATTTAGCTGTTAAAAAACAAATATTATGGGGTGCCATTTGTCCTGAATACATTCTGTTTACAAAACTATATGTCGCTCAAGGTATACTGTATACGTATTTGTGACCATTTACACAAATATACAAGACATGTCTATTAAAGAATTAGAACAGTATCTGGTTTTCTGCACAAAATGATATAATTATATTACAAACTCAGCTCTGAACACTTTAACAAACAATCTGTCTCAGAAATGTAGTTGGGAGTAAAGTTACTTACATACATAGGGGCATGGTGGCCGCCTCCTCTTAAAGATTCCACCCTCCAAGTTAAATGTTTAAATGTTTACATGTCAGAGATATAGACACATAGCTGACTTATAGATAGTGAAATGCAATAGACACAAGAAACTTTGTTTGTTTTTTTCTTTTCGTTTATTGTTCACTGCATATAATATTTTTTTCTGCTGTGTTCGCAGTTGTATGTATAACCTGCCGCATTCATGAAAACAATAAATTACAAAAAAGTTAATTACAGAATGAATTACTGTATGTAAAAAAAACTTGGACAGAATATATAATGGTGTAACTAGTGCATGCCAAGCTAGATTTTAATGACTGTGACAGAAAGCTAGATTCTGTAATAGAGGATTCATTCTATCAACAAAATGAAAACTGGGTTTTACAAAACAGATAATATACAATTCTGTGAAGCAAAGTGTCAGTCACTTTAAGAACAAAGCGTAGTGCCCTACAGATGCAGCCACTGGGATTTGTGAGTTAAATGCGTCATGACTCAGGGTTAATTGAAGAAACTGTGTCATCTAAAGTTATCTTAACTCATTTAATGCATTTAACCTTTTCATTAGCATACCAAAGCACCATTGTTTTCAAGGGGGAACTCTTTAATTGGATGGGATGCTGTGACACAATATTCTGTGCTAAGTGGGATAAATGAGATAGATGAGTTAAGTTTTTCTGTGTCAAATGCACAATCCAAAGTGGCTTCATCTGTATAACAAAAAAGATGAAAAGCTGCCAGGTCTGCTGCTCATGGCTGCATTGTCCCTAAGGATACTTTTTGGCCAGCTATAGAGGGTGCCCTCTTATTTTCCTTGTTCTGCACAGCAATAAACATGATAAAAGAACAAACATTTCCAGCTTCTTAAAGGGAAACTATACCCCAAAATGAATACTTTAGCTCATGTGACCTAACTTTATAGCTTGTTTGGTATGTTTGTGTGCACCGTTGGATCCTAGGATCCCAGGAGGCTGTCCTTATTTTTTACAAGAAGCAGGGTTTTACCTATAAGTTGTTTTAGGCAATATCTTTCTATAGAGACCTGCATTGTTTGGGGGGGTATAGTTTTCCTTTATTTGTAAGTTCTTACAAATGGCTGAGAAATATAATGCTGCACTCATAATGATTCTAGAGAAAGAAAAGCATGCAAAACATACATATTTTACAAAAAATTGCTATTCTTATTGTAGTAATCTATTCTTGCACCACTTAGCTTTTAACAGTCTCTTAATAATGTGCTTAGCTATAGTTCAACTACTACATAATAGGTTTAACCAGAGATGTGGAACTGATCACATACCTCCCAACTGTCCTGTTTTGAATGAGGCAGTCCTCTATTTCACAGCTCAACCCGCAGTCCTGCATTTGTACTGAAATGTCCTTACTTTTTGGCTTTGGCTTTTAGGCCTTGCTTTTGGCAGAGAGCCCAGAATAGACACTTAAGATACCTTTGTAACAGTTTTAGATACGAAGGTCTCTTGGGGAAACTGATTTGCAGATTAAAGGGCAAAGCACCTTCATTAGCAAAACTGTAATAACTGTGTTCAAAATTTTATAACCTGATAAATTTTGTAAAATGGACATGGTAATTAAGGGGTGTGGCCACACAATGGGCATGGTCAAAATAACCTCGATGCATGTGGCAAACTTTTTGTCCCTCTTTCTGTTTCCAAAATGTTGGGAGGTACTTTATGTGATCATGTGCACACATTCTGTAAAGTAGGCCTTACTTCTGTAGGTCTTATGAGAAGTGCAGAGAGCACAACCATGCACATGGCACACGTTTACCACAAATCAGAAATGACAACTCCAAAAATTTGAAAAAAAAGCAACTGGGTCTTATTTGTGAAAACACAAATATAATTGTGAAAATTGTAGTGCACTGAAACGTAGTACATTAAGCTGATCCAATTGTGGGCCTTGGTCCCACTTGATCATTTGGTAGATTTTATCAGCTGGGCCACCATTAGGCTGGGGACAGACAGGGAGAAGGAAATTCGGGGGGATTGTCGCCTGCTAAAAACGCCAGGCGACAGAATCTCCCCGAATCTCCCTGTCTGTCCCCAGCCTCAGTCAGCCACTCCAGACACTGGGGAAACACAGTCTGTATAGTATGATGTGTAGGCCTTATAAGCAGTTTCTTAGTCACATAGTGAGCTGTAGTTTAACTACTACATAACTTCCATTTCAACACTATGGTAGTGTCAAAAGTAGTGAAACAGTTTGTGAGTGAGCAGAGCCTACCCATGGATGAAATTTTCCATTTGGATCAATCTGATATACAGTATGTGGCTCAGTAATGCAGCTGAGTGACCCACAGGTGGGTGGAGTTCAGCAGCACAGTCTTCTTGCAAAAATCTGAATTATCAATAAAAAAAAAAACAGTTTTTCTAACTATGTTAATTTATTATATGCACCTGGAGTGCCACTGGGCAAGGAGCTATGCCGATTTGGCAGTATTCAATAAACAACCCACTTAAACCCGTTAAAGTCTACACATTGTACTACTGTCACATTTAGGGGTCATTCACGACTGCAATAGCGATGTTTTATTAACCATAATGCAGCACTTTGCCCATAATGCAGGTGCAATTGCAGCTGCCAGGGGGAGATGTGCCTGCCACAATTGCATTGTGTTTTGACACAAATAAGACCCATTTGTTTTTTTCTAATTCTGGGAGTTGTCATTTCTGATATGTGTCATGCGTGTGACGTAGGGATGCACTGAATCCACTATTTTGGATTCGGCTGAACTACTGTATCCTTTGCAAAAGATTCGGCCGAATATCGAATCAGGATTTGCATATGCATTAGGGGTGGGAAGGGGAAAACTTTTTACTTCCTTGTTTTGTAGCAAAAAGTCATGCGATTTCCCTACCCGCCCCTAATTTGCATATGCTGAAAAAAGGCCGAATCCTAGATTCACAGCCTCATTGCACCCCTGCCTAATGGTTTTAAAAATTAGTGGTGAGCACAACTTTTCTTGTTTGTTGTAGTTATACTGGAGCAGTGACCAGCTCCTTGTTGTAGCCCCCACCCTTTCCAGCTATAGTCAGGTGATCCCACTGGTGTCTAATAAAAGGGCATCCATGATTGGGAGTTTTACTTTGAAAGCAGCAAGTAAGTTGCAGGTAAAACTTAGTCCCTTTGTAAAATGTATAATGAAGCAATAGAATTCTTAATGAATCAGATGAAAATTGAGCGTTGGACTGGCCAGATATGGGATGACTGTGACGTAGTTGGCCAGCTTAAATATATTGCAATACATGGACAAACAATCCCTGTTGTTTAAAGGGTAAGGCATTTTTTCAGTAGCTGCATGCACAGAATGTCTCAATTAGTGATGGGCGAATCTCCCGCGATTCGCTTCGCCTAGAGATTCGCGAATTTCTAGAGAAATTCGCGAATCAGCGAAAAATTCACGAAACGAGTCGCGGGACGATTTTGTCGTGCGTCGCATCAACTTTGTCGCGTCGTTTTCGTCGCGCGTCGCGTCGTTTTCGTCGCGTCGCGTCAAAAGCGATGCGCGACTGACGCGCGACTCGTTTTTGGCGAAATTTCGCTGGTGATTCGCAAATTTATTCGCCAGCGGCGAATCGCGGGAATTCGCCGCGAATTCGACCTAGGCGAATAAATTCGCCCATCACCGTCTCAAAGTCTTAAATATATTGATAATGGGTTGAGTGCAGAGGACCTCTTGTCTTTGTCTATGTATTTTGTGGTCACAGCCTCATTGCACCCCCGTTTGTTATATATATATATATATATATATATATATTTATTTATAAAGAAGAGACAGTGTGTAGATTTACCAAAACTTTTAATGAAATATAAATTCTGTAAATACTTGCAGTGGTAGTTATGAAAATAGTGTATATACAGTATACAGTAGAGCTGAAA
This sequence comes from Xenopus borealis, assembly GCA_024363595.1. Taxonomy (NCBI): domain Eukaryota; kingdom Metazoa; phylum Chordata; class Amphibia; order Anura; family Pipidae; genus Xenopus; species Xenopus borealis. Next base: position 36,091,501 of record CM044438.1, read on the forward strand.
TTTAAAATGTGCATGCTAAGGATTAATAAGGCACAGAGCTGTTAATTAGCATTATATATTTTGTAAAATCCTTTATATAATACTGTCTGTTGTTAAAGTTGGAAATGATTCAGCAGAAGAATTTCTTTTCTAACTCCTTACTGCTAAACCCTGGAGCTAAAGTGAAAGTGTCCCTGTAGTAAGTTATATTAAAAACCCCATATGGGACATACATCTTTTCCTTTCCAAAGCAAAAGGGACCATCTATGCCTTGCAGTAATGTGAGGTCTTTCAACGGATGCATGAATAATCTACAATAAAAAAAAAATCCAGGCTCCCAAAAGATGAACAAAATAAAACAGAATAATTGAGCTAAACATCAGTTTAAGCAAAGACCCAAATGAAACAGGCTACCTTTTAAAATATTATGATTTAGAAAAGAAACTGGTAACAAACAAGTTTACAAAAACAAGAACAAGAAAAGTTTAATTTATGAATCTTATCGGTTAATATTGAGCAAACTTTTCCAAGTGTAGTAGCCGATAGTAACCAATCCACACTTAGCCTAATTTACTATGCTTCCGGATAGATAATTTAAGCAAATATTTGATTGGTTGTTACAGGTTACTATACTTTGGACACTGTGCTAATTGTTAGTAAAATAAGCCCCTCCTGTCTTTTTTTTATTGTCCTTACATTTTTCAACTGCACTCCATATTGAATTTATGCAATGAATTTTCAGGTTTAATTTGTCAGCCCAATAAATGAATGGGTGTTGATGGAGGATTTGATCAGAAAATATTATAAAACTATTTACTAATTCAGTGATGACTGAGCAGACTGATGCTAATGAGGTCTGAAACATATATTTCCTGGGAAACCAAATTATTACATGTGTGCTTTGGGAGAGGAAGATCCCAGTCAGATAGCACCTATAAATCTAATTAGTGATCACAGAGCTACCAGTGCACATGGTGCTAAGCAGAATACAGATAAGGATTTTTATCAACCATAGCAGTTATTATTTAAAAGACCCATCTCAAAAGAAAAAATAAATTGGACATGTGATCGCGTACTAAGACACAAGTGTATACCTTAGAGTTCATTTGACAAACACTTGCGCACTGGGGAATGATGCACAGGGGTGCTGCTGCCATGATGCAAATTGATAAATTCACCTCAGGCAGCAGCAGCCCGCAAGTTACCAGGGGCGGCAAAAAAGAACTAACTTTAGGAGATTAAATTCCGATGATTTATGGGGCCTAAGGAATAGAGGAGAGGCAGGCAATAGTTGATTGACAGCTAAGATTTTTAATTGTGTTTACAACAGCTATGAATGCTCAAATAAAAAAAAGAATTTGGATTTCATGTTTAATTTGAAAATTACTTTTATTATAGAGCTGTTTATGTCTGGGTGACAGGTCCCCTTTATGTACCCTTCCAGTGCTACTCTCACCAACAATCTACTTCTTGCTCAGTACAAACATCCTTTTCTAATGACATATTCCTTTAGTGCAAACAAATGTATATAATGTATTTACTTTGAGAATTCCAAAACGAAAGACATATTTATATAGTATAGCTAAAAAAATAATCGTTCCTTTCTTTAACACTTTGAACCTAAAATTAAAATGCATTAGAGACTCTTTGGTGTCTGATAAGTTCAATTACAATCCTTCTGTAAACTTGCATGATAATTCTTATTCCTTTAAGGCTAGGCTCAGTTTTGGCAAAAATTCTATGCTCATATAATTTCTTTCATCTCCCAATTTCTATTAAATTGCTTACTTGCTTATTTCACACATGGATTTCTCATGGATCAGTTACCATTTCCCTTTCTCGCACTCATAAAGAATGGGTACTTGATGCTCACTTCAAAAACAAGGAGTTTTTGCAACAGGGTGATAATTTTTAAAATTGTAAGCAGTTCTGAAATATTTGCCTTTTTCATTCCTACTATTATTTCTAGAAATATTTTTCCTAAATGCTAATATCTCAAGCCAACATTTTGAATGGGTGTATATGGTATAGCACACAATGTAGATCAAATTGTTTGCATGTATCTATGTTTATAATGGAATCCTACATAAGAAATGTCACTGTTTTTATCACTATGGTATTGACAAATTTGAGTAACTGATAGGCAGCAAGAGTAACATTGTAGCATAGTAACATGGTAAGTTAGACATGTCCATCAATTTCAACATTTTAACTTTTTTTTTTAACCTGCCTAACAGCTAGCTGATCCAGAGTGATATAATGTTTTATTTACAAAAAATATTACATCATGGATTTATATCAATATTTGTATTATGTTATGCTTATGGATTAAAAAAATCTTTTTTTTACATTGCAGTAAAGAGAACCCTCTAAGCATGTTAATTAAATTAAAATATAATCAATCAGACTACGCAAAAAAATCTTGGGGCTCCATGCATGTATGTATATAATTGTATATGGCCATGCTGTACATTGTTAAAATAAAATAGTATTATAACAAGGAGGACAAACTCTTCAATAAAAATATGCTGCAGTAGGAAAGCATGTTCCTGATTTAAGTCTGAAGGTTCTTACAAGTAAAAACAGGAGGTTGAGTACTGCAATTCACAATGGGTGGCATAATTGCAGCGAGGAGCAGTAGGGCCCCATATGCCCATCTAGTCATGGCTGAGAAATTAAAGAGGAATTCTAAGACTGTTGATAAACACTATGATGAGGGGACTGTTGAATCATGCATTAGAGTGCTTGCTGGGGGTTGGATGGAGAGTAGTGAGAAAGTTAGACTGGGAGGGAATTGGGGCTTCATCGGGGCAGAAATACAAGAGATTACAACCTTTTTTGGCAATGCCATAGTCAGCCCTACCTTTTCCAGAGCTAATTCTCATATTTAAGAAGGCTTGTAATGAAAAATATTAAGTTAGGCTACTGCCAAGATTCAACCCCTATGGAATGTTCAGCCTACCCAGTGCCTGCTCCTGGAGCCACTGTATTGACCTGGGTGCAGACAAACAGAGCAGATTTTGCTGTCAAAACTCATTCTCCCTAATTTAGGTGCCAATATCCCCTCTATGGTCCTGCACATGGGCTGATGCTGTGGCTTGGGTAGGAAGAGGGGTACACTAATACAAATAGTTAAAGCAAATAGTTTTGGAAGTGACCTTAGCATGACAAGAGAAAGAAATGTAAGTGTAAAAGATTATTCTTAGTGCTGAAACAACATGAATAATAAGTAATCCTAAAAGGTAGAGTCATTTTGTGTTGGTATTAATTTATCTATGAGTAAAAAGATAAGTAGGAGGTAGTTACAGATTTAAGTCATAAGTCAAATGTAATGACAACGTTATCAGGAACCTTGTTTAGTGACAGTACCTTTGAACACACAGGTGGACCGGTGTTCACTGACGCCCACACAAAGTGGGTTGAGTAGGATTGGGTAAGGGTTGGAGAAGGCCACGTGGTAAGGAACGAGGACTCTCCTGACTGTGCAGGCCGAAACAATGAGCTTGACATCTTTAATGAGCGAAGGCCACCAGCAATACCTCAAAATGAACTCATGAGTCTTCTTGATGCCAGGATGAACAGAAACATTAGAAGAATGACCCAATTCGAGAACTTGGGCCACCCTTGACTGCTGTACAAATACTTTCCCAAAGGGGCATTCAGGAGAATGTTCCAAGCTGGACAAAGCAGACAAAGCTAGAGAGGTAGGTGCCACAACTAAGTCTGGGAAAATAATAGGGGTGCGTGGGATCGGATTACCCTCTCTCTGCACCATACATCTGGATAAGGCATCTGATTTAGTATTCTTAGAACCGGGGCGATAGGAGATGAAAAAATTAAACCTAGAGAAGAACAAGGCCCAATGGCCTGAGTCTTCGAGGAAATATATTCAAATTCGTGTGATCTGTTAAGATGGTAATAGGCTATTCAGTTCCCTCAAACAGATGATGCCACTCCTCCAGTGCAAGCTTAACAGCCAAAAGGTCACGATTACCCACATCATAATTACTCTCAGCAGGTGACCGTTTATGAGATAAATAGGATGAAGGGTCCCTTGGAAATCTGTAAGCTGAGACAATACAGTCCCAACTCCCACCTCCAGAATGAATACTTGTAGGCATCAGGAAGAAGTGGACTAGACACTGGAAGCAAAGATGAGGCGGCCACCAGAATAACAGAGGAAATTCAATTGGAACAGACTCCAGTAGACCAGTCAATGGAGTCAAAGCCAAGAAAACCCTAAAATGATAGGAGTCTCAGGACAATCAATGAGCAGGAACGGCATCTCCTCTACATGCCCACTCTGATTAGTACTGGAGCAGTAGCGGAAGAAAGAACATGGGTTGAAATTGGTCTGCCATCCACAGCCTGGGCAGAAAGATGAATCTTGAGAGGTATGGTACTCAGACCATAATACTTGGCAAAGGAGTTATCAATGAAGTTTCCTGCTGCTCCGAATCTAGAAATGCTTGGCAGGAAAACATTCCAGACAGGGTGGAAAGGGAAGCAGGCAGGAAAATACGAAACTGGGAGAGCAGAAATTTTGCTTAGGGGAGATTACCCCCTCACACCTAGGCTGGGGCGTTTCCCTGATTCTGAGGTCTGGTTGGACAGGATCTCAGCAGATGTCCAGAGCCCTAAATTCGCAAAACGCCAGAAAAATTTCGCCTGGCGTCTCGTTTTGCACGCGGTCATCCATTTTTGGATGCCGGTGCCCATTGCCGTTTTTTTAATTCCGGTAATGGGCGGTGGCGTCCAAAATGAGACGTGATGTCTCGTTTTGCACACGGGCGTCCATTTTGCCCCAGATTCGCCCATCACTAATGGCCACCATAAGAAGAGAATGGAATGCTGTCTGATTTTGGATATCAAGGAAAGAAGAATTTGCATAAAGGTGCAATTATTGACAATATTAAGAAAGATGAACAGAGATGTGTCCTTTGGCTGATCACTAGCTCTTTCAGTAGTTGGAGGTGGAAAACCAGAATGCAGGTGTGTCAACAGGTTATGGGTATTCCTAAAACTAGCCATAAATTGCAGCAAATTAGAGACTAGTAGTAAAAAGAAAATAATTTGTCAATTAGACAGTAAAGTGTGCAGATTCAAAACAGATAGAATGGGGTCCAACATGTTTAGGTATAATCTAAGCTAGTGATATCAAAGAGGGCAAGACCAATAATTTAAAAGCTAACATTAGAAGGAAAACAGGGTGATAATTAGAGAGACAGAGAAGAAGTTCATTGTAGACTTTTAAAATGCTTGATACAGGATTATTTGAATTAAGGAAAGCAGCATAGGTTAAGTAATAAAAGGACATATGTATAATCAAAAGAACAATTTGTAAAAGGTGAGGGCAGGAAAAGTTAAGATATTTTAGTCACAAGCTCAAAACACTTGAAGACAGAGTGAAGATGATTAACTAAATTGATATCAGTATGGATTTATTGGTATGTAATCTACTTTGTTTTTGAAGAAATAGATAAAGGCTTGCCCAAAGTCTAGAAAGTAAAGTTATGCTGTTGTCAATAGATGTAGATTAGATTTATGATTGTTTATGAGTGCAGTATAGTAATCTTTCTTGGCCTGTGAGAGGGCACAATTGAAGCATGCCATGAGAAATTTATTGTGTAGAAGGTCAGCTTCTGAATGGAATTTCCCCCATTTATGTTCTGCAGATTCTGCAGGTGTGCAACTGAGAATTTAGCCAGGGGCCATGCGGGTTAATGATAGTAGATATAATGGAGTTATATGTATTGACAAGTGAATCAGGATCAGAGAAAAACTTGAGCCGTAGAGGCTGAAACTGAAAGGCATATGTAGCACAAAAAGGTCAGTAGGGCAAGTTTTTCAACACATGACATTAGATGAAGAAAGGGTGTGTGATACGAAAAAAGTTAACATGGTGATGATCTGTGATAAAAAGTGCATCCATGTTATGTAGAGAAAGAGGGTCAAGCATGAGACAGGCCATTAGTGAGGCAGTTTAAATCATCCAAGGTAACTGCAGCTCTGTAAGATTGGAACAAAAATAAGATTCAGTATTTAAAGTTATAGAGGAACGTAAAAGTGGATGTGGCATATGCGGTCTGAGAAAGGGTAGCACATTTGAACTGCAAGCACTTTAAGGGATCAATGAGGTACAGTATATACCAATATCATTCATTATATATTTTAGTATGACTATAGTGCTTGATATTATGCTTGTCCAAGAAATCGTACAAATATATTAATATTATCAGCCATCAGAATATCATCCTGCATGGCATTCTGCAACCTCACTGTCCTCAATTTGAAGAACCATCTGTGTTTTTTCTAAAGGGGTGGCCTTTTTTTATGTAAAAAAGATCTCATGATATCTGTCTATAATGTCCTTTAATGTATTTTTTAAAGAGAAATCATGTCCCCTGGCAAGCATCCTTTTTTTCAGTGAGAATTTTCTGGCGAGGTCGAACAGATTCACTCATCATTAAAATGCTTCAAGACAGCACTTTATTTCCTGTAGTAGCTACAGAATCACTGTTTGGAATTAAACTTAACTACAAGCCCCATGATCCTTCTCAGTTAAGGAAACCCCCAACACACTGGCATTTAGTGTTTAACTCACATATTTATACCAAACTGCATAACTTTGCATTAACATTGAAATTAGGGATGCACCGAATCCACTATTTTGGATTCGGCCGAACCCCCGAATCCTTCCCGAAAGATTTGGCCGAATACCGAACCGAATCCGAAGTCACGTGATTTAGCTCCCTGGCCCTAATTTGCATATGCAAATTAGGATTCGGATTCGGTTCGGCCAGGCAGAAGATAAAGGCCGAATCCTAGCCGAATCCCGAACCGAATCCTGGATTCAGTGCATCCCTAATTGAAATTAATTTTCTAGTTTGCAGGCCAGTTTTCTGGTTTAGTAAAACCACTCTGCAAAGTGGCAACATCCTGCATTTTGCAGCTTTCCTATCACTGACATCAAATTAACCAGCCTGTAGGCTGTAGAGGCTGAGAACAGGATCCCTTTTTGAACCGTGGCCCTACATTAGCAATACTGTATGCCAGTCTCTCTGCACCATGTCAGCCCTCAATGAATACTTACATGTTCTAGTTTCTTTTGAATTTCCTCTTGCGTGAACCATTAGTTGTATTACTATAATTAAGACTATTAGGGCCCTTACACACGGGCGTTTTGGACCTGCGCTCCCCTGCGTTGCGTTTGGCTGCGTTCAGCCGCAGGGGAGCGCAGGTCTAGACGCATCTCATTCTTTTCAATGAGGTTGTACCCACGACGCGCGTGTAAACGCTGAACGCAAGTTCAGACGCAACATGCTGCATTTTTCCTGCGTTTGGCGCCTACATGCATTCGTGTGAGTACAGCCCCATTGAGTGCGTCTATACCTGCGCTGCCCTGCGGCTGAACGCAGCAAAATGGAAAGCAGGGGAGCGCAGGTAAAAACGCCCGTGTGTAAGGGCCCTTAAGAAGGAAGCTTTCATTGCTCATTTCCTCATTTGTGTAGACAGACAAAAAATAACAGTTCAGAATCTCTGCTTTTTCTCTGTTCTGATCTACTATCTGACCCACCCCATGTTGTTAATTTTTTTTAGCATTTACATATTTAAAAATAAATTTGGATTCTTTTTACCCCTTGCTGCAATACTATTTCCATCTAAATTTTAGCTTTCTTGCATGATTTATTTGTCTCCTCATATCTGACAAACTGTCAGGATCACGCCGCCCGGAGGCTTACCTTTAGCTCCGGGCGGCGCGTCCTCTCCATCCGGCAGCATATCCACAATGGCGGCGCCCATAGCCGCCACGTGGATATGCGGCGCCGGGTAGTGACGTCATCGCGTCACGCTTGACGCGATGACGTCACCGCGCTCGTTTTGGCGCGAAATTTAAATATTTAAAGGGGTATTGAACGCCATTATGGCGCCCAATGATAGGAGCATACTGATATTGTTCCTGGGTGTTGTTATTGATCCTGATATTGCCTTTGACCTTGTTTCCTGTACTTTTGTTCCTGTGTTCCTGTATTTTGCCTTGCCTGGACTTTGTTCTATTTTTGTTCCTGTAATACACCTTTTTGCTTGAACCTGCTGATTCCTGCCTGCTCCTTGCCTAGCTACGTTATTGCACCCCTAAAGGCTTCCTCCTTGGTCCACTACTTCCCCTGGGCGCCTAACGAAGGCCAACCCGTGACACAAACATATCGGCTGAAGGCTTTAAAAGCATTTCTTCTTACCAACTCAACAAAAATGGAATTACTATACTGGTTAACCTGCAATGCTTTCCATTTATGAATAGCAATAGTATGTATGCCAAGGTCAGAATCAGACATTAAAACAGCTAAGGCAGGAAAATACAGATACAACAGAGCACTATAGACAACAAGAATTAAAAATCCTCTAAATAAGATGGTTGGTTGTATACAGTGTAATTATTTAATTCTTATTTACTTTAAATAAAAAATAAAAATAGTTGAACATTAAGGGCTTGTACACATGAGCTCCCCCACATTCAGTTTTAAAGCAGTCAGCTACAGGGGAATGCAGAACGAAACACTAAAATTTTCCTTATGGGAATGTTCTGACACAGAGGCATGTAAGCGCATCATGCTATGTTGCACCTGTGTTTGGCACTTACATGCACCTGTGTCAGTACCGGCCCCTTTAAATGCAACAAGATGCTTTTCGTCCTGAAATCCTCTGTGTCTGAAAGCCTTAAAACTGAATGCAGGTACTTGCAAGTTTAAGCACTTCTGTACAAGCTCAAAATGTACTCATACAGCAGAAATGTCTTAGAGGTGACAAGCATGGGACATACAGTAGTATGCTATGAAGGCCTCATTATACATAATCAAATCTGCAGCTTTATGATTATTATTAAACTAAAATGTCCAGAATCTAATGTTGAATTTACAGTAAAATGTTACTGGATCTTCTTAGCCTCTACTATACTCCACTTGCAAGAAGTATATGAATGGATACATGTGAGTGGCATAATAGACTTTTTTCCTCAATGTTTACTGCTGTTTTGGAAAGGGAAAGGGAGATCCCTGTGCAGGTATGTTAAAGAAAACTAATCACTAATTAGATTAATTTTGTGCCATAACAACCTACTGCATGTAATAATAACATACATGACATATATATTTGATATTACATCTACATCAAATTTAATGGAGCAGGGGCAAGTAGAATAGAGAACACTGACTGCACAGTTGCAGAAAAAATTAATTGTGGCACGCTTGATGTGCCAATCTAGACTAATATGAACTCTTTGAAGCCCATTATTTGTATATATTATTTTTTGCTTACTGGTAAAGTGATAAAAATTACACACTTTGTAAAAACAGCAAATAAGAACATTCTTTTCACTGGTTCTTTATCTAGCTGAGAACATTTAACAATAATGAATTTCCTTGTTTCTTATTTCCTGTGGTTTTAAATGCAAATAAACTAGCAGTATCACACGTGGCATGAGTATTTAACTTAATTTTCTTGATTCTGAAAGTGCTGCTGGGCGATTAATTAATGTTACAGGTTTCATCTGTTCCACGAATCATTGAAAAATGTTCTACATGAAAGAACAACATGTCTAATTTTACACCGAGGATGAATGATTTGTCATGCAGAACTGTCCATTAGGTGTAGACCATTACTAAAAACAGTCAGGGTAATAAATCATCATTTGTATTAAATGAAGAAGCAGCACCTTTCTCAATTTGGCTACAGAGTCATAATAATGATAGATGAAAAATTCAGCACAGGTGAATTTTAATAGGCATCCAAATGCACTCACGCTAATTAGATGATGTGATTCAGAACTTTCCTGGTTTGCTCTATGACACCAAAGATGAAGTTGAAGTTACCTTAACCTTCAGTGTGACAAAAATGGAAGAAAGCATAATCTTTATAAACTGCAATCGGACTGTAACTGAATGTATATAATACATAGCCATTTATATCATATACCATTTTTGAATTAGACAAGCTATCGCCTTTACTTTTATGTGTAAATATCAGTAAAGTCCAAAAGTCGCCCTTAAAATGGTGCATGTGTATGTGATTAAAAAGCTTGAAGGGTTACAAAAAAACATTAATCTGGTAAAAGTAGAATAGTCAATAAAGGGTGCTGCCTTCTCAATATAGCTGGTCAGCCTTCTCAAATCTGTATACAATCAAAGGAAGAGAGGGGCACGCTCCCATACACTTAAATCAATGGTTTACTAAAATTTTTTTACTGCACTTACAGCCCAATTGGTAGGCCAAGTTGGGTCACAGGCCATCCTGGTCCATAGGGTTGGTGCTATGGCAGGGTCCTGTTGCAGCTTGCATCCTCTCCTGCTCCCTAAATTCTACATCTGAATAGTACTACATAAATAAAGTTAAACATTCATAATTACAATCTTGAATTGAAAGGCCACAGGACTCATTCACTATGCTGCATCTCCTCTTCACTTCTTACTGCTCTGCTTGGCTTGGTTGTCACTGAATGGACAGAAAAATAGAAAGGCAGTCATACATGTATGTCCCCTAGAACAATGATCATCTCATCAGAACAATCACTTATTAGGTGATTCTCATGTGAACATATGGTAGTAGTTTTCATGCAAGATAAGTGTATGTAGTTGTACTTTAAACAAGCTTTAATAAAGGTCAACTGCTTATTACAACCATTTTGATGTTACATTTTTAGTTAGGGAAACACATGACAGAAAAAAATGTTTGAAATTACTTCTTATAGCATTACACTAAAACCACTGGCATTCAAGCTAGAATTCCTGACATTCCATTATCACAGACTTGAAATATATACAAGCTCAATGCAGGGCAATTCAGACAAGCATTTTTCCTATATCTTAACAGAGCATCAGAACCATTTTGTAAGTCCTTTCAGGTGGCATTTAATGCAGTATATTATGCCATGAGTTTAGCTTATGAGAATCAAAATCCCTCATTGGTTCTACCTATTTCTTTCTACAGTATAACTGTCAAAATATTCACTAGTTTAGCCATATATTATCAGCATATGTTAAAGCTTATAGTTGGAGATGCTGCAGAGACAATTCTTGGAGGTCCCTGCCATTGACTTGTAAATAGAAACTGACAGTTCCCAGATGCACAGTAGTGACTGATTTATTGCCAGATGTACCAGTGACTTACTGTTTTTCAGTGAAAGTAAAAACCATTAAGTGTTTAGAGGTTATTTTACAAGACCTCATTGTTATAAATTACAAAGCTTTGAGTAAACCTTTTGTACACTGTGGAGCAATACTTTGGTATTTAAAATACTTCTTCTAGGATTTCAATTTATTCATTCCATTCTAATAGTGCCATAAGAAAGTGGCCATAGAATTAAAACAAAGCCATGCATGAAAAGGAAAACATCTTTTTAATTGATTGTTGAAAGATCGAGTACTATGAGGCATTGTTACAGTGAATCTGGGCCTTTCACATTTGTTTAGCTTCATCTGGATGATGCTGGTAGAAAACAAATGCCAGCATTACATTAGGATTCACCAAGGGACTAGGTTAAATAAATTTGTTGTCTCAGTCCAATGTAGAACTAGAAGCTGTCAAATTACAGTCACAATGGATGCACAGTGTACAAGAAGAACCTCAGTTTTAAAGAAATAACTGATAATTGTGTTTGTTACAAAGGTTATGTCTCTCATAACATTCTATTAATTGCACTTGAAGCACAAATAAAATAAATCTAGAGAAAGACAAAGAAAGCTCTTCTTCTTATAGGCAAGTATGGTATTACAGTACTGACTAAACCAGAAGTTTGCCTCTCAGGCATTGAAGCATGTTGTGATACTGTAAATAAAAACAGAAACGAAAGAGAGGAGTCAAGTAAAATATAGCCATAGGGCCTTATTTATTAACATTTGAGTTTGTGGGGGGGGGGGGGAGCACTAGTGGGGAAAAAACTGCTCAGCAAGTAATATTCCTTTTCTTTTTTTCCTCAACCAGTACCTTTTTTTAAAAAAAACCTTGAATACTTAAAAAATCTGGGACAATAAATAAGTAATACAGTTGTTAGCAATTCCTGTTGGTTTCTACAGTATATTGTATAGTGTTACATGCTGAGTTTTTTGTAATAGTTTACAGACTAATAGAGGTTTCAGGATATACTTGTGAGTTTTTTTCTAATCGAGAAAAAAATGCTCGCTCAATTTTTGATAAATCAGCCATATAATGTGCAAAATGTCAAATGAGGCTTTCAGTTGCTTGGCTGTGTAGAGGAAAAGTCTTGCAGGCCCTGCTTGGCCCCCCTTAATGGAGTGAACAGTTTCTAAGTGCCCATGAGGCCCTTCTAGAAACTGTTCAAGGTTATATGTAACATCTGCTGAGAAGGTTCTTATCACTATTCTGTTATGTTTTGGTTCTCAGTAACAAGGTGCAATAACTTTGAAGCTCACACATAGTGGTACTCCCTTCGTTTCACATAACTAGCTAATCACACTGACTTGTACTCCTCCTCACTCCCTATACTCCCTTCCTTACTCCTTTCACATACCATTCCCATGAAGTTCCCCACAAGAGGGTATATAATGTGTGGTCAATCTTTTGTTTCTCTGTTCTGACCTACTTGTGTATCAGAACCCACGGAGCTCGTGTATGTTTATTATATAATTAATAAACTTCCTCAAACCTCTTACCTCAGTGATCTCCGGTCTTTGGATTATTCCCTAACAGCTGTATCTGTAAAACTTCTGATTTGTAACAGAAATTATGTTTTTATGTATAGCAGTCATCAATTCAAAATTAGATTTTAATTTGCAAGATTGCAGATTTGTCTGTTTGTGTAAAATCCACACACTTCAAGAAAAACCCCTCTTCTATGCACAGGAAGCTACCACATGCCAGTCACTGGCCCAAAAATACATTTACAACTCTTAAAGACAAGATCAATTGCCTCAATTAAAAAGTAGGGAAAAGGATAAAATGCTTTAGGTCAATGAAACTCTCAGAAAGCACTATGACAGTCTCCTTGAATAAAATACTTAAGTGAAATGGCTTCTGACTATCTATACCTTAGTTGAAGTCTCAAAACCACCAAAACTAATACCTGAATACACCCCTCTCTAAATATAACTCTTTAGCCAGATACATAACCATATTAGCTGTAGATAAAAGTTTTTTGCACTCCAAAATCAAGTTTATCATATCACTAGTTCAATTTGTGCTTTCTACAACTCAATAATTTTTTATGAAGCTGGATATAAGAAACAAATAGCAAGTGACGACTGCAGTGGAGGGAGTGGAGATTTGAACATGCCAGGAAGGCTAGAGGGACTTAAAGCTCCCCATAGACGCAACCATCTTTCCCTGCCGAATGACCGATCTTAGGGAAGTCTGACCAATCTGTCAAATTATTGTGCGGTTAGTGGGATACAAACGATCGTACATCTTACGATTTTTCATCCGACATCGGTCTGAAGATTGATCGGCCAGGTTAGAAAATCTTTATCGGTCCCCATGCAATCTACCTATGTTTACAGGGCTAAGCAGGCTGCGATCCTTCAGTTTTGCTGCCAATAAGTCCATCAAGTTCCGCTCCTCCAAATTAAAACCCAGCATACACCCCCCCACTCTTTCACACACACCACATATGCCCATAGCTATACTAACTGTAGAGTTTAGTATCAAAATAGCCTTTTATATTATGTCTGTCCAAAAAAATCATCCAAGTCCCTTTTAAAAGCATCAACAGAATCAGCCATCACAACATCACCAGGCAGTGCATTCCACAACCTCACTGTCCTCCTTTTCTTCTAGTCTGAAAGGGTGGCCTCTGGTGTGGTGATCCTCTTTATGGGTACAAAGGTCCCTTGATACTTATCTATAATGTCCTCTAATGTATTTGTAAAGTATAATCATGTCCCCTCGCAAGTGCCTTTTTTCCAGAGAAAACAAGCCACACCTGAACAGTCTACCCTAATAATTTAAGTCTTCCATCCCTCTAAACAGTTTAGTTGCATGTCTCTGCACTCTTTCCAGCTCATTAACATCCCTCCTAAGGACTGCAGTCCAAAACTACACTGCATACTCCAGATGAGGTCTTACTAGGGATTTTCATATCTTGAGTTTATGCCCTTTTTATGCAGGACAGAACCCTATTTGCTTTAGTAGCAACAGAATGACACTGCTCAGAATTAGACAACTTGTTATCTATAAAAACCCCAAGATCCTTCTCACTTAAGGAAACGCCCAACACACTGCTATTTAGTGTATAACTTGCATTTATATTATTTTTTCCAACGTACAGAACCTTGCATGTATCAACATTGAACCACCAACTTAGACAAAGCACTCTGCAAAATGGCAACATCCTGCATGGAACTTATAGTTCTGCACAATTTAGTATCATCTGCAAAAATAGAAACCATACTTTCAATGCCCACATCCACACTGGTCCAATTAGAAAATGTTCCATTTACCACCACTCTTTGTAGTCTATCTTTTAGCCAGTTCTCTATCCAGTAACAAATATTATGTTCAAGGCCAACATTCCTTAATTTAACCACTAACCTTCTATGTGGCACTGTATCAAATGTTTTAGTAAAGTCTAAGTAAATCACATCCACAGCCATCTCAGAATTGAGGTCCCTGCTTACCTTCTCATAAAAAGAAATTAAGTTAGTCTGCAAGATCTATTACGCATAAAACCATGCTGGCACAACCTTATAGTATTGTTACTTGCTATGTAGTCCAGTATCCTATCCTTTATAAATCCTTCAAAATCTTTCCTATTACCAACGTCAGACTAACTGGCCTATAGTTTTGAGGCAGAGATGGGATCCCCTTTTTGAATAGCGGGCACCACATTAGCAATTCGCCAGTCTCTCGGCACCATGCCAGACCTCAATGAATCCTGAAAAATTAAGTAGAGAGGTTTGGCAATCACAGAGCTAAGCTCATTAAGTACCCTGGGATGAATCCCATCTGGTCCTGAACCTTAACTGGATCTTAACATTTTCTAGTCTCTTTTGAATTTCATCATGTGTGAACCATGCATCATTAGATGTATTATTAGAATTGGGACTATTAATAAGGAAACCTTCATTAGCTGGTTCCTCATTTGTGTAGACAGACGAAAAGTATGCATTCAGAATCTGAGCTGTTTGCTTGTTCTCCTTAACCCCTCTTATAATAGAGCTCCTACACCTTCCTGTTTTATTTTTTTACTATTAACATATTTAAAAAATTATTTTGGATTTGCTTTACTGCTTACTGCTATACCCTTTTCCATATCGATTTTAGCTTGCCTGATTGATTGGCCTCCTTGTAGCTTATTAATGATTCGGCTGTCCCAGCTAACTTGAAGCCATAAAAGCACGTCTTTTCTTACCCACCTCAACACCTACACTTCTATTGAAGCAAAAAGGTTTTGCTTTACAACGACGTTTCATGCTTACAAGTGGAATATACTGACATGTATATTTATTAAGCAGCATTTTAAAGACTTCCTTCAGTGATAAACCCTGTGAAAAGCATTTCCCACTTAATATGTTGCAGAGATGCCCTTATACTGTTCAAGTTTGCATGCCTAAAATTCAAGGTTTTAGTTATTCCCTTATAGAGTTGCTTCTGCAACAGACAATTGTTATGATCACTATTCCCTAAATCCTCACCCACACAAATTCTAGAGATGAGTTCAGTATTATTAGTTATTACAAGATCCAAAAGAGAGTAATTCCTAGTAGGTTCTTGAAAGAGTTGGGATAAAAAGTTGTCATTTAGCATATTTACAAACATACTAGCTTCATCTGTCTTCGCAACCCCATTTACCCAGTTAATGTCTGGATAATTGAAGTCACCCATAATAATAACTTGACCTTGTTGTAAAGCCACTTCTATTTGTAAAAGTAGCTGGGCTTCATACTCGTCACTTATACGAGGTGGTTTGTAGCATACACCAACAATTTTCTTTGTTACCTTATGCCTAGTGGAAATCTCTACCCAGAGGGATTCCACACCCTTACCAGTGCCAGCAATGGTTATTTCTTTAGTGAATGGCTTTAATTCAGGCTTTACATACACACACTCCCCCCACCCTTTTTAATCCCTCTGTCCCTCCTAAAAAGGGTGTAACCGTTTAAATTCACAGTCCAGTCTGTTTTAGGCATCGTGGGAGCAGCAAACCACTAGCCCACCCTTTGGTATGCATTGGGTCAGGTGGTAAGTGTGCTACTTGGGCAGCTGAGCAGGCAGGAGAATATTTGCCAGTGTGGTGCAATGGGGCAGTATTCCAGATCAGTGGAGTTTGTGGTACTGTACCTCTTTTGGTGAGAGTCCCAGGAGGTAAGGATTTCAGTGAGGTCATTTTGAACCTACATGCCCATTTAGGTGCCATAACATTTAGATGGCTGGCATGGTGGTGGCTTATTCACTCAGCAGAATATTTATTAGACAATCATTCCAGTTGGGTCACTGTTTATATTACTGTTATGTTTTGTTAATATTGGTTAATAAAGATGTGGTCTTTAAACTCCATCCTGGGCTCCAAGTGTCTTAACCCAACAGGATTGCTCTGTCTCCAATAAGGATTAATTATATCTTATTTGGGATTAAGTATAAGGTACAGTTTTATTATTTCAGAGAAAAAGTAAACAATTTTTTAAAATATAATTTGTTTTAATAGTGTATATTTGAAATGTCCTTACCGGAATTTTGAGCTTTCTGATAATGGGTTTAAGGGTAACAGATCCCATACATGTATGCTGTACATTATTGCCTTATCCTTTTGGTGATTTCTAAACATTATGTTTTATATATGCGTCTTTTATTCCCTTGTGGGATAATTTTGTTAAGAGTTAGGTAGTTAAAGGAACAGTAACACCAAAAAATGAAAGTGTTTTAAAGTAAAGAAAATATCATACAGTGTTGCCCTGCGCTGTTAAAACTGAAATGTTTGCTTCAGAAACACTAATATAGTTCATATAAACAAGCTGCTGAGTAGCAATGGCGGAAATTGAAAAAAGGCTACATGGCACAGGATAAGTAATGGATAACAGATAACATTATGTTCTACAGAGCTTATCTGCTATCTGCTGTGTAACCTTAGCCTTTTCTCCTTTGAATGGCTGCCCCCATTGCTACACAACAGCTTATTAATATAAACAATAGTAGTGTTTATGAAGCAAACACTGCAGTTTTATCAGTGCAGGCCAACACTGCATTATATTTTTATTACTTTAAAACAATTTAATTTTTTTATGTTACTGGTCCTTTAACAACATGATGCACATGCAAAGATTTAAATTTTTCCATAGACCTGCTAAGATCTTGAAGACCTAGAGTTTAAAAGCCCTGTTTGTTTACATTTATACTAAAGCCGCATGACCAGTAGTGAAATGTGTACTTTCCCAACAGTGACTGAATAGCTTTTAAAATAATAGCTGGATGTTCAAATGTCTGTCTTCCAGTTTGCTGTAAATGTATTGATTTGTCAGTATGAAATCCACTAACTGCTACATGCTTTACTGCACAGTGAGTTAACTTCTGTCTCGAAGATCAGGAAGCAAAGTATCAGGTTCCTGTCTGGATTAGCCTGTGTAATCTTGGACTTCTAGTACACAACATTAGGTCAAGTAAAACAATCAATTAATTTGAACTTGAAGGTAGCTTTTGCCACATATAAATGAATGCACTGAATGTATGGACAACTATAACCAAAGGATCTATGAAGCAAGCTTGGGGTATGGATTAAACTCCACAACTCCAATTAATGGTTTCAGTTCCCTGTGGCATATCGATGTCTATCAGCTCAAAGTTCCTTGTCAAAAATGCGCAGACAGAAACATTGTCTGTTGAACTTAATTTACAGAGCTTGTAAAATCTTGAAAGCAATAATTGACAGAAGCATTGGCTTTTTTTCCTTTGGACAACATATAATTTATATTCCACTCTCTCTTGATAGCCCTTGGCTGGAAGAGTAAAATAATTCAGTGGAGCTAACTGCAGAGTGAAAAAATGGGCTTGAGGTAATCACTACATTAAATCATGTCTGTTGAACCTAAAATAAGAGAAATGGTAAGTGTTTTTATTCAGGATAATAACTGCTTAAAAATCCATTCAGGTATCATAAATATACACATTGCTAAACATGTAAATGAAGTGAAAAACAAAGGAAGAGTATGCTCCTGGTCAAGTGTAATATGCAATATATTCTTCATAGGCAAAACAGATCATGAACTAAATAAAAGCAATAGACAGAGACTCTGGAATACATCAGCTTTATGATCTTGAAAACATTAAAGTCTGAGTGAATAAACAAATACATAGCAATTCCTTTACAACCAGCCTGATGGTGTTACATCTGTGCCTATAAAATCAGTGAACAGATGCAGTTTAGCAAGAAAAAGGCATGGGGAAGAATGCAAATACCATGTTGTGGCCATGTACAGCAGAATCCGTGCTTGTAATGCATGTAATACGGATTACAGAAGATTTCATAATCAAAACATTTAGGGGTATATTTATCATGCTGTGTAAAACATTGGTGATGTTGTTCATAGCAACCAGATCTTTGTTTGTGAAGATTCTCATTCATCCAGGTCATGTTATATCTACAGAAATAAGTCAAATCAACTGGACTTACTGTGTTTTTTCCTTGAAGACGTTTCACCAGTCATCCAACTAGCTTTCTCAATTCAGAATAACATGTAAAAATAAAATATGCTCTGTAATGTTACTCCAATCATTTTAATCTGTTTTTTATAATCTGTTGTGTTTAAAGCAGATAGGGATGTGGTGTTTATTAATAAATACCACATCCCTGTCAGCTTTAAACCCAGCATTACAGTGAGGCAGAAACTAGTTCACCCAAAATATCCAACCCCGAAGCACAAGAAGAGTAACATTGTGTATGTATTGTAGTGCAGTGAGGAGTGCTCTATTTGTATGTGGTAGAAACCAAACAACAGTTACACAGTATATGGAGCAGCATATAAGAACCATCTCCTCTGGTCAGTACTCTGCCGCTTATCTACATCTAAAAATAAAAGCACATACATTTGAAGACTACCAAGTCCAGTTGCTAGACAGGGAGAGCAACTAGTTCAAAAGAGGTGTTAAAGAAGCCATATATTTTTGGTAAAAAACCAAGTTTGAATAGAGGCGGGGGTCAGTGGCATCGATTGTCTGCCATATACAGTGCTGTTTTGGCACCTCTCCCTGGAAGTTTTAATAACATAGCAATGCTCCAATCTTGCTAATACAATCATCATCTAACTTCATGACATCATTATGATAAACAGATTATGCTGATTGGATCAACATTCCAGAGGATATATTCTCTAAGTATTTACAAATTACAGTTGATTTGACTTATTTATATAGATATAATCAGATCTTTGCTTTTGTTTTCTAACTGTTGAAGTGTAATTGTTGAATGACTGCTCTGGGCAAAATCACCAGAAACGTTTTACTGTACTTTTTTCACATACACCTTAATATAGGTAGGAGGGATATAATTACTTCAAATTTACCCTATCACTCCAAATTAAAGAATCATTCCTATTAACCAATTCACAAAATATTAAACCTGAAAATCCAGGCAATTACTGTGACTCTATGCATGTTTGTGTTTGGACAGGAAGTCCACTAGGAGAACGGTAGTAGAGAGGGAAAATACTCTGTTTGGCAAGGTGTTTTTTTTTTTTTTTTCTACCTGTTTACTCACAGACTCTGGTACTGTGAATAATAAATTGGACTTTAACTGGCTAAACACTGTCTGTTCATCTGATCCTGATCACAATTGTTGGAGGTATGCAATGGCCAGAAGTTTCACTTGAAAATAGTGACAACAAAATTTAAAGGGACAGACACCATTTAAAGGGGTAACTTTCAACATACTAAAATGGAGGAGATATTAAAGGTGATGCTACGAATCCAGCAGAAAAATAATACCAATCAGCAGTAAACAAATGCAAACCACCAGGAAGCTTTAAGAGCAGAATGACAAATCAGGAATCCTTAAGGGCCCAGCAACAAACTAATCAGCTACAGCGTACACAAATGTATGCCCAAGAGGAAGACAATAAAGCTACCTTAGAAAAACAACAGTGTGTTAACCTAAATTTGCAGCAGGAGAGCCAAGCACTTGCTGAGAAATTACGGGGTAGTGTGTCGCCGGTACAGGCACCAATAAACATCCATAAGACAGTAAACAAATCTCTGCAAAAGATGACTCCAGCACCTTACTTGACAGGTGATCCTCAAAAGGTGTAATATGACCTAAGAAAACAGGACTCCAATACCTATAATAAAGGGAAAGAGGTGGCTTATGCCAAAAGATTCAATGACTGGGTTTGCACCAAAGGCAAAACTGCATATGAGCAAATGAACAACCTTCTGTGTCTCATCAGAAAGTGCCCGCAACCTGATGTCAACATGGCTGATAAGCGGTGGAAACTATCATTGTAGAAAAGTACAGGAAAGCTCTTCCCCAGGGTATTCTAATATAGAAAAGCCGTGCATTACCATTAAGTGGGCATTAGAGGCCCTGAAGTACTATCTACTGGCTGTAAATTTAGATTTATCATGGACCATGCTCCCCTTAGGTGGATGTCCAAAAATAAAGAAAATAATGCTTGAGTCACTAGATGGTTTTTGGCCTTATAAAAAGTTATTGTGGAACATAGATCTGGGGCACTGCAAGGGAATGCAGATGCTCTCTCAAAGGTATATTTACACATGGCTCATTGTGCTCAGACCTATGGGCTGAAGCGGAGGCATGTGAGCTGGTAAATAGAGAACAGTTTGAAGGGAGATATATATTGCCCTAGATTCATCTCTTACTTAGCAGGCTAGATTTGCCACCTGCCACAGAGAGTGTGTCCCAAAGTAAGATTGAATTATACGCTGAGAGGATTGAGGCCTGGCAGCTTGGAGTGCTGCTATTTGTTTTCCCAAAGGGAAAAGCCTCTTTGAAGGTACTGTGACTCTGTGGAATTGTACATTTGTGTTTGGCTGAGAAGCCAAGTAGGGGACCAGTAGTAGAGAGGGTGTACCAGTGAATTACATTGACAAATGTTATGTATAAAGTCTGGAGTGACTAGATGTCTAACATAATAGCCAGAACACAACTTCCTGCCTTGCAACTCTCTTCATTCCGCTTATTGGTTACCAGGCAGTAAACAATCAGTGACTTTTGCGGGGCACATATGTCATAACTGTTTGCTTTTGAATCTGAGGATCAGTAGTAACCTCACTGAACAGTTATAGCCCATGTGGCCCCCTTAAAGTCTCTGACTAACTCAGAGTTATAAAGCTGAGACACTCTGAGATAGAAAGATTCAAAGTTGTGTTCTGTTCTGTTACACATCCAGTCACTCCAGCATTTATACATAACATTTTTGGCTAACTAAATATTTTAGAAACATTTTTTTATTTAATGCAGTCTATCTAATTAACAAGTTTTTATTTTTACACTGAACTGTTCCTTTGAAGAAGATCAAAGTCAAAGTCCAGGCAAAAGTCAAAAGACATAGCATCACCATACAGGAACCACATCCCACGTGATGGTTATGGGTGCCACCATCTCAGACATGGCGCCAAAGAGAGGAGCTCCTTAAAGTAGCAAGAAAATTGCAAGGCAGTATAAAGCCCCTTTAAAAAGCTGTCTCTCTGTTACGCCATTGTAAAACTGTAGACATACCCCTTGTCTGTCAGACCACTTTCCAATATAAACTAAGCTAAAATAAACTAAATGACATTTTATATACGTTGGAGAAAAAATTGTAGATGTGGATTTCTGCAGAATACAGGAGGACCAAGATTAAAATTACCTTACACATATTTTTTGCAAATTTTAACATTTTGGTGTGTTTTTTTCACTTAAAGGAAAACTATACCCCCCGAACAATGTAGGCCTCTGTAATAAGATATTGTATAAAACAACTCCTATGTAAACTCTGCTTCATGTAAATAAACCTTTTTCATAATAATATACTTTTTTAGTAGCATGTGCCATTGGCTAATCATAAATAGAAAATAGCCATTTTAAAAAATAAGGACAGCCTCCTGGGATCCTAGGATCCAACGGTGCACACAAACATACCACACAAACTATAAAGTTAGATCACATGAGCCAATTAATAGACAGAGTTGTGTCTTTTGCTTCCACACTTCTTCCTGTTACAGTTAGAGTTGAAATATTTCTGGTCAGGTGATCTCTGAGGCAGCACACCGACCATGACGAAATGGTGGTTCAAGGCAAGAGATGTAAAAGGGCAATATTTACTTAAATATATATACCAGGTAGGTAAGATTCTTTAATATGTCACTTGATTTGATATAAACTATCTGTTGCTCAAAAATTCATTTTCGGGGTATAGTTTTCTTTTAAGTGTATTTACAGTGGATTTTTTAGGGTATGTTTTCATTTAACTGATTTTGCATTTATGCAATATCCTGTACAGGTTTGTGGCCTGTTATCCAGAATGCTCTGGTCCTGGGAGTTTTCAGTAAATTGGATCTCTCTCATGATTTAAATATGAAATATACCCAAAAGCATTGTTTTGCCTCCAATGAGGTTGTATATACTTTCTGGGATTAAGAAGAAGGTACTGTAGAGTATAATAATGTTGCTATGGTGGAAAAGGGTGGGCATCATTCTGCTTATGAAAGTTGCTCTTTATTTAGTGAATATGTTGTAACTACCAATGTATTTTAATTCCTTAGGATCTATGTTCACAAACAAATGTGCTATATAAAATTAAACAAATTAACATTGCAAAGCAAGGAATATTACAGCAGTCAAGCATTTCCATTGAATGAGAAATGTATCTACATTGTGCAGCATTGTCCCTTTTTGACATTAGCTTAAAGCATTGTACTAAAACAGATGTATTGTTGTCAAGTTAGTGAGTCCAGTCACAAAACATTTTCTGATCATTAAAAACTCAGAAAACTCAGGCTTGAGGGACTTGTAATATAAATCAGTATATATAATGGCATATATAAGTATATAATGGCAGGCATTAAATATCTAGATGGTGCTATGTACAGGAGTGCAATTCGATGCATGGCCAGTGGAAAAGTCAGCGTTTGATACCAATCTGGTCATATGATTATTATGCTTTATAATTAGAGCGTACATTGTTATTTTGAGGTATGTTATTGGCTTAACTTAAGCAATGAATTAATTCATTATGTACTAAACCTTAGAAATGGTATGCCATTTAACAACTAATGTCAATAACTTGCGTTATATGAGTTATCTTCCATAACCCTGTCCAACCATCCAAACCCTTCTTAAAGCTATCTAATGCTATCTAATGTATCAGTCATCACAACTGATTCAGGGAGAGAATTCCACATCCTCACAGCTCTGGCTGTAAAAAAAAACATTCCAAATATTTAGCCTGAACCTCCTTTCTTCTAATTGGAATGGGTGCCCATGTGTCACCTGGAAGAATCTACTGGTAAATAAAGGATCAGAGAGATTATTATATGAACCTTCTTATATATTTATGTTATGTCACCCAGGGCAGCCATTAGAAATCACGGGGGCCCGTACAACAAAGTTTTCGGGGCCCCCTGGGCCTCGCCCACCCTAGCACCCAAGCCCCGCCCCTAATCCCTGCCCACTCCACATCAAAGTTAAAAGACCACACAGACATCAGCGCTAAAAACGTAACCCCCCCCAAGGCTTCCTTATAAGTTAAAAAAAAATTTGGCGCCAGGCCCACCCATTAAAAAAAACAGTTTTTTAAAAATTGGTGGCCCCAAAAAAATATTAAAAAAAAAATTGGTGGTCAGGCCCCCCCCGACAATTTAAAAAAAAATTGGGGCCCCATAAAATATATTTTTAAAAAATTTGTGGTCAGGCCCCCGAGAAGTAAAAAAAAATTGGGGCCCCAAAAAAATATTTTTTTAAAAAAAATTGGTGCAGGGGCCTATAGAGTATTAAAATAAATATTGGTGGCCAGAGGATTACAAAAAACCCACATTGGTCCAGTAGAATTGAACGTGTGGCTTCAGGACTTCAGTTATAGCTGTTTTAGTGACCGAGTATTTTCGCCGCTTTAGGACTTCAGTGTCGGCTCCTTTCGTGACTTCGGTTATTTTTGGTGCTTCAGGACTTTGCAAACATTCGACACTTCGGCATTCTGCGTAGGACTTCAGCTAGAGGTGAGCGCTTGCTGCTGTGCTCGTAAGGGATATTGCAGCACTGCCGGGCCCCTCTTCAGCCCCAGGACACTTGTCCCCCCCGATGGCAGGCCTGATGTCACCCCTCAAGTGCCTCTTCTCCAGAGTGAAAACCCTAACTTGGCCATTCTTTCATCACAGTTGAGATTTTCTATACATTTTATCAGCTTATTTGCCCTTTTTTGGTTCCTCTCTAATTCAATAATGTCCCATTTGAGCACTGGAGACCAAAACTGTATGGTGTATTCTAGATGGGGTCTTACCAGCACTCTATACAATGTAATAATGACCCCCTCCTCCAGAAAATCTATGCCCCTTTTAATGCAGCTCAAGACCTTGTTTGCCCTTGCAGCTGCTGACTGGCATTGCTTGCTACAGCTAAGTGTATTATATACAATGATTCCAAGGTCCTTTTTCCTTGTGAATTTGCCTAACGCAGTCCCATTGAGGCTATAGGTGGTTTGCATATTTTTACATTTCAGACACATGACTTTATAATTATCAATAATGAATCTCATCTGACACTAAGCCACCCAGATTGCTACTGTCAAGATCCTGCTGCAAGGATGCTGCAACCTGGATGGAATTCATTGGGCTGCATAGTTTTGCATCCTCTGCAAACATTGATACAATACCCTCTCCTAAGTCATTAATGAACAAGTTAAATAAAAGTGGACCCAATACAGATCCCTGAGGGACCCCACTCCAAGCAGAGAATGTACAATTAAAAACCACCCTCTGTACCTGACCATGTAGTCAGTTCAAATTTGTCTGATATGATCTATCTTTAATAAAGTCATGCTGAGTACTGCTAATGTCATTCACCAGGACAAAATTTTGAATGTGATCCATTACCAAGCCATTAAATAATTACCCACCACAGATGTCAAACTTACTGACCCATATTTGCCAGGCTGAGATTGTAATATTTTTATTCTATAGGAATTACATTAGCTTTCTTCCAATCCATAGGTACCATACCAGATCAAAGATAGTTTGAGAAAATCAGAATTAGAGGCAGGACTAAAACTGAACTAAGCTCTTTTAGTACCAGTTATAGGTTTATTACTAAATTGCACTTTAATGCATTTAAATAGTACATAAATCGTTCTACCATTTAAAATGTTATTCTTAAACCAATACATGTCAGAGAGCTGTAATTTTTCCTTGTTACCTACCTTTATTCTGTTGTCCAGGCTGCTGGAGGGGGAGTGTGAGGGGTGATATAATTCCATTTTACAGTGCAGGAGCAAAGAGTGACTGTTTATCAGAGCACAAGTCAAATGGCTCAGGGTACCTAAAAAACCAAGAACATGTCAAGCCCACAGCTCATTGAATATAACAAGAATAAAACAAATAAGAGCACTTTAACTGATGCATTAGATAAACAACATGATTTCTTGTGACAGAATCTAGTTAGGAATGCAGCCCTTGATCATAACATGCTGACAGTGAAAAATCTACCTCATTATTATTATACTAAACCCAGCTTTAAACTGGGTTTTTTGCACATATAAAATACAGGGTAATACAAGGATAAGATCAACATGACTAGACTAATCAAATTCAATTTGAGTTTTCGGGTTGTTTTAATTTATCCGAGTTTGGAAAAATTAGATTTTTTTAAAATAAATTTAGATTGGTCAAATTTATTGGAGTCTAGGTGAGTTTTTAAAAACTCACATGAATTCAAAATTCAACCTTTGATAAATGTGCCTCTAAGTATCCTTACTGGATAATGGGTTATTTATGTACTTATTAATAAGAGGTGCATATAATAAATCTACTTTTATTATCATGCTCTTTATACATTTTCTTCTATAAATAAAACCATATTTAAACAAAAAGCATTGTATACATATCTAAACCCTTAAATAAAAAGTATAAAAAGTTAAATATTTTATTATAAAATGTAATATGAATGTAGATGAAAAGAATGTTTAATAAAAGTGCCAATCCTCCAAATGGAAAGCTAAGCCTGTAAAAATAACATGTAGCTCTCCACATGAAGTACAATTTAACTGCATTCAATGTTTGAGGTTAAATTAAGTGTCAAAAAGTGCTATTGAGCTACAACTTGAAGTCACTAAAATAAAATCTCCCCACGTGACTATGGTTTTTATATTGTTCTATTACCATTTCCATTCCAATTTACTTCCATGAATAACAACTTTATTGTTTACAGCAATAATACCTATTTCCAGTACTGAAAAGTTCACAATAATAACATTAAGTATGTGCAGCATAAGCTGCAGAAGTCTACATTATATAATTTTTGCTTTCCTCTTACAGTATACACAATTGGATTTGCAGGAAAATTCTGCACTTCACCACCTGCAAATGTTTTCGTAAAACTTTGGCAAAAATTCACCAATGAAAATGTTGCCATGGCATAAAAGTCACCATAAGAAACAACGCCCATTGACTTTAATGCATTTGCACAAAAAAGTCACCAAGACAAATTAACAAGACAAAATGGTCTCCATAAGAAAAAAACGACGTATTGCACGTAAAAATCTTTTGATGCCCTCGTCTAAAGGACATCATTGGTGGTTGTTCAAATTCTGCTACCATAGGGTATGCATCTTTCAGAAAATGCCAATGTCTACATAAAATCCGACCAAATGTCCAATATAAGAGGCTGCACGGTTGGTAGTAAGCTAGTGCACACAGCCATCTCCAAGATCATATACTTTCTTGGGCCCCCCTAAGGATGGTATGTTCCACTGTAAAGGTTGTGCACAATTCTGCTTTGTACTTACAGGGGACACCTTCTGTAGCCCTATCACTAACAGAATCTATAACATTATGGGACACTATACTTGTGACACCAGCTTTGTGGTGTACATGCTGATATGCCCATGTAATTTAACTTATGTCGGGAAGACTGTTCAAAAGATCAGAGACAGGTTCTCCCAACACAGATCTATAGTGAATACCGGTAATTCAACATTGCTTGGAAAAGGGTCTTAATGCAGAAGAACTAAGGTTCAGAGTGACACAACATATTCCACAGCCTAGAAGAGGAGGTGATAGGGTCATGATCCTAAAAAGGACAGAAGTGCAGTGGACACATCGGTTAAGATCCCCGAGTCCTAGTGGTCTCAATAAATATTTTGACTTATATTTATTAATTTAATTCTTGATTTTGTCTTAAAGTTGATGTGTGATATAGGGATAAAGTTTTAACAATATGGAGTTCAATATTATGTTGGCACGGTGTATATTTGATAGATGAGAGGATGATTTAAAATAATTTTAATTTAAAATATTTAAATTATTGGGCTCTGCATTTGGTCAGAAGTATCCAGTAAACAAGATGGTGATATAAGTTTCATTAAGCTGAGAGACTGGGACGCCTATTGCATTGTTGTGTCACAGGGCCCGAGGACGCCAGCTCTGCTATTTCTAGAGTAGCGATACAAGTTTGAGTCTTTTGCCAGTCTTCTGCGATTTTTTACAAAGACACACTTGATAAAGCGTGCAGTGGACTCCTGAAACGTTGTGATCATGTCTCTGTGCAGATGAGTATATGCTTGATATTAACTATCTTGATGTTTTTTAAAAGAGACAATACATGCTATATTTGAAATTGACACATTGGAGTGTGAATCAGCTGGATTGTTTATGCTATATATGGAGTAACTCACTATTATGAGGACGCACCCTGCATGATATGCCCACTAAGAAAAGAGTGCTCTATATATATATATATATATATATATATATATATATATATATAGTGACAACCTCGTAGCTTGAACACGTAAATTTCGGGGAAATTAGCAAATGGTAGGGCAGGCAGGCAGAAACATTGGTTTATTTTCCAGTAAGTTATTAAAACAGAGGTGACCATGTCAGCAATTTACAAAACAAACCATAAAAATAAATTCTTGCCCACCGGGCACTACCTTCACTTTGAAGTGTTCCCTCACTATACTGGGCCCCTTGTGGACTACCAGACAAAAAGGTTGGGTCACCCCTGTACTCACAGTCTTTGAAGGAATTTCTCAGCCTCCTGGCTATTCCTCAGTGTCCCACACAGACAACAAGATCTGGCTCTTAGGCTGAGGCCAGACGGGGAGATTCGGGGGCGATCCGTCGCCTGGCGACTTCTCGCCGCGACGGTTGGCCCTGAATCTCCCCGAATAGCTAGGCACCGCTGCATACCGGCATAGCTTAAAACGCCGGCGCGTGTTCACACAGAGCGGCGCGATTTTTAAAATCGCAATTGCCTGGCGAGGCAATTTGTAGTGATTTTAAAAATCACGCCGCTCGTGTGAACAGGCGCCGGCGTTTTTAAGCCTCGGCGGTGCCTAGCTATTCATGGAGATTCGGGGGCGATCCATCGCGGTGAGAAGTCGCCAGGCGACGGATCGCCCCCGAATCTCCCCGTCTGGACTAAGCCTTACTCACAGCCATGGACTCCCTCTGCTCTTGCAGTAGCAGGCAGCACCCCCAGCTCCTCTGGGAGTTCCTAACACAGCCAGGTCTCCTACCTGCTGTGCCCTGCTGAGAGGCTCACTCTCCCATTCCAATTAAGTTTAAATAGCCTTTCCACAGGACAGCTTTCCTGTGGAAGGTGAGCTCCAATCTCCGGACTGGCTCTGTGGAATGGAGTACCTGGCTACCAAACTTAAACAGAGAATCTGTTCTCTGTTTAAAGACAACTCCCTTCCTGGAGTCTATCTTAGCACATGGGAAGAAATGCTAGAGTGACCTTTTTCCACCTTTTCCCAGTCACTCTACCACTATATATATATATATATATATATACATTCTTATAAGTCATAAATGTTCTCATCAATCAATTATATTATTAATAATAATATATATTTATCAAAACAAGCAGCATAAGTTATTATAGTTAGGTTGTGGGAACTGACTTGCAAAGTGCTGTTACACAATATATTAGTAATACTTCTCCCAATTACTAAATCTCTATTTTATAGGGAATTAATAGTTTAAAAAATGGTGAGAATTTCACTCACCTACTTGTCATAAATTGCATTTCTTCTAATCCTGACATGTCAGCCAAAGGCCATCAAACGGGGCAGTGGCCAGCAGAGCCAAAGACCATCACAGGGGACACCAGCCAGCAGAGCCAAAGGCCATAACAAGTTCCAGAGGCCAGGAGAGCCAAACACCATAACAAAGGCCAGTGGCCACCAGAGCTGAGGGCCACTGGCCACACAAGCTAAATGCCATAACAATAGCCTGCAGTCACATAAGACAAAAGTGATAACAAAAGCCAGCAACCACACACACCATAATCCCAATGTTTTATTTCAATGCAATATTCTGTTGTGTTGAGATTTATAGCTGTCAAATTTATGTACATTTCCAATAGGGTATAGGTGGTTAACTACTATTTATTTTTGTACATACAATATTAAATGTTGTAATATGTAAATCCCATAGTTCCATTAGAATATTTTTAAAAAATGCATAAGAATAATATTTTGTGTACCTGTTCTTAAAAAAAAAGTTGTGACACGATAATGGAACTGTCTATAAGAACTAACGGCCACTGCTGGCACCTCCATACGACTGCTTAGACAGTTGTCAGCTCCTACAGCATAAAAAAGAGCAGGACAATGCAGTTATTTTGTATTAAAAATGCCGGTTTAATGCCTGCAAAATAAGTTCATTTGAAAATTCTGCTATTTTAACACACTTAAAAGCCTATTTAAATGTGGTATGCAATGTTGACTACTTGTACTCCAACAAAACTACAAATAAGGAATATAATCGCGTAAGTGCTTTTCTTCTCTGTGCTTATCAGGACTGGCATGTATACATTTATGCAAGCAATATACTTTATAATGAACAGATAATATGTTATACTGTACATAGAACCTACCATATTGAATTAGAAAAACGTGTTTGGTTGGGTGCCCAGGAAGGAGGTGATATTTTTTTAAACAGTGCTGCAGCAATTTGTAAATGAAGTGGGTGAAGTAAAAGCCTATGGGGGAAATTCCCTAAGTGGCAAAAATTCTCTAGCGTTGCCTTTGCTAACGTTTGCCGGACTTCGACTGGCCAATTTTCGCCAGCACTACGCAAATTCACTAAAGTTACGCTAAGGTCAGCGAACATTAGAGAAGTAGCGCTACCGTTAGTTCGCCAACCTAGCGATGCCTAATTTGCATAAATTGCAAACTTAAGAATATAATAGCAGTATATGTTACAGCAACTATATTACACTACACAAGCCCAGGAAACCTTTAATAAATAAAATAAAGTTGTCCTATTGCCCTACATGTGCCCCCTATATAGTTGAGTTGCTATATGTTAGTAAATGTAGGGTGGAAGGAGGGTAACCCCCCCAAAAAATCAATCTTTTTCAGACTATCACCCTCCAATGGTAAAACATGCCAGCATTTTTTTGGGACAAAATTTCCAATTTATTTTTCAAACTCCTATCTATTGTATAGAACTTCGCCAGGACTGACCTGGTGGAGTAAAGTCTAGCGTAAGTGGTAATGTTCAGAAAAATGGTCATCTTAGTGAATTTGCGTAATTACGATCCTTCGTCAGTGCGCAACTTCGCCTGGCGTAAGGGTGCAAAGTTGCCCTAGTCTATCTACTTCGCTAGCAAAAATTCACCAGAGTCAGCGTTAGTAAATTTGCGAAGTTACGAATTTACATCATGCTGGCGAATTAGCGCTAGCGTTAGACGCTTTGCGCTTTAGTGAATTTCCCCCTATGCCTTTTAGTTCAAAGTGACTTTGTGCAGAATGCTATCCCTTATGGCTCCATTTCCTTCCTAGATAAGAGAATATACTTATCATTTCCAAGAGCTTACAGAATACTCAATATTTGCAGTAATTAAAATTTAGACCTAATGTGTTTTAGGCACAGGGAGATAAAGGATTTAATGAAAAGCCTTTTTGCCACTGTTCATATTCATCTCCATAGGTTACTATAATGTTTCAAGATTAACTAAATTGGTAACAGAGATGACTTCCCTGCTATGTGTTTCAAATGAATAACTTTGCTAGTCTGACTCATAAATGATTGTAAGGGAAACAGGGTCTAAAAGTGTATTTTATATTAGCAGATATCAAAAGGTATGACATGTAATGGATTCTATTTAAATCACTCCCAAACACTGCATATTTTTAAGCTTTTCTTGTGTTTTTAGAGTTTTCATTGCAAACACAGCATGGGGCTGATCTTTTAATTAAAATGAAAACAGCTCTTAGCAAAATCCTGCAACTGGAGCTCTGGGTTACTAGCAATAGCATGAGTTCTCTTTGTAAGTTTAGCTTAAATATTATACATCAGAACAACTACCATCTAATAAAAAGACAACAATACAAACTGGTTCAGTTGTATGTCATAGGTAATACACACGTGTATTCAGGTTCATTTAAATTGGCTGCAAACTTGAAGACATGAAAGATTGGTTTTGACTACTGGTAATTAAGATACATTTGTAAAGCAAATTATAAATAAAATAAGCAAGAAGAAAGACAACAAGAAAGGTTTTTTAAGGATAACTAATTATTTTATAAATCTATTGTGATTTGATATTTTATACTGTATATTTCAGTGAATTTCTGACCTTATTTTTTACAAACTCAACACTTGTAAATAAAACAGATCTTGTTTTATTGATTTTACTTCTGACATTCAAATGACACCAAGATTATTTTTTTTTGTTTCATTTTAATTAATGGCTGGGAAAGTAATGATTGTAGACATGAAGGCCTGAGTCAAAATGTTGATCAAAAGCCTGAATATATGCCCGTGGTCAGCAAAAAAGAAATCAAATGGATAACGGCAAAGGCAAATAGGGAAACTCGATATGCATGTACTCACTTGGGAACAGCCACATAAGAGTGCAAACTCACTGCAGAAACTTAATAACCAAGCATATACAGCGAAAGAGCTACATATAAATAAAATTGGGTTGTCCAAATATTCCAAGTGCCTTGTATCACTGCTCATCAACAGGTTGCAGCCCCCGTGTAAGGATGCCAAAATTGCAAATCACAATAAGAAAGATAACCTGGAGAGCTTGTATAATGCTTCTTAAATCATCTTGTGTGCTTTATTGCAGGAAAACATGCATATTGTGATTTACATTTAAAACCCTTTAATTAGGAAAGTGCCTGAAGATAGGCTTAATGAAAAAACATCAGGCTAGCACATATATCCCAGGCTACCCAAATTTACTCTGTTTAGTAGGTATACTTACTCACAATTTAGCAGAAAAGGCATGACGAGCAAAATGGTGCTTGGCACAACCATACAGAAGTTTGGATGTGCCGTCAATGAATGTTGTGTAATAATTGCATCTATTTTAGGATGACTGCACAGGTTGCTCTATTCCAAAATGACTTCTGTTGTTTCTGTATATGGTAACACAACACATTTGTCCTTTACTATTTAAATTTCTGTATGTATGCCCATTAAAATTCCAAACATATAGTCCTGAACCATTTATTTCCATAAATAAAATAGCATTTGAGGAAAAGGTTGAGTTTTTATTTCTACATCAGTGTTTTTTTCATTAACTGTGCCCCAAAGTATTTATATGTATAAGAAAAAGTTTGTAAGCACAAAATTACATGTATTTAAAAATGAATTTTAAATTGATTAAAATGTGTAGTCTAAATTATAGTGCATGTATATTATTGCTAGAATTGGCACCTCATTCAAGGGGTCCCTGCTCCCTGAATTATCTCTAAGATACAGGTCCCTTTAGGACAGAAGGGCTTTACTGGACCTTGGTGTACCTAGGCTCCATGGAACAGGTGCACTTCTATCAGCAACCAGAGAAAAATACACCCCCCATTAATTTGTATTCACATATTTTTCGATCATTATCTGTTTTAAAATTGCCCTTAAGAAACAAAATTCCTAAATCCTTTATGGAGTGATAAGGGCTATTGAAATGTTTTCCTATTGGTGTGTCCAGTTTTTTTATTGGTTACAGTGAATTGGTGGTGTGTATTTCTCTTTCTCAGACTTTGTCCAGTCTCTCCTATATACAGTCCCCCTGTTTTGTATTTGGTGTATTGTATTAAGTACACCATATTGGAAGAAGAACAGTTGTAGTGGCCATGGATGCTGTATTCCTCTAATGTGTCCGGAATTGGTTTTTTGTCAGAAGTCAGGATGTGTGGGCAAGTTTTGCATTATTTTTTTGCCACAGGGGTATGTTCCATTTTTGGTGGGGTGCAATAAGGCACTTCTTGTTATTCGTGTCTTTAGATTGGGAGGCTGTCTGAATGCTAGGAGTGGTGGGTCTGGGAATATGCTTTTGAGCCTTGCGTCCTTTTGAAGTGTACCTTGTAGATCTCTGGCTATTTTTCTGTGGGTCCTTAGTTGTGGATTGTATGTGACCACTAAGGGAACCCAATTTATTCCAGGTTTTTGTTTATACTGTAGAAGGTGACTTCTGTGAATCCTGGTGGCTGCATGAATGTATTGATCTACAATCATGGGATGAAAGCTTTCACCCTGACCACACTAAACACAATAATCTACAGCCACGCCTTATGATACAATCGTATATGTTCTGACACTGCTGAAAGGAACTACCACCTCAAAACACTCAAAACAGACTTCATCAGCAGGGGCTAACTGCACATAACAAATACAATTTTTTTTCTAAAAATCCTTGGAGTTGCTGGTCATTTGGAATGCTACATAAAGAATTTTACTGTGCACCCGAGTATCGAATAAGGAGAGGAGTGCCACCCAGACGAACATATGTATACATATATTGACGAAGGATCAGCACCCACTTGTTTGTAGAATAAGTAAAGGTGTTTATTTCAAACAAAGCACATCTTTATCCGACGTTTCGGTCCCACACGCGGACCTTTTTTAAGGATCAAATTCTGGCTTGAGAAAGAACACACAGAATGTCTGAAACGTCGCTGCTATGTGATGTAAAGAAATTTTAATACACTTTATTTGCAACAGACGAGTGCTGCTTCATTCTTTGGACTATTATATATATATATATATATATACACATACAAAATTAAAACACAACTTTTATTAACCAAAATAAAATAATAGTCCAGTATATCACATTTAAAACCCAGTTAGGACCAAGGAGAAAGATTGACAAGAGTTAGTGGGCTAGTGGTACTGTACATATAAGCGGCAATATATAAGTCTATTAGACCAAATCTTGGAAACTTGCTTGTGACCTTGGACATCTTAATTCACTATAAGAGTACAATTTTAAATTGAACTCCTAAATGTTATATTGCTCCTCTATACAGTAAGATTTTAGCATGTCAAGTATAGAGAATTCTGTTTTTTTTTTTAACAGTTCTGGTCATACTATTTTACACACTGTTCATTAGTAGATATTGTTTTAAAAGTTATAAATAGAGAAGCACAAAATATTTTTTGCAAGATTTCCATCTTTAGCTAAACCAAATTCAAACCCTTAAAGTAATGTGATGTTAAACTATTGAGAACTGAACACAGTGTTTCCTTTTTTAAAGACTTTTTTCAAATGTCCTCTTATTTGAATATGTAAATTAGGGTTTAGGTTTTTTTCAAACTGTACAAAACTAATATATTTGTTACATCTTTATGTTGAAGATATGAAAGAGTTTACCATCCCAGTGTGAAGCATAACTATGCCCTGAGGTTGATGTTTCCAATTGGCCCAGGGTTGGTAAAGGAAGTTCCTGTTCGCTAGTCTATAAAAGGGAGGAAGCTCAAAGTATTGCTTTTTTTACTCTACTCCATGAGGGAGAGAAGTGCTTGAGGCCTCAGAAAGAGCCTGAGGTGGACAAAGGCCTCAGTATGTATAAGCCATGACCCTAAGTTAGGCCCAATACCTTTCTGAAACTGGGCAAAATAGATTGTGAATTAGGGCTTTGAATTGTGGCAGGTAGCTTATGTAATGTCACACTTTAACAAAAGTGGGGAAAGCATTTTTCTGTTCAATTCCTCTCCGATACAGGTTTTTAAAGGGGGTGGAGAACCCTGGCTTTGTGTCAATAGATGCAACTGTGCTCAGTTCAGAATGGGAGACAGGAAGGATTGAGTGGCACAGATATACGGATGTGCACAGGACAAGAGTCATGGGTGCAAATTCATTAAAGTGCGAATCGTCTAAAGCTAGCGCTAATTCGTCAGCGTGACGTCAATTCGCAACTTTGCTGATTTACTAACAGTGTTCCTGGCGAAAATTCGCTAGCGAATTAGATAGACTTGCACAACTTCGCACCCTTACGCCATAATATAATATTGACATTTAAGTGAATTTGTGTAGCGCTGGCGAAAACTCGAATGGAGAGGTGCGGTGAACGCCGGCGAAGCTGTTGCTAGCGCATTTCCGCGCTTTAGTGAATTTGCCCCATGGTGGGCTATTGTGATTTAGCCAATGATATAACTTTCAGTTACACAAAGTGCACCAGCCAAGAAGCAGATCAAGGAAGAGGTGGTTGATGGCATTCAGAGTTTCACCTTTTCTGCATGAGCCCCATGCTGTCATCTCTACAATGTTCAAAATACAGTTTATAGTTGTTGTCTGTATACAATGTTGCACTGACCTGTCTAAGCGGACCTGTCAACAGTAAATAAAAGCTGCATAATGAAAGTCCTTTTCAAATTAAACATGAAACCAGTTTTTTTTTTTATTTAAACATTAGTATCTGTTTTAGATTCATATCTCAGCTGTGAATCATACATTACCTGCCTCCCTTCTATGCCTTAGGCATCGAAGTGGGCAGCTAATGACTTTCACTTTCCATTCAGCACTTCCTAGATATCCCTGCACACCCCACATTCCCACACAACCATTTAATTATGGACATTAGGTGCCCCATTCTGGCACCAAAACAATAATTTGCACTAATGCAAAGCTTGTCTTAGCAACAGTATCCACAAAAATGGCTCCTGTCTGTCTGATGTGATTGTGAATTCATAGATATAAATCATTTATATAGTGTAAGAGAAGTTTATTTTGTTTAATATCATAAAGCAGGATTTGGAATTATTTGACTTCTTCTTTTTCTGCCTCTTTCCAGCATTCAATTAGGGGTCACTGACCACATCGAAAAAACAAATGCTCTTCTAAGGCTACACATTTCTTGTCATTGTTATTGCTTTTTACTACTCATCTTCTTTTCAAACCCTCACATATTCATATTCCAGTCTCTTATTAAAATCAATGCATGGTTAGGGTAATTTGGAACCTAGCATCCATATTGCTGAAACTGCAAACTGGAAATGCCACTCTCTACATCCTACTTAAAGCTAATTTAAAGGTGAACAACCCTGCAGACAGATTAGGGCACTTGGCAATCATTAGGAGTATTTGGTAGACATTCCGGTAGTAGTAGGGAAGGAAGTAGACTATAGCAGTAGTGAATGGACAAACTAGAAAGTCATTGCAGCTGGCAGGCAAGTATCAGTATTCAGTAGACAAGCCATTAGGTCACCAAAACAGAAATGGGTCAAAATCCAGGGTCACAGTGCCCAATGACTTGGGGCAGCTGGGAAATTGACAAAATGCCGTGTTAGATTTCAAAATTAAATATAAAAAAATCTGTTTGCTCTTTTGAGAAATGGATTTCAATGCAGAATTCTGCTGGCGCAGCACTATTAACTGATGCATTTTGAAAAAAACTTTTTTTCCCATGACAGTATTCCTTTAACAAAAGGGGGCAGGAACAGAGACAATAGCTGCTGTTATGAGGATGCAACTCCCAAAGCTTCATTTGGGAATTTCTAGCTTATTAACTACACATACCAGAGTTCTAAACTAGCTGGTTCCACAAATGAAATATGCAATAAGGAATACTAATTGGGAGTACAATTGATATGAGACACATGCCAGGTGTGTAATGCCACTCCACGCCATCTAGCAGAGTAGCAGACTATGCAAGAATGACAAAGAACACATACTTTGCTGAAACGGCAAAAAATTGCATAATGTAACGGGTGTCAAAGTAATTATGACAGGCAATAATTTTGACAGCAGTTTCATGAAAATATCGCAGTTAGGGAAGTGCAAAAATTTGCTGCAAATCCATGCCTGCCATATAAATTAGCCCATCGATAATTATTTGATGACAATATTTGGAAATTGACCAATTATTGATAGATCACTAATATATTCCTAAATGGTGCCCTAAATTAAAAAGGGAAGAAGGCCAAATGACTACTCATTATAAGAAGTTTTAAGTAATAAACTTTATAAGTTTTTAACAAATTTGAACTCCTGATCAGCCAGGGATGGAACGCTCCGAGGTAACATTACAAGACATTATTGCATAGTGACACCTGACATTCGTTTTAATAGGTCATGTCTGTTTATATTAGACAACATTGCCAAGATAACACCAGCTATGCGCAATACAAGATTTTGTTTTAGCAAGTCACAATATTGGAACATTAGCAGAAGCTGTACATATTTGCAGTTTCATAGCCTGCAGGAAAAACTATTCAAATTGAATTCAAGAAGTGGTAAAAAGTTAGTTGACTGGGCATTAGGCCTGATCAGAACACATTTCTTTCAAGCGAAAGTGCAGTGAACACATTTTCAGGCCATTAACTAAATAAATGCTGCGTTGCATAACACAAAGTAACTTGGTATTTTTCTTTTGTAATATTAAGTACATGCACAAATAATAACAATCCCCTACATTTCTACATCTGTAGAAGACCAAATATTTATTCCCCAATATATAATGCAGATCTGATGAAAAATATTTTTTCTGCATTTTCTCTGAATATTCTAATACATTTGATTAATTCTGTCGTATGTAGAAAATAGCACTAAAATTTGCCAAGGTGCAGTCCACCAGAGCAACCAATAAGATGTTTGCTTTTAAATGGGTGATCAGTAAAAGTTGTCTGCTGATTGGTTCCTAAAGGAGACAAAACTTGCAGCAAATATTATACCTTTTATTATAACAGGTGGATGGGTCAGGGTCTGCCTTAACCTTCCTTGGGTTACTATAGACTGGTTCCAGGGCAAGGAGCCAAATCCCAGCAACTCCTGATAGGCACAATATAATTAGACTCTTTATCTTCAGGTGGGGCCCCCGCTTATGGTATGGAGGAAGGGATTACAACTTGGATCTAAACACACAGCAATTACTTTTGATGAAAATAACTTTGGACACCAGTCATTTTTTTTAAAACAGCCAAACAATTTATTGAACTGATGGTACACTTCTCACTAGTCAATTACTTCACATATTCAAGGTGCATCCTCAGACACATCTCCTCCTGGCTAACACATTCCCTGGGGAGTAAGAAAACCTTACCCTTTTATATATTATAATATGACATTTACAGGCAAGTCACTGAACTGCCATCAGAATACTTTCACATTGGAAAAAGGAAACAGCTTCCCTTTGAGAACCGAGGACACAATCTAGCCGACTAAAAGTGGCAATAGACAGAGAGATCCTCCCTGATAAGCCTACTTTGAGGTGGCCCAACGATCGGATCAGAACTGAGTAGATACGGATGGTCATGTCACAGGACCGCATCAACGAACAGATGCAGCAGCGAGATTTTTAGTCCCATCCGAACTACATCTGGCAAGATATCGATCAGGGAAGCCTGTCGGCAGCTTTTATCGGCCCATATACGGCCAGCTTAATTTATGCCCAGGGTACCAAAGGACCTAAAGGTTAGCAAACCTTTATCTTTCTACAATTACATAACTACACTAATGTGCATATCATATACACAACCAGAGGGGATTGTTTGAAAATTACTTCAAAGTCATGCAAGGGGCAAGAACAGAATGTTGACAGCTTTGAATATTCAGGCAGGTATAAAGTGACAGCACTTAAGAGAAAGCCACAGGCAACCTGATCCTTTGCTTTTATACTTTTTGCTCTGATTGAAAGCACTGCTTAGATAGTTGAAACACTGCTAATAACCATTTAACAGTTACCCTTAACCTCAGATTTATATATATTGTTTGCATATTCTAATGAAAAACCTACATATAGAATGTGTATTGCCCCACTGAAGATCTTTTGTCTCCCAAGGAATGACAAATTTCTCTCTCATCATTTTATAATTCAAGTAGATTTGCTATGGTCTTCTTGTGGCTATTTATTTTTCACACTTCTAATTTTCTGAATTTGACTTAGCTGCCCCCATAGGAAATCTGCAGTTCACCACTTCTCAGCAAATCAGCTGTGGTCATCAACAATTTATAATTTATTTCTTTATTTTCATTTTCTGAGTCTGATGAAAAGTAGGGTTTTAATTTTAGCATCTCAGGGAAAGGAGTCATGCTATCTGGCATTTTATTCTATTGAATGTATATACTGTATATAGAAGACTGTAATAACAGAGAAAAAAATATGTATGAGCTAAAAAATCTGACCCCATCTGCCACTGGAAATATAATTTGCAACAGTGTGCAGAGAATGAAATAAAACTTCTTACTGATATGTCATCATTATTCAAAATGTAAGCTTTTGTTATTTATGTAATTATAGTTCCTGTTTAAGACTTAATTTACAATTCCCATTAAGTCAGTGGGAATATTTGTTAAAGGACCAGTAGCATCAAAATATTAAGTTGTTTTAAAGTAATAAAAATATAATGCAGTGTTGTCCTGTACTGGTAAAACTGCAGTGTTTGCTTCAGAAACACTACTATTGTTTATATAAATAAGCTGCTGTATAGCAATGGGAGCAGCCATTCAAAGCGAAAAGGCTCAAGTTACACAGCAGATAGCAGATAAGCTCTGTAAAATGTAATGTTATCTGTCCATTACTTATCCTGTGCCATATAGCCATTTTTCAATTTCGCCATTGCTACTTAGCAGCATGTTTAAATGAACTATAGTAGTGTTTCTGAAGCAAACAGATCAGTTTTAACAATGCAGGGCAACACAACATGATATTTTCTTTACTTTAAAACACTTTAATTTTTTGGTGTTACTGTTCCTTTAAAGACGGGTGCTAAATTTTAATAGTGTAACTGTCCACAAAAAAACAACCCAATCTTTGTTTTTATGCTGAAACTGCTATTTTTAAACCCCAATTTTGTCTTTCCTCATTTAACACTGTTTTTTAAGGTCTCACCAATACATAATGCATGTTCCTGATTTTCATCTTCTCGCATTTTAGAGCATTTCCTGGTCCCCTGAAAATATGTAAACTGTGGTTATACTGTATTTTCTAGCTATTAGGAGATGGAGAAAAACTAATTGGTTATACTCTTAACAAGATTTGCTATGCCATAAATGAGTGAGTGGTCCCATGATAATCGAAAATCCTCATTTACAGACAGCAGGACAGGCTGTGGGGCCGGATTTACATAGCAGCGTCCCCTTCCACAAATCCGGGTCTGACAGTGTAGATTGAAAAAGACAGCCACCAAGTTTTTGGCACTTTGTACCTTGCATTGCTATCAGGAACTGGGAGCACAGGTCTTGTACAGGTATGACATGCTCCTACCAGTGCTGTGCTGTTCACCTTGTTGGTAGAGCACTAAAGGTGAGTGATTTTGTGGCCCTCTGTGCTCTTTCACTTGCATGTGGACATCAATAAAATAGATCATAATATCATCATAGCTTTAATTAAGTTACTATTTAACTGTACGTGATAATATTTTAATTTTTCTTTAGTGATACAGCTTTTTTAGTGTGGTAGTGGGGTAAAAATTAGTTATATATTATACAAAATACTGTAGTTATAAATGCTTTAAACTCCACTAAACATTTGTCTAACCCCCAAAGTAAATGACACTTTTTAATGAGGAACACATAGTATGAGATTAGTCCATCTATACTATTGTGTAAATTTATTAGCATTTGTATTGATAATATTTATTTAATCAGTAAATTGACTGCATGTGTAGATTTTATTGTGTTCCTTTGGTTTGGTTTCATGTCACATGACTCCTGTTTGCAGGAATCTATGATCTGAAAACAACATTTGTTCTAGGAAAGGTTTGCCACCTAGCAACAGCTTGTGGGAGACTTTATTTTCCTGGACAAGTGCTGGGAATAGGGTTGTCACCTTTTCTGCTGCTGGAAAATGGGCAGGGGGCAGGATAACGGCAGCAAGGAGGTAGGAGGTGAGGCTGGTGACATCAGGGGCAGGGCTGATGGCATGGTGATCAGCGACTGGCTGATCACCATGTCATTATTTTCAAAGTCCCATCAGGATTTCATAATTTGGAAATCTGGTCGCTACGACCATAGCCAGGGAAAATTAACTTACCCAAGGCACTCAGTTCAGGTTTTTAAGCATTTACTTCCTGGTAGGGGATGGAGCACATAGATGCTGCCTCTTGATTGGTGGATGCCTGCTATGATCATACTTAGGTCACAGAAAGAAGGAAGGTGGGGAACAGGGTCATCAGGTTGGCGGGTTCACCGCCAAATTGGGCTTTTTTTTTCAAAGGTAGTGGTGAGTTTTAAAAGTCCAAACCCGCCAATGGCTAGTTTTGATAGGTGCTGTGGGTTTGGACTTTCACAAGCCGCCCAAATGTTATTATACAAATTTTACTCATATACTCCCACTGCTGCTGCTGTGCTGCCCCACGGCACGCCCCTCCTCCACCTTCTTCGCTGGCTGGAGACTGTCTGTGTGTTGGTTGGAGATGTCAATGCTTATCAAGAAGAGACTGCCTGCTGCCCTGCCGCCTCCCACCTCCTTCCACGTGGTAAAGCTTACCTCACTCACTGACTGCTCAGTGCTCACTCAAGTTGACTCTTTGTGAGTGTGTGTCTGTCTGTGGATGTTTGTCTGTGTGTATGTAAGTGTGTGTGTCTGCCTGAGTATGTGTCTGTCTGAGTATGTGTCTGTCTATGAGTGTGTGTATGAGTGTGTGTCTGCCTGTGAGTGTGTGTGTCTGTGAGTGTGTGTGGAGGATTTCATACCGTTATTGTTTTACTTTTTTTTTTAAGATTTTTCTGTTTGCAAATTTGGCTAGTTTTTAGGCTACTTTAAATGGCTTTTGGCTAGTTTTCTGATAGTCTTTGGCTGGTTTTGAAATGAAAATCTGACAACCCTGGTGGGGAATCTGAACAGGATGTTGGTTTTTTTACTAGGAGCCTGTAGATGACAATCCTTAAAAAAGTAAATCAATAAAGATAAGAAATATAATACAGAAAATGATCAAATAACTACTTTATTGGAGAAAACCATGACCATGTTGTGTTCAGATAAGATAAGTATGATAAGTAGCAACCAAGAAGGTACAAAGTTTAACTTTTTGTTATACCCAATCAACCAAAAGGGTATGTTTAAGCAGATAAAGTACACTTTCCAAAAGTGAAATCATCTATTCTTGTAAATTGTCTGTGATGTTGAACCTCCACACCATTGAAGTATCTGTTCCTTAATTCTCCTTGTTCTTAGGTTGGTGAACTGTCTCCTTCCTTGTGAGTTGACTGGAGCCTAAGAAGAATGAAAATAAATGATGTAACGAGGACTCCTCTCAGGAGTAATTTCATGGGAAGGAACGGATGGTCTCTGTTGCTCGATGGCAATGCCTTCCCCAGAAAAAATGTTGTTTGCAGATCATAGATGACAGCAAAAACATATTTGTTTATCTGGGAGATTACCAGCTAGCAACATCTTGTTGAAAAGCAACACACACCTATAAATAGCTTTCATAAATGTTACTCTCACCATCTCAAATAGACTCAAGCAGTTTTTTAAAAAAGGGTTTAGATGAGGACCATTTAGCAGCTTTAATGATTACCTTTCATGAAATACCTCTGACTGCTGCCTTAGTGGCTACTGCCACACTAAAAGAATAAAGTTTGAAATAAGAAGTGCCAATCCCTGAAAAAGTCTTAGCTGACAAGATACATCTTCCTATGGTATAAGTCTTGGCTGGTCTGAATGACTGTCTGGAAGCAATAAACTGTTAAGTAGCATTTACCCTTATTGGCTCTCTAGGTAGGACAACATACATGTGACCAGGCATAAAGAAGCATAAAAAATGTTGCTAATAATTCATTCTCTACAGTAGCTTTAATAAGTGTAGTTTTGGTGCAACCTCCCAGAGTAGTGGATAACCTGGGGTTAGTGATATATATTAAATACACTTCTGTCCCTCTGGTGGCAAAGGCCAAACCTAACAAACAAGCCAGTTTGCTAGGCATCTCACATTGGCTATGGTTTGAGGGATTTTTAAAAGTACATAAGAAGAGGATCTATATAATATAGGCTATACTACAGTTGGACCGGTGTAGAAATGCCAGTTGATTAATCTGTTGTAAAGTTGGTGCTTCGTAACTTCTGGATATAGGATAGCTAGAACCAATCTATATGTCTTAATTGTAGACAATGCTAAACACAGGGTAAACTTGTAAGAGAAGAAATCTAATTCAGCCTGCAAAGTTTCACAATACTGGGATGTATGAGAATTATTTGCTCATCAGTCATGAAATTCCTGTACAATAGCTTTAAATACTTTATAAGTTCTAGGACATAATGATGCTGTAATCAGAGTAAAAGAATGGGTAAAGCTAGCCTTTCACCGGGGCTGCTAATGACTTTGACTGGGGTAAGGTTGTCAGAAGTTCTTTTGGACCCTGTAACTATGCTGTTGTGAACCTAGGGGAACCCTAAGGCCTGCTATCATCTTCTGTATTATTGGGTACCATATAGTGATGGGCGAATTTCCCCCGAAAACAGCAAAAAAATTCACGCAAAAATTGTTCCACGAAAAAATCATGAAAATTTGAAATTGACGCCCGTGTCCAGGCAGACACTGGCATTAAAGTCAATGGGCATCCGATTGTGATGCAAGCAACATTTTGGACACGTGTCCACAAAATTTAGATGCCAGTGAATTCTCGTGGAAGATTCCCAAATTTATTTGCAGACGATGAAACTCACGCCAGCTGAATTTATACGCCCATCACTAGTACCATATCTTTGTTAGCCAACAAAAAAAGTTAAATATTACTAAAACACCCTAGACAGGGTACATGCAACATGTTGAACTGAAAAGGAACGCAAGAGCTAAG
The DNA here is from genome assembly GCA_024363595.1 of Xenopus borealis. NCBI lineage: Eukaryota > Metazoa > Chordata > Amphibia > Anura > Pipidae > Xenopus > Xenopus borealis. The sequence continues at coordinate 36,135,602 of CM044438.1, forward strand.
CCTCTCCTGCCAAGTGTCTAACATGATCTCTGATCATTGTGTTACTCTGCCCAAAACAGTTTGTTGTAAACCTATCTGGTTTCTTTTTGGAGAAAAAGCACTTGGATGGAACCTTCTCTGAACTTGACCTGGTCTGCTAGGTCCTAGACTTCAAAATCGTGGCTTTGATGTCTGCAAAATACTTCTTGACCTTATAGTAGGATTTGACCTTAGCAGATAAGCCCATCTGATATTTGTGACATGGTTAAAAGGTCTGCTCTAGTATACGGACCACCATAGAATTTGACTGAAGCATAGCAAACTTAGATGCCGGGAGTGTAGTTCTAGGCAGGGGCACAGTCTAGTCCTTCCTGTTCTGCTTTGACCAGCATGAAGGCTAGTGGGCTATGCAATTTTAAATTGTATATTAAGCAGACTGGATCATAAAATCAGAATTTACTGAGATGAATGCCAGCTATATTCCAAATGCATACCAGGTATGCTGCATAAGAACATAATATCATCATCTCTCCGAGAGGTGTTCTAAAGATAAGTTGTAAGACATTTTACACTGTGATTCTGCCTATGCACCGGTGTTCTGCAGTGAATTTAGCTGGGGTAGTTTGCCTTCCTCAGACTACCAGTCCACTAGCTTTGGATTAATGTCCATATTTTTATCATCCAACATATTAAAGTATGCAGAGACTGACCTCCCAGCAGGTGAACAGGCAGGGTCAGATTTCGGTCCGCAGTGCCCCAAGGCCTCATGATTTTAGCACCTGCCATCCATCTTCTAATAAAATTAAAATTGAAAAAAGTGAGGGGGTTGTGGATAAGTATCAATAATACATTTTGCATTAAGCTTTTGAAACCAATGCAGTAGTTTCTCTCCTTTAAAAGCTAATGATGGGGAGTAGGGATGGACGCCCATAGACTTGAATGGTGCCCA
>CM044438.1:36139309-36198246 GCA_024363595.1 Xenopus borealis
AAAGAATAAGAAATCAGGAAGGGGGCAAATAGTTTTTCACACCACTGTATATATAAATATGTGTAAGGAATTTAAAACTGTGTGTTGTATAAAATTAAAAATCAAATAAAACATTCATTTTTGTTAGTTTAAAATTGTTTTATTCTTAAAGGCACTTAATTCTGTCCAGATTTGGACTTTGAAAGCAATTAACATGTTGTAAGGCTTGTTTCTTGCTGTGCAGATCAAGTCTACTGTCATTTCCGAGAGATGTTGTGTTCAAAGGTCATTGCTTTATGAAAGTAAAAAACGTACAAGGAATTGCATTATAATACACTTTATCATGGCATCTATATTGATTATGGTTTCTGTAAATTTACTGACAAAACTAGCCCTTTAAAGGAATGGTTCAGTGTAAAAACTGGGTAGATAGAAAGGCTGTGCAAAATAAAAAAATGTTTTCAATACAGTTTTTCAGCCAAAAATGTAATGTATAAAGTTTTGGATTGAGTGAATGCCTAACATAATAACCAGAACACTACTTCCTGCTTTGCAGCTCTCTTGTTTATGCTGATTGGTTACCAGGCAGTAACCAATCGGTGACCTGAGGGGGGGGGGCATATGGGTCTGTTGCTTTTGAATCCGAGCTGCATCCTGAGGATCAATTGCTAATTCACTGCCCCCCTTAGAGTCACTGACTAACTCAGAGTTAGAGAGCTGAAAAGCAGGAAGTTGTGTTTTGTTTTGCTAGACATCCAGTAACTTCAGCCTTTGTAGATTATATTTTTGGCTAACTAACAAATATATATATATTAGAACATTATTTTAGTCTGCACATACTATCTATTTATGAAGTTTTTATTTTTACACTGAACTGTTCCTCTAAATCTCACAAAAAGTGCCAAAGGTCCATCTTCAGAACATCTGTAATAATCCAGGTGTCCCTTTTTTTTTTTTTAAGAGCAAAACAGTCTACGTATATTTGGGAACAATGGCATGCAGGCTTCCCCAAGAATTGTAGTAGTAGGACAAAGTTTTACATATTTATGACTTGAAGGAATTACAATCTGTCACGAACGGCACCCAATACCAGCTCGGCTTCACCAGTTAAGTGACCACCTTTGGCCTCGGCATGAGCCCTCAACTTACTCAGACTTAACAAGAGGTGCAAGGCTAAGAGTTTTGGCTAGCACAGGGGCACAATTGTCTCACCAAGGAAACTGGATTTGAAGAATACCACCAAGTGGAACAGGCGGGCCGGATCAGCACAAGCGGAGTAGAATAGTCAGACAGGCCAGGATCAGGATTAGAGAGCGTAGAATAGTCAGGGACAGGCTAAGGTCAAACCAGGTAAATCAAGCAGAGGGATCAGGCAGAATCAGTCGGATGACAGGCAGGGTCAGAATACAGAAGTCAGGAGTAGTCAAAATCAGGCAGGGGTCACAACAGGAATCAGATCAGTAACTAGGCACAAGCTAAAGGCACCAGGAACTCTGCAAAACTGAACCTATCAGGGGCAACATGCTGCAGACTGAATCTCCATTTTAACATTTGAATTTGGCGCCATTGCGCGCTGACATCATCACATCAGCACGCCTGCGCCTTTAAGCAACCCGGAAGTGTGCCGCGCGCACACTAGGGAAGCCGGCAAGCAGGAAGATGGATGCACGCGGTAAGCGTCCCCGCTGGAGGCATGCCGGGCGCTGCCGCCTGCATGGGGGTAAGCCACTAGACCACCAGGGAGACTGTACATTACACAATCTTTACTAAAATAGCATAGCTTATTCTGCTTACAGGATATTTGTTCTCTGTGCAAGTGTTCTTTTTCTCTTTGTTCATATACTGTATGTTAAAATCACCTACTATAATGGATGGGGCATCAGATGAAAGGAAATAAGGAAGCCAAGCAGCAAAGTTGTCAAAAAATTGTTGAGGTTGGTCACGAAGGTTAGTATAGGACAACAATACAATGTGAAACAGGAGAAAAGAGCAGTGACTCTATTGTGGAAAAATGCTAGAGCAGAAGTAGGTGGAAGAACTTTACAAGTACTATGCAGAGAGATAAGTAATCCTATAAAAGGTCTTGGCCTGTAATGGAAAGGAGAGAAAAGCTATGCGAGAATGGGATTGATAAACTCATAGTTTAATGAAGAGGAGAAGTTTGTTGCAAACTGAGCAGGTGGTACAGAGTCCACGAAAGAAGAATTGTGTTTTTGGGTATAGGAATTAGATTTCTGTAATGCTGGAATTTACACAAAAGGGAAGGGGGGAAATAATAATATAACAGAGATGACATAAGGGCTGTGACTGGGTGAAATTCTCCAGCTGCAAGCAACAGAAAGGAGAGAAAAGGTACATGAGAATGGAATTGGTAAACTCATAGTTTGTGTAGAGGATGAAACATTACATGGAGCAGCTGAACAGAGTGCTTTATAAACTTCATATGTTGAGAAAGAAGGAAAGGAAGGTAGAGAGGCTGACATTTCTATATCTTGTCTCCTTTGCTCTTCTTCCTGTAGTGACCTGCATTTTTTTTTCCTCAGAAACTTTTGTGACTTTCGGAGCACACGCAGTAGATCCGTGCTGTGGATCCATGCTGCACTACAGAAGATTACTCCAACTTGCCGAAAACGCTGTTCACTACAGGAAGCAGACCAAAGGAGACAAGATGGCTGCTGTGAACTCTGCTGGACAGGACCTGCAAGGAGGGGTAAGTAGAAAGTTAGGTCTTATCAACCTCAGTCCCCAAGGGTCTTGCGCAAGTAGCAACTTGGCCCACCCTTAAAGGAGAATTCAACCCTGTAAAAAACCCATACCTCCCATCCCACATAGACCCCCTCCCTCCAGCCTTTCTGCCCCCCCCCCAAGGAAATGCCCCATACTTTATACTTACCCCTCGGTGCAGATACAGCCAGCGGAGTTCCATGCAGCCATCTTCAACTACTTCAGTAAGCTGACTGGAGCTCGGCAATTTCCATACATTTCGGCGCATTGTTGGAATCCAGAAAAATACTCCAACTGCGCATGCGCCAATACACCAGTCTCCCAGTCAGCTTAGCATTGAAGATGGCTGCATGGAACTTGTGAATCTGCACTGAGAGGTAAGTATAAAGTATGGGGCATTTCCCCTGGGGGGCAGTTAGGCTGGGGGCAGGAGGGAGGCTGGTCTATGTGGGGTGTGAATTATTGTATTTTTTTTTTTTACAGGGTTGAATTCTCCTTTAAGGCCAGTACTGCCAGTGTCTCCCCCTGGTAAGTTTAGAGAATAGCTTCCCCTGGCAGCAACTGAGATTCCAGGATAACGGTTTCTCTCCCTAAGGTTCCTGTGACAATTTTACTAAAATAAGTGCCTTTAAAGTGGCACTTTGAGCATACAAAAAAGTAGTATAACAATAGCTATTAAAAATATCTATAGTTTGGAAATGATGCTCAAATTTTGCCTTAAATTGCATTGATCCTCAAACAATGTAAATAAATTAAACAATTAAAATAGATACAAACTCAACTGTAAATTGTGTATCAGACTATATTTCCTAACAGTTGCTTTTTTTACATAACATTTCTTCCTACCCCTCCCCAAAGATTCTACAACTAAATGGAAATTCAGACAGACAGTCTTCATGATGAAAAATGGCTTTAACACAAACAGCATGCAAACATTTATTTTAAGATTAGAACCATCCTTCTAAGGTAGTGAGGGGAAAAATTTGCACAAACTAAGTTAATGACACGTCAAAGCTTTGCCAAGATGAAAATAAATACCTGTTTATGTAATGAATTGACATTGGCATAAACAGAAAACATATATTTTAGAATTGGCGCTCTGCATTTAGTTTAGATTGATGCAGTTCATCAGTTAAGTTACACTGATGATAGCATTTGAGCTGCTAATGAATGCAAGGAAATCAAACAGAGTTAAATTAATCTTGCATTATTTGCAAAAGGTGGGAATTGATTTCCAATAATAAACACCAGGCAGCCAATGAAGTCTTTACAGCTATTCATCCCAAAAGGATCTCCCCTAAGATTTTAATTCTAGAATGAACTTCAATTGACAACAATATAAGTTTAAACAGTTTTTATTGGTGACCAGTTTGAAAATATAAATAATTTGTTTTTTTATGGGCTGTGTGTTGTATACTGACTTGCTGAGAGAGAGTGCATATTTAATAGTTCCATCATCTTTGCTTGCAGAACTCCTCTTAATGGTTATAGATGAGTTTCTCAGTATCTTTCCAAACAAAAATTATTAAAATGTGCTGAATCTGTAAACCTGACAGGAACATTTAATGCAATAATATATTATGGTCAGCAATCAGAATATATTTTACTCATGAAATTGAAACAACACATCTTTCAACAAAAACTCATTATGGCAGTAAAAAGGGCAAAGAATTAAATGAAGGTTGATGACTACATCAGCTTTTGTTTAGGCTCTGCTCGCCTTTCAACCCCATTACACACGTTGATTCATTTATTTATTGCAAGCGGCCTGACCTATGAGAAAGTTAGTTAACTTTAGTTTCAGTGAAATATGTGTAACCATATGGCAAATTATACTGTATACATAGTAAGTAAAATAGTAAGTTAGGTTGACAAAAGACACACATTTATCAAGTTCAACCATTTAAGTCTATATATAACCTGCCTAACTGCAAGTTGATACAGAGGAAGGCAAAAAAAACTAATTTGAAGCCTCTCTAATTTTCCTCAGAGGGGGAAAATTCCTTCCTGACTCCAAGGGGACAATCGGACTAGTTCTTGGATTCACTTGTACTACAAGCTATATTTTATAAGCCTGAATTCCCTCCCTTGCTAAAAAAGCTATCTAATGTATCAGCCAGTATGACTAATACAGGCTCTCACTGCAAAAACCACTCCCAAATATAGAGGTGGAACCTCATTTCTTCTAATCGAAACGGGTGACCTTGTGTTAGCTGGAAAGACCTACTGATAACCACCCCTTAAGCTTCACTTCTCCAATGTGAACATCCCCACCTTGGCCAGTCTTTCCTCATAGCTGAGATTTTCCATACCGTTTATCAGTTTAGTCTTGTTTGAGCACTGGAGACCAAAACAGTATGACATATTCTAGATAGGGCCTTACCAGTGCTCTGTAAAATGGAAGAATAACCCCCTCCTCCCACTAATCTATGTACCTTTTTGAATAAAGCTTGAAACACATTTGCCCTTGATGTTGCTGATTGGCATTGCTACAGCCAAGTTTATTATCTACAAGGACTTCAAGGTAATTTTCCATTATGGATTTACCTAGGGCAGTCCTATTAAGGGTATAAGTGACTTGGATATTTTGACATCCCAGGTGCATGACTTTACATCTATACACATTAAATCTCATCTGCAACTTAGCTGCCCAGTTTGCCAAGATCCTGTTGCAAGGATGCCACATCCTGGATGTAAAAAATTGGTCTTCATAGTTTTGTCACCTGCAAACACTGATACATTACTTACAATACCCTTCCCATAGTCATTAATGAACAAGTTAAATAAAAGTGGACCCAATACTGAGCCCTGAGGGATTCCATTATGAATAGTGATGGGCGAATCTCCCCGGTTTCGCTTAGCCGAAAAATTCGAAATTGGCGAAAAAATTCGCGAAACGAGTCGCGCAACTCGTTTTTTTCAGGCAAATCTTTTATGACAAAATTTTCGCTGGCGTTTTGCGAGTTTATTCACCAGCAGCGAATCGCGGGAATTCGCTGCAAATTCGCCTCTGCCGAATAAATTCGCTCATCACTAATTATGAACCTTACTCCAGTTAGAGAATGTACCATTAACAACCACCCTCTGTACTTGATTCTGTGGCCAAGTTTACAATGTTTACAATAATTGTTTGCAAAGGTTACATAAGAAATAGTTGTTTGTTAAATATAGCAATATACATTTTCACAAATCAATATTTGTGACAATTTTGAAGTCCTGGATTCCTTAAAGGAAAACTATACCCCCAAAATTAATACTTGAGCAAGAGATTGTTTATATCAAATTAAGTGACTTATTAAAGAATCTTACCAAACTGGAATATATATTTAAGTAAATATTGCCCTTTTATGTCTCTTGCCTTGAACCACCATTTCGTGATGGTCTGTGTGCTGCCTCAGAGATCACCTAACCAGAAATATTTCAACTCTAACTGTAACAAGAAAAAGTGTTGAAGCAAAAGACAGAACTCTGTCTGTTAATTGGCACATGTGACCTAACTAGTTTGTTTGGTATGTTTGTGTGCACCATTGAATCATAAAATCCCAGGAGGCTGTCCTTATTTTTTAAAATGGCCATTTTCTATTTATGGTTACCCAATGGCACATGCTACTGAACAAGTATATTATTATGAAAATGGTTTATTTACATGAAACTGGGTTTTACATATGAGTTATTTTATGCAATATTTTTCTATAGAGACCTAACTTGTTCGGGGGTATAGTTTTCCTGCAAAAGTTAACAGTGTGCAATGAAAATTGGGAAAGATGAGTATTACATTACAAAATGAAAATTCTTAATCTTATTTGTGCAAATTGTTTTTCTCTTTTCGACCCTTTATTACATTCCCCCAATACATTGTTAAACCTAGATATTTAGATAAGTGTATAACAGAATAGGATTCCCCCCATATTGTGTGTAAAGGTGGCCATAGATGCACAGATAATATCATACGAAACAAATTTTCGTACAATATTTGGTGTGTGTATGGTGGGAAATGAGCCGACAATATCGTCAGAAGATTTAGATATCGGTCGGCTGGTTGATCGGGCTGGATGGAAAATTTTGAACGGTTGCCTTTGAAGGCACCCTTCACATCGCCCATTGTTAGTGCTGAATCATCAGATACAGGTAGAATTTTGTTGTTTCTACCTGTATATTTGAAAAATCATCTCTGCACGTGTGATCTTTTCCAAGAAAGATCGTAATTGTTACGTCTATGGCCAGCTTAAGTCTTACCATTGGTCAAAGGATGGTTGCCCTTAACCTTACCAAAACATTTAGTAGTAGCTGTGACCATTAAGGTCTAGCCAGTGTGCACCAGGAAAGGGCACAGAAACAAAACATGGCATTTTTAATAATTTATTGCAGATTTAGCAATAGCAATCACTCATTGAAACCTGATACCATTAGAAATACCAAATGTCCTGTAACAATTAACAAATAGTAGCATGCCTGCAGGCAGAGTTCAGCTAATGGAGTCAGGAGTCAGTGTGGGTCATTTATAAAGTTTGTGCAGTGCATATTTATTTCAGTCTCTCCAGTTTTTGCAAATTGGCATTGTAAATACATTTTCACAAATGACTTGCAAATGAGATGAGTATAGGCAATGTGCGAGGTTGTTGTATGTGAAAATAGCATTGACAGTAACTTACAGTAAATTCACAATTTGCAAAACTGTTTGCAAATATTTTTCCTGCCACCAAAGTTGTGGCATAATTCCAACGCAGAGCATTCACATAAATATTCACAATTTGCAATTTTTGCCATATTTGAAAAAAAAAATTAAAAAAATTAAAAAGCTCTTATAGAGCACACTCTTATTGTCAGGCTTCACCTGTATTAGAGCCAAGATGTGAAGAGACGATCCAATCCAAAGTAATTCAACCTGATGAAACAGACAGAGAAGTCAAATAAGCAGGCCGGGGTCAATGCAGGCAGAGTTCAAAAAAGCAGGCTGAGGTTAGATGTAATATTGAAAATTACCGCACCTCCTCTTTTTTCTTTTCCTATGATATTCCTGCCAGGTGGTGCATAACGCCCTAGACAGTCGGCACACATTAATCAGACATGTTAAGCATAGGAAGAGAGTCGCACAAACACCATATTATTTTGCGGGTGGGGAGCTTACCCCTTTTATTTTCACCACCCGTGAGTCAATGTTTCAGGGGGGGTTCGCCCTCCCTTCATCACGATGGGGTTAGATCAGGTAGAGTTCAAGTGTGGTCGATTAAACAGGCCCGGGTCAGAAGCAGGAAGAGTTCAAGTGTGGTCGTATAAGCAGGCCGGCGTAAGATGCAGGCAGCGTTCAAACGTAGTCAAGGTTGAAAACCGGAATCAAGTTATCAGGATACAAGTTTACTGGAGCAAAGTTTATTACCAAGCACAGAGCTACTCCCTGAGCATCCTTTTAAGGAGACAACTGCTTCCTACGTCACGTTGCCACAGACCGTTAAGACCCCCCCGAGTTTGTTTCAGCGTGTGGAACACGATGATGCACATGCATCTACAACACAAGGGAAAGTTGTGCTTACCACAAATTTTTAAAACCACTGGGGGGGGGGGTGCAATGAGGCTGTGACCTCAAATACATATGGACAAATACGAGAGGTCCTCTGCACTCAACTCAATATCAATATATTTAAGACACGGAGACATTTTGTGCATACAGCTACTAAAAAATGCCTTACCCTTTAAACAAAACAGGGATTGTTTGTCCAAATAATCCCTGAATCCTTCCCGAAAGATTCGGTCGAATGCCAAACCGAATCCCCGAATTCGAGGGGTGGGAAGGGAAAACATTTTTTATTTCCTTGTTTTGTGTCAATGATTTCCCTCCCTGGCTCTAATCTGCATATGCAAATTAGGATTCGGATTTGGTTCGGCCAGGCAGAACGATTCAGACGAATCCTGCTGAAAAAGGCTGAATCCTGGCCGAATCCCGAACCGATTCCTGAATTCTGTGCATCCCTAATATATTGCAATATATTTAAGCTGGCCAACTACAGTATATATATATATATATATATATATATATACTGGTATAGTTTAAGTGGACGCACTCCTTCCGGACTTATTTTTCAAGCGGGTGCGTTGGTCAAGTATTCATTCATCCATATATTCAAAAGGACCCGCACTCCAAAACGTAGTAGTGTATTCAAGTGTATTTTATTTAGCAATGCATATCCAACGTTTCGGCCCGCGTTGGGGCCTTTCTCAAGGACAAATTGCATTCGTGTAAGTGCAGACTTAAATTTCCTTCAAAATTGGCGCCAATCATGACGTCATAGGCAGCATCAGCATTACAAAAAAATGTACATCAAGCAATATACATATAAAGTGCAGTACATACTTTTCACCACTAGGTGTCACCATCTTGTGGAAGACCGGAGTGTCCATAAATGTGTCATATAAGTGTCCATCCATAAATAAAGTCCATGAAAAAAACCTGCAAATTTATATCAATGTTACTTTTTTTGTTACACAGACAGGCATAAATGTTTACTCTCAATGTATCAAATTGCACCTTCAAGTGTTTTTGTTTTACGATATCACAATGTATCATGCATATTCTTGTCTGGACATCATGCTCACTTCACATCAAGTAAGAAAGCAGCTAAGCACCAGTTGCCCATTTAACTCTTTTGGTGCCACACAGTCCAGCTCGTGTATCCAGTAAGCTTCTCTCTTTAACAGGGCATTGTCAAAGTCTCCCCCTCTTGCTCTAACTGGCACATGCTCTATGGGCATACATCGGAACGCTGCTGGGCTATGTTTAGCTTCTGCCCAGTGCTTAGCTACAAGCTGCTGGGCAATGTCTTGTTTTTTGCCTTTACTTTTGCTCTCCCTTTCTGGGTCAAGGGCAGCACGTATACTCGCCCTGTGCATTCCAATCCTCTCTTTTAACATCCTTATCGTTTTGCCACAATAAACCAGCCCACATGGACATTTTATAATGTAAACCACCAGGGTCGTAGTGCATGTCATCCTTTGCCTTATACTGTACCTCTTGCCTGTATGTGAATGCAGAAAATGGTCGCCCAGAATTAAACTGCTGCACATAACACACCCTGTACATTTATAGACTCCCGGCCGTTGTCAGAAAGTGTTGTTTTTGAGGGCTAGCATATTTAATGACTGGGTCAGAAGGGCTCAGAATTTCCTTCAATGAGCTACCCCTTCTGTAGCTAAATTTGGGCTTAGTGGGTAATCTTTTGGCCATAGTAACATCACTTTTCACTATCGGCCAGTGTTGTAATACACACTCGCGCATGTGCTTTGACCCCTCACCATACTGGCTCACATAATACATTTCTTTATCTCCTTTCTTTTTCTGTGCAGCCTAAGTTCCTAATTGCGCTTCATCTTGGTTCAGACTGAGTGCCCATTCTTTTGTGCTGCTAATCAAGTCTGATGGGTAGCCTCTCTGTAAAAATTTTTTACACATTTCTTCAATGTCCTCTGTCTTTTTGCTTGTGTCACTATCAATGCGTACCACCCTTAGGAGCTGTGATTTAGGCAGGGAGTCCAGCAAATGCCTGGGGTGGTTGCTCTGATAGTGCACAAGTGTGTTTCTGTCCGTGGGCTTGACATATATACACGTCTGCAGTGTCCCATTTTCTTTATACACCTTTACATTCAAAAACTCAATACTGTCGTTACTGTATTTAAGCGTCAATTTAATCGGGCTGGTGAGCCTGTTCAGTTGCTCTACAAACTCCTCTTTGTAGCTCACTAGTCCCAGACCAAATAAAGAAGACATCATCGATGTAGCGCCTAAAAAATATCTCCTAAACAGGGCATGATTCAGGATATGCTCATTTTCGTATGCATACATATAAGCATTCGCATATGCTGGAGCGACTTTTGACCCCATTGCTGTCCCCGTGACCTGCAAATAGTATTGCTTTTCGAATCTGAAATAGTTCTTATACAGAATGAACCTTAATAATGACAGGATAAATTCACATGGGGCCCCTTGTAAAAGTCATTCCCAGTAATTAGTTGGCGCACTGCCTCTATGCCTCCCTCGTGTGGGATACACGTATAAAGGCTCTGCACGTCCATGGTGGCAAGGATGAACTGTGATGCTGGAATGTCTATACTTTTAATCACTTTCAAAAAATCATCAGTATCTTTTAGATAACTGGCCATTTGCTGTATGCATGGCTGGATATGAAAATCCACAAATTCTGCTATCTTTTCATTAAGAGAGCCATTTGAGGATATAATGGGTCGCCCTGGAGGTGCAGTTAGACTTTTGTGGACCTTGGGAAGTGTATATATCACCGGTCTGACTGGATACTTCGGCAGAAAATAATCAAACATTGCTTCCGTTATCCAGCCATTGCTTAACCCGACATTTAGCATGTTTTCAAGCTCTTTGTGGAAAGTGCCAGTGGGGTCATACGATAAAGCCTTATAATTCTCTATCACGTTAAACTGAGACATAGTTTCCTCCTTATAATATTTATAGTTAGTGATGGGCGAATTTATTTGCCAGGGGCGAATTCGCGGCGAATTCCCGCGATTCGCCGCTGGCGAATAAATTTGCGAAACTGGCAAAAAAATTAGCCCAAAAAAATTCGCCGCGCAAAAACGAGTCGCGCGTCTTTTTTGACTCGACACGACGAAAACGACGCGACGCACACCGAAAATGAAGCGACGCGTCGGAAACGACGCGACGCGCGTCACAAACGACGCGACGCGCGTCAAAAACTACGCGCGACTCGTTTCGCGGCCGTTTCGCCCATCACTATTTATAGTCCAATATGACTATACCGCCACCTTTGTCAGCTTTCCTGATTATGATGTCTTTATTGCATTTGAGCGATTTAAGCGCTTCTTTATGCTCTGCTGTCAGATTCCCCCTTCTTTTACTTTTGGCTTTATACCATGCTGTCATGTCTAGGTCAAGCATACGATTGAAAGTTTTTATAGAGGCATTTGTACTAATCGGGTCATAATTACTTTTAGCCTTGAATTTTCTGGCTGCCACATTATTTACAACATCATCACATACAAGTCCATCAGCAGTAACCGTGGCACTATCAGCCTCCACACTGTCCTTCGCCACCCCACCAGTCATTTCAATATCCCCAAACTGCTCTTTTAGCCGTATCTGCCTGGTGAGTTTATAGTTATCTATAACATGTGTAAAAGGCATGGAACTCACCGAGGGAACGAAGCCCAAACCCTTCTGTAGCAGGGACTTCTCCGAGGGGTCAGGTGGTAGGAGGAAAGATTGAAGATCATGTCCTCTTCTTGCTCTTGCTCACTCCCAGTTGCGAGCCAGTGAGCACCGGGGTTCCTTCTTTTGCCCCGACGGGTGGCTTTCGCGTGCCGCTGCTGTTCGATCCCCTCACTTCGCCTCCACTTGCTGCTCGATCCTCTAAAAAAGACACCGGAGGCCTTGGTTGTGGTGAACCGGAACCGCTTCTTTCTCCCTCGCTCCAGGAGTCTCTGCTGCCGGCTCTCTGCGACGGTGACCTGCGTGTGCGCCAATCCGCCCGCCTCCTCCTGGGTCCTAGTGCTCCCGACTGCTGCTGCCAACTGTGCACGGTGCCGTCTTTGTAATCTTGCAATACTCTGAGGCGTTTGGAGCTCTTGAAGGCGAGCAACTCGGATTTATACTTATTTGTTTGCTCTTCTAGTTTACTGAGCCAGTCTGTTTCCTTATCCACTTGCAGTACAGCACAATTAGCCGTTTCAAATGCACCGAGATCGCTCTTGACACACTTCAGCTCCCTGCCAACCTCCTCTATAACAAGTAGAATCAAATCCAAGGAACAACGATCAAGAATATTGCACCATCTCTTGCAGAAGTCTGGATTCGTCTTGCCCAGGGTAGGTGTATTGCTGATTCGGAACCCTCTCGGTATTTTCTTTTCCCTGTAATAATCAGACAGGGATACTCCGTGTAGGTGTAATTCAAGCTCTTTCTTTTTTAACCGTAATAATTCATGATAAACTTCTTTTGCACCCAATCTTCCAAATGTTTCCTCATAGGTTTCTGGGAATAGGATGCTTTCTATGTCCTCTGATGTGAAGTTTTCACGCTGTGTCAATGTAGAACTTTGATTGCTGCTTTCCATAATAATTATATGGTATAATCGCCGGGGTGCAGAACACTCAGTCTGGAGAATCACTTCTCATATATACTGGTATAGTTTAAGTGGACGCACTCCTTCCGGACTTATTTTTCGAGTGGGTGCGTTGGTCAAGTATTCATTCATCCATATATTCAAAAGGACCCGCACTCCAAAACGTAGTAGTGTATTCAAGTGTATTTTATTGAGCAATGCATATCCGACGTTTCGGCCTGCGTTGGGGCCTTTCTCAAGGACAAATTGCATTTGCATTTGCAAATGATACATTGTGATATCGTAAAACAAAAACACTTGAAGGTGCAATTTGATACATTGAGAGTAAACATGTATGCCTGTCTGTGTAACAAAAAAAGTAACATTGATATAAATTTGCAAGTTTTTTTCATGGACTTTATTTATGGATGGACACTTATATGACACATTTATGGACACTCCGGTCTTCCACAAGATGGTGACACCTAGTGGTGAAAAGTATGTACTGCACTTTATATGTATATTGCTTGATGTACATTTTTTTGTAATGCTGATGCTGCCTATGACGTCATGATTGGCGCCAATTTTGAAGGAAATTTAAGTCTGCACTTACACAAATGCAATTTGTCCTTGAGAAAGGCCCCAACGCTGGCCGAAACGTCGGATATGCATTGCTCAATAAAATACACTTGAATACACTACTACGTTTTGGAGTGCGGGTCCTTTTGAATATATATATATATATATATATATATATATACCCGGACTCATAAATTTAATGTGAAATCAGATGTGTTTTATTAAATAATGCATATCCAACGTTTCGGCCCACGTTGGGGCCTTTCTCAAGGAGAAAGTCCTTGAGAAAGGCCCCAACGTGGGCCAAAACATTGGATATGCATTATTTAATAATACACATCTGATTTCACGTAAAATTTTTGAGTGCAAGTCCCTTTCGAAAATATGGATGAATGAGTTTTGACCAACTGACCAACGCACCAACAACCAGAAGAATAAGTCCGAAAGGAGTGCGTTCGCTAAACTTGCATTTATTTATATATATATATATATATATATATATATAATTTCAAAAAGGTGCTGTTGCACTTCGGGGACTTGTGAAAAAATATTCTTTATTTATATATTCTTTATATATATATTTATATATTCTTTATTTAAATCTTTTTCCCACAGTTGTGAGTGCAGCGGCCACACCGAACATATATATATATATATATATATATATATATATATATATATATATATAGAAAGAAAGAACAAAAGACCAGCAACACTGGGAGTTTATGCAAAAAATCTAATTGCTGTATTCATGTGCATATATATATACATACACACACACACATTTTTTGAGCTGTCAACATCCAATATCTTTTTGATTAGTGTTTTGAAGAATATTTTATCAATTATCACAACCATTTGAGATTTAAACTTATACTAATAAATAAAAGAATATTATGGGAAAGAAATTCAACTGTGACCAAATAAGTATTACACTGGGAATCAGAAAACCAGAACTGTATTGTAATCTTATAAATGTTTAATAAGGCTTAGTAGCAAAATTACTTAGCAGCACTAACAGCTCATTTACTTCATAGGCTGTAAAGGAATTATGGTTTAGTGCTGCTTAGTAAACATGGGTCTTTATATTCTTCTTTGATTGGCTTTATATTTCTTTCCATTTTAGTGTTTTTGAAAACAATTCAGACCAAGCTCCATTAAGGCTAATGAAAGTTAATTAAACATTACATCTAATGAAGAATGCGGTTCAAAACTGTTCAGACACCATTTCTATGTGAGTGACGAGAGCATGCAAATGAAGGAGAATGTTATTTGATAAAATTGCAGTGAAGTAAAACAATTAGTTGCCCAGATATTCAGAGCTTGCGGAAAACTAAGACTCACAAAATTCACTAACAATGAACAGCATTTTTAAATAATAGTATAAACATTTATTCTGTAATTGCAGAAGTTTATCCCCTATTGCGGAATGGAAAATAGAAGTTTTTTCAGACCCGATAGCTATAGAGACGGTTTTAAAGACTTACAAATGCAGTCTTTTTTATTAGGCCACGCTTATTATTTATTGGTTGTTGATCAAGCAGAACACTCACATTTTAGTTTACAAAGACAAATTACATTTCTTAATCTACTTCACCTCTGGCAAAAAAAAACCCACTATTCCATAACTGCCCAGGAGAAAAAATATCGGTATTGTTTGTTTGCTAGGATGAGCACTTGTTCATATGTTTTATGATGTCGTCTCCATTTAGCATTTCTTTTTTTCCATTTGTTTCTAAACCAGCCTATTTCCAAAACAAAAGACTACATTATATTTGAAAGAACAGCTTAGGTATATTAAAGTGAGTTGGCATATTCTTTAAAAAAGTTAATGTATTAAAATAATATTCTACCGAGTAAGCCTTGTGGAAGTATATAAAATATACTGTTTTCTTTGTGCAACTAAAATAAATAAGCTCAGACCTGAAGGCTCACATAACTGTTTTTTTTTGTAAGTGCTGAAGCACTTTGTTTTGTATGAAATATGGTTTCATTTTGAAGAGGAAAACAATGTCATAATATTGCACTTGAATGCTATCTTATACACAACTCAAAATCAATTCAATTCTTGTAACAGTTTTTATGACACCATTGAATTTCTTTTTAAATAACTTGTAGAACTCTTTTCACGCACTGCAGGTAGACCATCTGTCTTCCAAATATCAGATGTTAGCAAAAGTGAAGACTAGCAAACAGAAACGTGAAGTTTTGCAAATTGTTTGCTTTGGAAATATTTTTCCTTTAATATCTCACAACTACATACAATTCATGCACAAAAAAAATTTTGTTTTAAGACTATTCTGTACTACTGATATACCATAAAATGAATGTTGTTTGTTAATTAAAGGGGAAGTATCCTGTATGTAGAGACACATTTAACCAAATTTAGCTGCAGATATCAATGACCCCAAAATTACAGATATCTTTGATTAAGGCTCACAAGAAACAACTGTAATAAGCTGCAAAAAAAGATACCAGGCTGTAGCTGGGCTGGGAGTGGTTTATATATATATAGTGACTTCTTAGTGGACTGCTGGTTTTATTGAATTTCCTCTTAGGGACTAGGAAGAAGAATGAGGCTTTAGTTTAATTTTCAAACATTGCCCTGTTTATAATAAGAAAACATAGACATTTCCTAATTAGAAGAATAGATACAGTTCGAGCATAATATGATTCATAATAAAAGGGCACATATCACTACAAGCTACAAACAAAAAGGAGGCCATGACCCCCTGTTTAATTCTGGGATATCTGTTCTCTTACACCACATTACTCAAATACAAACCAGCAGAAACCAAAACATTTAGAACTAATTAAAGTTTTGGATTTTCTAAACAAAAATTTAAATGGCTTCATCAGACATTTACGAGGGATATTCCTTAGTGCTTGTTGATGTTCACTGTTTTACACAGTTGTTCAGTAAGCAATCTTTCATTTGATAGCAAGTTCTGAAATAGAGGATTAGACTCTCCATCTAACTGTTCTTATCTCTTCTCACTTATTTCTTTGTGTCTGTCAGAGATATAATCAACTTTGTGTAAATTAGAAATTACTTATTTATATCCTATTTTTCAAAAGATAAAGATCAGTGTCTTTCCAGCCTATGTTTGGATTAAAAGTTGCTTCCATTTAGTGTTTATGAGCAAAATCAGATTAATTTTCTTGGTTTTTGAAATGTTAATTCCTCATTTTCAGCTATGTACAAGTACTATATGCCAATTTATTTTAAAGACCAGAGCATGAACAAACATAGCAAAAATCATAATTTAATCTTCTGGGCAACTAATGTTTTATACTTAATATTTAATGGAAAGCAATCTGTGAGGACCTTTAAATTCAAATAACCATAACTGTGACAATAAACTATAATTTCTGTGTTTTGGTGACATTTAATTGTATTGAAGAGTATCAGTAGAATTTTAATGTTTTCTTATTTCTAGAAATATACTGTGCCTACCATGTCTTCAAGAGTATGTAGTATTGAAAGCAATGACAGGAGTCAGGTAACCATGTACATTATACAGCAAAAATTACCCACTTTCACACTGCCTCTCTGATGTGCGTGCCTGGTAGCTGGTTAAAGAGATCGACTGATGAAGGGGTTTGCCCCCAAAACATTACATCTGACGAATAAAATCGCTGGAGTTTGCCCCACTTGAAGTTGCCAACTTGGTGCTGGTGTCTTTACTTGAACCATGTACATTATAACATATCCCATCCACTGCCATTTACTGTAATGATTAATAATATATTATTTTGAATTTCTATATCACATCACAAAAATATTCCCTTTTTACTGGTAAAACACTGACCCAGGTCCTTATTTTTTCCAGAGATTATTGCAATCTTTCACTCATTAGTCTCCCAGATTCTTATCTACATCACATACAAGACATGGGGGCCCAGTTATTAAATGATACATTTTAGTGGTTTTAGATCTTTTTGAAATCACAATACAACTCTATTTCTCTAAAATCATGAATACCATGAAAACTATTAAAAGATCCAATTATAAAAAGTACAAACAGACAAAAATACTGAACAACGCATAAAAAATGGGAATATCTCTAAAACCATTAATAAATCAAGAGTTTCTGATAATTACTTCTGAAAAAAATCTGTAAACCTCTAAAAGAATGGTTGAAAAAAAGTCCAATAGGATCAGTTCAGTTCCCATTGACACATATAGAACCTTGACTATTTTTACTTATAGAAGTTTTGTATTAGGGTTTTTCGTGGGTTTTAATACTTAGTTTTTAGAATTTTTTAGAGAAACAAAACAGACAGTTTTGGAGATCAAACTATGATTCATGAAACAAATAGAAATACCAATTAAAACTGGCCCCATAGATACATAGCTAAAGGGATACTGTCATGGAATTTTTTTTTCAAAATACATCAGTTAATAGTGCTGCACCAGCAGAATTCTGTGTTAAAATCCATTTCTCAATAGAGCAAACAGATTTCATTTTGAAATACGACATGGGGCTCGACATACTGTGCTGCTACAAGTCACATGATCAGGGGCAGCTGGGAAATTGACAAAATGTCTAGCCCCATGTCAGATTTCAAATTGAATATAAAAAAATTTGTTTGCTCTTTTGAGTAATGGATTTCAGTCCAGAAGTCTGCTGGAGTAGCACCGTTAACTGATGTGTTTTGAAAAAAAAAAAAGTTTTTCCATGACAGTATCCCTCTAAATTGTGTTGAAAAAAAAAGACCAAAATCTATCAAGTTCAACCCCTCCAAATGATGCCCAGTTCACTTATATACACATTCTTACAGACTTTTCTACACACCCACATATATAAACTATATGTAGCAATATTTACTGTAATTGTACTTTAAAAAAAAAAAAAAAACGTTCTTGTCATTTCAAGTGCCTCAAAGCACTATCCTCCCTTTTAATACTAAAGTCTTTCTTCTGGCTCAGGACCATGTCTGATTCTGCTTCTCGCATTAAACAATTCTGGTTATTTGCCTTGTTTCTCCCTCCTGTTTATTCTAAAGGATGTATTTCACTAGGGTTCCTGTATGCAATATTCTGCATTTGCCTCTCCCCACCCTGTGGATGTCTCCATGGAACGTCATTTCAACTGCATCTTGGCTTTTGTATCATTATGTTTTCTTATGTATAACTTATTATGTCTTTTTATTCTTAGCACCTCCCATTTTCTAAATAGTTTTCCTTCTTCAGTTTTAGAGGTACATTGGCTTTGACAGGGAAGTTTTTCAAAACTGCTACCACTCTTACAGTGTTAAAGCTACACTCACCAAACTTGAAACACATAATCATGGGGTCACCCAAAATGAAATGGCAACATTTGTTGGATGACCCAAAGTGGGAGCGTCAACAGCAGCTAACCAAATATCACCCTTTGACTTTAATTGAAAAACTGCTTACCAAACTTGAATCAGTCACCAACCATCGATCAGATGTCACTTTTGATTTTAAGTGGGAAAATTTTAATTGCTGCAATTCTGTGGTCCAAGTTTAGAAATACTGGGTGGAGCAAACAACAGTGATGTCATATGTTTTTAAACTCAACATGACATTTGTTTTCAAACTTCCCTTTGTATTCTCCCTTAGTTAATTCTACAGTATATTAAATAACACAGTATTTCATTGATTTATTCTACAGTATCATAGCTAAATACCTGCATTGATTTACTGTTCTATGTAACCTGCTGCTGCTGCTACGGTATATAAATAAATACAATAAAAAACAATGCAACAAAGTACTATACTATGACCCTGGCCTTACACAATACATGTTGCAACTCATTTCCATACCTGGACATTTATCTTGTGCAATGTTATGTCTCATATACACTACTGTTGGGCGGGAACTGAGAGGTGGGCTGCCTGCTTCTCTCCCAAGGTGAGGACAAAGTAAGGACAAGGTCCCTAAAGTACCTTAAAACCTGCTTTTAGCTCCTGCTGTCTTTTCCTCCACCTGGGGAATTCTGGAGGGGCAAGGCTGCCAGCTTCCCTCTCCAAGGATCCCTGCTCTGGGCTCCAACGGCCAGTTACTCCCCATGGGTGGTAACCAAGAGACCAGTCTGCTGGCTTCTGTCCCAAAGTGTTCAAGAGCTCAAACAGTTTGAAGTGGCCATGAGTTCATGTCTTTGCTTGCTGCTTAAAGGGGTGGTTCACCTTTAAGGTAACTTTTAGTATGTTATAGAATGGTCGATTCTAAGCAAATATACAATTGGTCTTCATTATTCATTTTTTAGTTATTTGCCTTTTTCTTTTATTAACTGTCTTTTTATTCAGGCCCACTTGTATTCATATTCCAGTTTCTTATTCAAATCGATGCATGGTTGTTAGGGTAATTTGGACCCTAGTGACCGGACTGCTAAAAATTCTAATTGAAGAGCTGAGGAATAAAAAGCTCAATAACTCAAAAAATAATAAATAATTAAAACTGATTGCAAATTACCTCAGAATATCATCTACATCATACTTAAAGTTATCTCAAAGGTGAACAACCCCTTTAAGTTAAGGCGCAGCCGCACATTCTTGTAAGGATAGTTCGTTGGCGCTCCTTACTCTTTCGGCAAGATGATGGCAGCCAGGGGAATCACGTGGGACGCTGGATGCCAGCACGCCATTCTGTCACAGCGTAATTACACCAGTGCCGAAACGTGCCGTGTGACATCATCACATACGTTTTGGTGCGAAAACTTGTTTAAAAGGATGCCAGAGGTCTGAATCTTTGCCCGATTATAGGTTCTTCTACTTAGAGTTCATGGGTGTTGTAACAAAGCAGCTGGATTAGTTATAGATGGGCAATATATTTCTCCCAGGGTGTTATATAATACAACACCCTGGAACATGGAATAGTTAATACAGACCAAAGCTGCAAGGTAATTGCTGCAGCTAAAGTACCTGACTGACCCTGGGAGGTCGGACCCCTCCCTCCTCAGAGTGAGAGAGAGCAGGAGCTGCACTGCACAGGCAAGGTACTGATTACCAGTGATTATTATATTTTGGTTTTTTTCTCTTAAGTTGGAGTTGGAAAAGCCACCCAACTGTAGTTAGGCTGCCAACTGTGTTTAGCCAGCGCTCTGGTGCAAGGGTTTATTTTTCCTTGTTTTTAATTTCTTTGTGTGCCTGTTACCAAAGACTGTGTAATGGAATAAACTGCAGGCACTTGCCTTTAAGAAGAGTGACTCCTGTGACTGCTTTGTTTACCCTAAAAGACTGTGGAAAGCGGCCCCAAGACACTGACCCAGGTACCCCTATAGGTCTAGTTGTCACAGTGTGTTATTTGAGTACTTCTCTTATCTTGACCTTTGCCTGAATCCTGACCACGATATCTTGCTTGCGTGAACCAACCTTTGCCTGAACTGACGATTCTTCTGCCTATTCCTTCTGTACCGCAAACTGCGTTCCTACAATACCACTTCCTCCTTGGTCCACACTGCAAATTGCGCTTTCGGCCTTTGACAATTCTGTTGTGATGATTAGGGGCACAATCTGGAGGTTGTGTGTTTGTCTTATGTTCTAAGTTACCCTTTCTCTTATTTAAAAGTGTTTCCTAGCAAGGCCTAGGAGTACTGACAGCCCCTGTAGCATAATGGCCAAAGTGCTAGTCTCTAAATGCAAACCCCAAGTTTGAATATTGCCCCATTACCCTTTCAAGTGCTGAACAAAAAAACACCCTCGGAAACATGCTGTTGAATATTTTTTCAAGCTCTGTACACAAAAAAGTTCTCATAACCTAGCTCAGGAATGAGCAAACTGGCCCAAAAATGTCAGCAGCTAGATGGTGACCCCCCATATAACTGGGTGGGTTATAAGGACATAGATGGAATACAAAAATGTGAGTAGGTACTTGCCATTCCTTTTACCAACTAGCTTTGTCAAAGGCACATAGAGGGGTAATGGTGGCAGAAGTCTCTTTTTTAAGATTGACAGGATATGCTTTGTAGAACATTCATTCATGGGGATATCCTTGCTAGACAGACGCTATTGTCTCCTACCAAAACTCTAGAACCACATTTGCATATGTGGAAGCACATGCTTTTACATTGCAGTGAGATGATGAGAGATAACACAAGCTGTACTAATTTAGTTTTGGGATAACTGCCGCTTCATCTGTACTTCATAATTACCAAAAGTTCCGATCCAGCTGAGACATTCCTGTTTATTTTTTATAAAAGTGACATTTCTGTAAGTTTTTTGTCATTTCAGATAATAGTTAAAATGGCAAATATGCAAACCAGATGTCAAAAACAGATATAATACCCACATTTCTAAAGTCCTATGGCTGCAGTAGATTTCAAGGCTCTTTCAAGAGGGAGATGAAGACTAATTAGATATAATGGTTAGTTTGCTGGTGTACTGTTTGCTTTAATGTTTTTTTTGTAAGACTTTCAAAATTAATCAATAACAAGTACAGGATTTTGTTACGGTCTTGACACCTTAATGACACCTCTGGGGTAATATATATTTTCCCACAAGTGTAGGACAATCTGTTAGCATTTGCTCTCACATAATGCTATGTCATGTACAAATACAGGAGCTACAGTAATTAATGATATGTGTAGTCATTTATCAAGAGGAATAAAAAAAAAACCAGAAGGTATCAATAGGAGGTTAACCATTCTGCATTTTTTAAAAGTTATGTCTCTGGTTTTGCGTTCAGCCTTTGCAATTCCAAATGAAGATTTCGCATCTAGTTGCATCCACTATAGAGATGATTCTACCTACAGGACCTTCTAACCTAGATTTAGTTCTATGATTCTTAGAAACAAAATCATTTTCTTAATGAAACCAGAATAGCATTTGCTCTTTGCTGTTTATATAAAATATGTATGATTCATCATTCTTATCATAGTATAGTATTTGTTTTTCACTGTTTATCTGTTTATCCCATTTTACTGGTATTGACTCTGGGAAAAAGTGAAGCAGAAGTCAGTTTTTTTTCTTGCCTATACATATTGAGTATTAAAGTGAAACTATAACCCCAAACAATGTAGGTCTCTATAAAAATATATTGCATAAAACAACTCATATGTAAAACCTTGATTCATGTACATAAACTAGTGATGGGCGAATTTATTCGCCAGGGGCGAATTCTCGTGATTCGCAAAATGCCAGCAAAAATTCGCCTGGCGACAATTCACAAAAAAAGAAACAAGTAGCGCGTGAAAGCGACGTGTCAAAAACGTGCCACGACTCGTTTCCCCAATTTTTTCGCCAATTCGCTAATTTCGCAGCGAAGCGAAACTGGGTAGATTCGCTTATCACTAACATAAACCATTTTCATAATAATACACTTTTTTAGTAGCATGTGCCATTGGGTAATCATAAATAGAAAATAGCCATTTTAAAAAAACAAGGACAGCCTCCTGGGATCGTATGATTCAACGGTGCACGCAAACATACCAAACAAACTAAAAAGTTAGGTCGCATGAGCCAATTAACAGACAGAATTGTGTCTTTTGCTTCCCCACTTCTTCCTGTTAGAGTTGAACTATTTCTGGTCAGGTGATCTCTGAGGCAGCACACAGACCATCACAAAATGGTGGTTCAAGGCAAGAGATGTAAAAGGGCAATATCTGTTGTTCAATTATTGATTTTCAGGGTATAGTTTTCCTTTAAACTAATTTTTTAGTAATGCTGTTGGGCACTTTTAAGATCTATCTTATGAAACTGTAATTACACACAAACTTCCCTTAAAGTGTAGGAATGTAAATTGCTAAATAGCTTGCCCGCCTTGCAAACCTTTTGGGAAAAATACCTGGAAGTCAAGTAAATAAAAAATACAGTCATATGAACATTTTTGGGAACCCCTCTCAGCCTGCATAATATTTTACTCCACTCCACAAAAAAGAAAAAGACAACAGAGGTATATCATTCATTTCCCAGGAACATCTGGGGTGTTTTCTAAACAAAGATTTTAGTGAAGCATTATTCAGATGTATGAAATTAAATCAATTGTTAAAAATTGGCTGTGAAAAAATGAGTGTACCCTTATAATTTTGCACATTTGAATGCATGAAACTGCTCAATACTGATTACTGGCAACACCAAATTGGTAGGTGGCCATAGACAGTGAGATCTCTCCCCAATATGCCCACATTGAACTAGGCGATACCGGGCTGATCCGATCGTGGGCCCTAGCGCCCAACGATCGGATCATAATGTACTCCATACTTTTCAATGACGTTGTACCCACGAGACGCGTGTAAGCGCCAAACAGGTTCAAGCGCAGCATGTTGCGTCTGAAACTGGAAAGAGTGTTTGCAGGTGAACGACCCCTTTATCCAATATGGATCACAAGCATCACAAGTAGGACACATAATACAAAACTTGTTTTAACTTTAACTAAACCTTTTGTTATTTGTGGAATTTCAATAACTTACATGCAGATGGGACGCTTCAGAAATTACTCAATTTAGAACTGTCAGTCTCATAACCACAAAGAAAATGGATGTTTGGACAAAGGTAAGGAATGTAATTGAAAGTGGATAAACTATTACATCTAAGAGTAGACCTAATAGTAACACAATTTTCCTTTCTAAACCTAAAAATGGTTTTGCATTATTAAATTGCAGTGACTGCAATTCTATTATAAAGGGGGAATACAATACCTGCAATGTAAAAAACATCTCAATGATTTGGAAGGTGCGCGTCCCGTTACATCTGGCGTAAAAGTAACACAGCATTTCAGAAAAAGAACATCATACCAACAGTAAAATATGGTGGTGGTAGTGTGATGGTCTGGGGTTGTTTTGCTGCTTCAGGACCTGGAAGGCTTGCTGTGATAGATGGAACCATGAATTCTACTGTCTACCAAAAAATCCTGAAGGAGAATGTCCGGCCATCTGTTCGTCAACTCAAGCTGAAGCGATCTTGGGTGCTGCAGCAGGACAATGACCCAAAACACACCAGCAAATCCACCTCTGAATGGATGAGGAAAAACAAAATGAAGACTTTGGAGTGGCCTAGTCAAAGTCCTGACCTGAATCCTATTGAGATGTTGTGGCATGACCTTAAAAAGGCAGTTCATGTTAGAAAACCCTCAAATAAAGCTGAATTACAACAATTCTGCAAAGATGAGTGGGCCAAAATTCCTCCAGAGCGCTGTAAAAGACTCGTTGCAAGTTATCGCAAACGCTTGATTGCAGTTATTGCTGCTAAGGGTGGCCCAACAAGTTATTAGGTTCAGGGGGCAATTACTTTTTCACACAGGTTTGGATTTTGTTTCTCCCTAAATAATAAAAACCATAATTTAAAAACTGCATTTTGTGTTTACTTGTGTTATCTTTGACTAATAGTTAAATGTGTTTGATGATCAGAAACATTTTGTGTGACAAACATGCAAAAGAATAAGAAATCAGGAAGGGGGCAAATAGTTTTTCACACCACTGTAGATAGGATGTGCAAAATAAAAAAAATGTTTCTAATATTGTTAGCCAAAAATGTAATCTATACAGACTGGAGTGACTGGATGTCTAACATAATAGCCAGAAAACTACTTCCTGCTTTAAACCTCTCTAACTCTGAGTTAGTCTTCAACTTTAAGGGGCGCCACATGAGACATAACTGTTCAGCGAGTTTGCATTCAGCTCAGATTCAAAAGCAACAGTTATGACCCATAACCACTGATTGGTTACTGCTGCTGGTAACTTATCAGTGGAACCCAAGAGAGCTGCAAAACAAGTAGGGTTCTGTTCTGTTAAACATCCAGTCACTACAGCCTTTATAGATTACATTTTTGGCTAGCTAACTATTTTGAAAATATTTATTTTGCACAGCCTCTATTTACACATTTTTTATATTGAACAATTCTTTTAACGTCTTTGTGTGATAAATTATACATAGGACAAACTACATATGCCATTAGAATCAGGGGATTCTAATTGGGGAACATAAAATATCTATTACTTCCTTTAACCCAAATAAGAAAAAGAATGTAACATATTAACTTCAGCACTTCTTTACTGATTGACATTACCATCTTGGTACACCAATACAATGTATGGACTATGTTCCTATGGACTGAAAACAACCAGAGGGTAGGGAATACTTATTTTTGTACTATGGATAGTATGATACTTCTAAATGTGCAACTATGTGTACAATATATGTGGGTATTTAGGATAGACATATTTGTAGTATCCTATACTATGGTGTAATACAGTAAGTACACCTGGCCACTAGAGCTGGTAACCTGGTCACACAATGTGGTGTTGAGGCAGATGACCTTCACTAAAGGAAGGACCCCTATGGTCTGAAACATCCTCACCTCTGAATAAATTACTAAGATAATGCACGTTTTTTGCTGGCAGCGGAATTTTGTTATTTTCATGATAAAATATTACAGTAATTTTTAGCTGCAATTTATTTAAAATTAAGTTAGATTGTTACTTAATCGGCAATTCTGCACATTTGTCTTGAGAAGTACATAATGTATATTCATAAAAGGGAATATATTCAATTAGCATAAAATGCAAACCGTTACTCATTTGAACAATTCAAAATGTGGATCTTATTCTGGGGGCAACTTTAAAAATGATAAGTTAAATAAGTTTTAATGAGTTAAATTTACTTCTATTTTGTTAAAACGTTTTTATAAGAGTCTGGTGGGGGTCTAGTGCATAGCAATCCTTACAGGAATTACATATACACATAGACTGTACTCATACTGTATGTATGTTGTATGATTTATACTTTTAAGAGACCCCAGCTTTTTTGAGATTTTTTATGAAAATAAAAAAAAGATTTGTATGCCAACACAAGGGATCATTTATTAAAGGAGAAGGAAAGGAATTTTACACTAGTGTGCTAAATGTTAGGCACCCCCAAGTGACTACTTTTACCTACCCGGGCCAGTGCTCCTATCAGCTGAAAACTGCACCTCTCCGGGGTTCTTCTAGTGAGCACCACGGAGAGATCAACTTCCTGCTGCTTGATTTTCAAATTTCCCAGTGAAATCGCATGCACAATAGAGCAAAATAGCTGAGTTTCTCATTAATGTTCAGCTCTACTGCACATGCCCTGAGAAGACCAGAGGAAGTTGATCTCTCCATAGTGCTCGCTAAAGGACCCCGGACAAGTGCGGTTTTCAGAGGTAAAAGTAGTCACTTGGGGGTGTCTAACATTTAGCACCCCCAAGTGTAAAATCACTTTCCTTCTCCTTTAAGTGACAAATAGGGTACACAGTACAAAATCATTTGCAATTCCCCATGTTTGCTGTACTTTGCTTCTTACACTGCATTTGAAAAATTGCTGCACTCCAAAACAAAGTGTAGAGTATATAGTCATTATATTACTAAAAGGCAAAGAAAATGTGATAATAATTCAAATCACATGGCACAGTAGTCCTATGTATAACATGGATCTATGGAACGGCTACTTTATCCCATTCTTTTCTTGTTATTTTGTTGGATTTTCATTACCAGTGTTAAAAAGGCATTTTTGCATTTTATTTTCAAAACCTGAAGTTATTTAGATTTAATAAATTTAAAGACAAATAAACTAAGACAATCCATAACAAAAGATATAATTCAATAACATTGTAAATTAGCTTTTTCAATAGAATGTTTAATGTAGTGTTATATATAGAAGAAATACAGTATGTGTTTGCCTGGTTAGTACTAAAAGGTTATGTAAAGCAGCAAATTAAAAATGCAGATGTCTATAATAATATGGACGGATGAAAGGATATTTATTCCCCAGGTATTTTCCTTAATACAAAACATTTATTTTTCACATTTAAGCACTTAAAATGTCATGCATACGCATTTGACATAATTCCCAGAGGATCAAATTACTTAGATATGAAGAAAAAACACTGCATTCCTGTAAGTGCAACTCATTTTATGGAACAGAATACATGATTCAAAATCTTTTACAGTATGGGACCCATTTACTAACAATTTAAAATGTTATTTTTTTTCCACAAAAGTTTTTGGTTTTCCTATATTTCCAAAAAGCTGTTGCGGCAAAAAAGTTTGTCCCAGTGGGAATTGTGCAGATCAGTAATATTCAGGGTAAGATAAGCTAAAATCCTGCAACGTGGTACACTCACCAATTAGTTTGCAGGAGGGACTGTTTAAAGGAGACCCCCATACAAAAAGCCCCCCTTAATTTTGCAAAAAAAAAAAAACCCTTAATTGTGCTTTAGTGTTAAAAAAAAAACCCTTTTAAAAATTCTAACCCTTAAATACAGAGAAGTGAAGTGGAGCTCCTGGTCAACATCTTCTGGATCTTTGTGTGGTCTTCGGGGCTC
This sequence comes from Xenopus borealis, assembly GCA_024363595.1. Taxonomy (NCBI): domain Eukaryota; kingdom Metazoa; phylum Chordata; class Amphibia; order Anura; family Pipidae; genus Xenopus; species Xenopus borealis. The sequence continues at coordinate 36,166,920 of CM044438.1, forward strand.
AACACCAATTTCTGCATGCACAGTTGAAGTTGATTCCTGGACCTGGCCCAACATGATGGTGAAGGCTTCATGATGGTGAAGGGACGCTAAGACTACACAAATATCTGCAAGATGGTGACCAGGAGCTTCGATGCACTTCTCTGCATATACGGCTCCCCATCACAGGGAGGGAGAGGGGTGGGGGAAATGCCTGCAAGATTAAGTTGGAGTAGTAGGAGAGCATGGGCATGCTGAGGAGTTCAGTTAGCTTGGAGAAGCTGGGAGTAAAAGTTTTTGTCACAAGCTCTCTGACATTGGAACTCCTGCGATGACAGGGTGGACTTTTGTTTTGTGTTCCTTGAAAACTACAATCTGGTGAGACTTTGATTAATGGTTTTTGGAAAATGTGGTTTGTTTACTTTTGGTTTGCTGTGAAAATAAACCACAGGCAGGAGCCTGTCAATATTTGTTGTAAACCTGAGCCTCCTGTCTCAACTGTTTTACCTGAGTCCCACCCACTGCTATGAGAAAATCCCCACATTCTAATAATTTGAGATTTATTAAGTGAAAAAAATACTAAAGCCTTTAATGCAAAAATTCGTAAAAATCAATGGGAGGAGCGTTGATCCTATTGGACCATTTTCAATAGAATAGGGCATGAACCCTCTCTAAAGGCCCAGTAAACATTACAAAAAGTTAAAGGACTTCATAGACATTCAGACATTTATATTTACAAAGCATTTCCACGATCCTGCCTTTCTTTCCACGATCCTTTTTTCTCTCTTTTTACAAACACCCTTCAATAACTTATTGTTAGTTCTCTTGCATGATATCACATTAGGATCCCTATTGCAAGACATATAAATATAACCATGCACACAACAAACAGTCAGAAAAAAAAGATGGGGAGGGGAAGGGAGGGTATTTATGAGAGGACCATTAAGGGGCAGATTTACTAAGGGTCAAAGTGAAAATTCGAATTAAAAAATTATATATTACAAAATTTGATTCAAATTAAAAAAAAATTGTCGATTTGAATTTACAAATTTTACCATTTGAAAATTGAAGTACAGTCTCTTTAAAAAAATTTAATTTCGACCTCCTGGAACTTTTAAGACATGTTTTTGGAACTTTTTGAAAACCGAAGGATTTTGCCCAAAATCCTTCGAATCATACTAATCGACCGATGTGTTTGAACAATTCAGATGATTTTTATTTGATTGAAAACTGATCTATCTGAATGAAAAAGGTCCATTTTCTTTCCAAAAAGCGATTTGATGGTTGAATTACGAATCTTTTTCAATTCGAAATTCGACCCGTAGTAAATTCTGGCCCTAGTGACTTCCAATATTTTGGTATAAGAGACTTACCATTGATGAGAGTGGATAACAGAGATTTTTTATATTGATTTGTAGACATTTATTTCTATGCTAGAGAAAAAAAAAACATCTGAGTCTTTTATATCTGTGAATTTGTGCAATCATTGTTGTATTTCAAGTCAATAAGGTCTTATTTTAGAGCAGTCCCAAAATATGTGGCTTAGATTGGCTCTCGGCTGTTTGCATCTCCAACAGTTATCTGTTATATTTGCATTCATTCTTACCAAAACCATAGGTACCCTATACCAATGTGAAAGTATCTTATAGTTGTTTTCCTGTAGTTTACAGCAGGAAGTGACCTTGAAAGTATGTTCATTTATGTGATTCCACTCAAGTTCTATGAATGTTTCTCCTAATTATTTTTCCCATTTCTGACAGAATTTACTTAGGGGGCATTTCATGGATTCCAACATGATTTCTTTTAACTTTGAGCACTGCCTTCCCAGTCATAAATGACCACTCATATCCTTTACCTTTGGTTCACCTACTGCTAATGTCAGTTTTTAGGTGGTTGGTGATCTGTCTTAAAGAAAAATTATACCTTCAGAATGAATAAGTAACCAAAAGACATCTTGTAATTTAATTGGCAAACCATTAAATAATCTTGGAATATACATATTAATAAATATTTCTCTTATACATATTATTCTTTCACTGTTTGTAATGTTCTGTGTGCTTCCAGAGTGCTTCTTTTCAGAAGTTCACAAATTTTTGGTCTAATCAAAACAGGACAGATGCACTCATCACTAATCTTGAGAAATTAGGCCTTATGCTGGTCTCTGTCCATAGAATGCTGTTAACTTTACTGACAACTGTTTTTTCTAGCTCCTCCTCATTCTGGTTCACTTTTGAAGGCTTTTAATAGAAGATGCTAGAACACTATTTCTGGCTTCCAAATGTGATTGCTAATGGTAAGTGTATAGGAGGTTTTTACCACATGAGCTACTCCATTTAGGTTCAGGCTGCACCCCCGAACATAATCACTTTAATAACTGAAGTGTAAAACAATAAATTTAACTTTTTTTATTATATCTGAGTATCTTATAACATGCAAAAAAGACAACCCCTTTAAGCAAGCTATATCACAAAAAATATTTGTGTTGTGCAGACCTTTACAGCATATTTTAATGACATTAACAGTATCCCTGCATCCTGCCTGCATTCAGGGAAACAAGTTATCAGTTGAGGATATAAAAGAACAGGACAGCATGAAATCTCCTGGATGGGCAGGTAAATGTTCTGTCAATGTGTATGATGAAGTTGTTTTGGCAGATCACACGTAGGAAAAGCTTAATTACTTGTAATGCCCTTTGAGACTGGTTGCTATAAATTAACAGGATGTTATTCACGACTTTACAAATGGAAACTTGAAAAACATAACTCTTACAACATTTTCTGCTTGCATTGGGCCCCTTTCCAAAAGGTAATAAAAAAAGTAGCCATGGTACTACTATTAGTTAAAATTTAGTGGACTGTCATGTTGTATTGATCATATACTGTATTAACATGGACTCTGGATAAAGATTTTTGTTACACAAATGATAAAAAAAAAATAAGTTGATTCTAAAATATGTCTAACTGCCCTGTAAAAAACGAAAAAGACATTGCAATTTCATCATTGCACATTGACTCTCGAACGATTTTAACCATTCGATCAAGTTTTTTTTTATTCGATCTAAAAAAGTTTAAAAAACCTTATGGGAGCTTTTTAATAGCAATTTGGTAGATTTAATCTAGCGAAGTAGGCAGTCGAATATAAATTTAAAGGGCAAGTAATTTGACTGATGATTATTCAAATAGAATTTTATTCAAATTATTAGAATAATTCGATTAGATCGAATTTTCAAAATTGGATTGTCGAAGGGGTCTTCAAAAAATCTAATTAAAATAATTTTTGAAAATTTGATCGAATTTCGAACTGTCACGAGCGCCGGCGAATCCTCCCTCTTCGTCATCGCATCCAACATGGCTGCACCCATGAACCACATGGAACACAATTTTGCCTGAATCCTTTTGTACTGGAACTTTGGACTTTAAACCTTAAAGCTTCCTCCTTGGTCCTGACATCTCCTGTTAGGAGCTGATAGGCACCACTGACAATAACAAATACAGAATGAATGTATTTAATGTCTACAGTTGATAATATGAACATTTTTGCAGTTTGACAATCACAGTAACAATACAGATGATTATTTGCATTATAATAAATATAGGTGCTTTGCCCATCCTTATTAGCTTCATACAGTTAACAGAAACATTGTTAGTTAAAGGAATGCTGTTGCATATATAATTTTAAAAGAAGCATGAACCTGTTCTTTATCCTACTGTGTGTGTATCATGTATATATCTAGAGAGATGCACAATTGTTTTTACATATGCATATACCACAGACAACAGTGTCAGAAAATACAGCATGGAACTAATTACTGTCAATTACATACATTAACAGTGTCTTGCAGATAGTACAAAATTCAGGTGCACAGCTGGTATCATTTCTACCAATAATAGACCTCCAGCAGCTACTTACTCTGAACTTATATGACACTTCCCAGGAGTTTATTTGGAATTGTGATTCAGTTTCACTGTCACTAATACTGTATCTATTCTACAAAAAAGCATTAACCCCATACTACTGTATATTTGATCAGTGGGGACTTACTCCTTTTGTGATAAGAAGCATTGTAATATTGTAGTTGAATGCAGAGACAAAAATTTGAAAATATATATATGTAGTAATATATGGCTTCTGATCACTGGTTTGATAACAAATTGTGATGAATTTTCTGTATGAAGAATTTCACAATAACCTTAACAGCAACCTAAGATATTTGAGCACTGTTTTAATTGCTTTGTTCCTTTGTCATACATGAGTAAGAGCACAAATTCTGAACAGTGCTTTTGTAACTACTTTTAATCTTTTCATAGCAATTCACATGTGTATTGTGTATTTTGCACAGTTTTTTGGGGGGGGTAACTGATGAAAAGAAATGAAATGAAAAACTACCTGGGAATTGATGTGCAGTAATGATTTTTATGTTGTTGAAACATAATGCTTTAATGTAACGCACCTGACACACACAAAAAAACATTTTTGCCCAGAAACTGCAATCACCAGGTTTATGAAATGATCCTATATATACAAATAAAATAAAAAAGCTGAAGCTCCCAGGTCTATGTAATGAATGCTAAAAAATGAGAGATGTTTTGGTGTATCAACATCAAACCAGTCTTCACATTAGTCAGAAAGAAAACATTCAATTGTCATTTCTTATCCAGATCTGAAGGATTCTTTTGGGAGTGGAGTTGAATGCTATGCGATTTTGACTTGCAGTTAGAGGGAGACATTTATCACAGAGCTGCTGGCAGAAGATCAGATCTGACCTTGCTAACAGTCTGTTATAAGAGATTTTCTTTGTACTGGAATATATGACTTAGGTGAAAACACACATTGGTGTTCAGTAAAGGAAATGTATGGCACTTCTAAGTTGTCAAAATACTTTGCTACCATGTTACTGGTGCCCAGTACTCCACAAGAAGCAGTATGTAGAAAGAAATTAGGCTTTTTTCTTCACAAATAAAGTCCATTCAGGAATGCAGAGTTGCTTGGAGTTGGATATTAGAAATACTTAGTTAAATTTGGACTTTGATAAATAACCCCTTAGGTGTCAACACTATTAGCAGCACATAAGCATTAGAATTAACCCACCCCATTTTTAACTATAATTAACTCTTCCAACACATACAGGTATTTGAAAGCTATCAATTACATTTGGGAATTTGCACACTTTTAATATTCAAATAGTGTTTAGCACTATCACTGTCTGAGGGATACGGGTATTGAAATAAGATACACACTTCCAAAATAGTCTAATGCAAGCCCATGAAGTAAAACACTACAAAAAAATTTTTGTGCACATATTGTCCAGTCTAACTACATTATACACCTTAAAGTTGGCCATACATGATAAGATCCACTTGTTGCGGTGAGGTCGCAAACTGAGCAGAACTTTCCACGGTATACCCACCAACAACAGGGTGATATTGGATTATAATGAAGGAAATAGGCGCTGACAGAACATGGATTGCATCAACTAGCCAATGTGGTCACATAAAAAAAATCAAGCCTCCCCAATTGACATCTGGCCAATTTTTGATCGGGGAGACCCGTAGGAAGTCCCCATACGCAGGCAGATAACCTGCCAAATCGTTCTAAAGGACCGATATTGGCAGGTTTAATCTACCCATGCATGGTCACCTTCATACTAGCTACTAAATTGCATAACAACCAATTGCAGGCTCATATTCTGTATGAGTTTTAGATTAACTGATTTTTTCACATATCACACATGAACTTAAAGGGATACTGTCATGGGAAAAAATTTTTTTTCAAAATGCATCAGTTAATAGTGCTGCCAGAATTCTGCATTGAAATCCACGTCTCAAAAGAGCAAATAGATTTTTATTTATTTAATTTTGAAATCTGACATGGGGCTGGATATTTTGTCAATTTCCCAGCTGCCTCAAGTCATGTGACTTGTGCTCTGATAAACTTCAAACGCTCTTTACTGCTGTACTGCAAGTTGGAGTGATATCACCCTCTCCCTTTGCCCCCCTAGCAGCCTAACAGAACAATGGGAAGGTAATGAGATAACTGCTCCCTAACACAAGATAACAGCTTCCTAGTAGCTCTAAGAACAGCACCCATGTCAGATTTCAAAAGTGAATATAAAAAAAATATGTTTGTTCTTTTGAGAAATTGATTTCAGTGCAGACGTCTACTGGAGCAGCACTATTAACTGATGCATAAAAAAAAACAAAAAAAAAAACATCCCTTTAAATATATCACTCCACCAAATACTGGTATGTGAAGCTGTTGAGAAGAAACATATGAGTAGTTATATTGCAAAATAAAAGTTTGTAGAACACAGATGTCCATAAGGTTTACAAATATATTTATTAAAGATGGCTTAATAAATGCTTGCAGAATGACCTTTGAATGCATGAATATAAGCAACAAGTCAAACCTGCACAGGAAGCAAAAATATTACATCAGATTAGTTACAAAGCAAAAAGAATGAGTATTTTATGTACAGTATATCCAGATTGATGTTCTTAGAGTCTCCTTTTTGGAATATCTGTTCTGTTCCTAACCACACTGAGGAGTGAATTGTCTAATTATACACCTGGCACCTTCTTTTGACAGTGACTGGTATTGTAAAGAGTCTCATAACTTCCCTGCATGTATCATCCGATAATAACTGTAGGGTTCTGTCTTTCCTGAAACTATAATGAACTGAGAATTATTTTACCCTCAGGATGACTGCTACTGTCAAATGCATCTACTCTTGTGCATCTTCAATATATCTGAATGACATTTTGTTTGTAAATTGTAATATTTTTTCCAAAATCTACAGCTTGGTGAAAGGCTGAGAACTTCTAAATATTGAATAATAATCTCCACCTCAGGTAGGTATGCAAGATGATTTCAAGATTACAATTAAATCCCTCAACAATGCTATTTTAAAGCAAATTTTAATGATATAAATAAAAAGAATTAAAGATTTAAAGAAACCCGAGGACAATGTACAGTTGTAAGAGCAATTACAGAGGTTCCTTGTCTCTGACAAATACAGTATAACTAGCCACACAGAAACAAGATACACTGTACTGATCATTCCTTTAGGTATGATACAGGCAAGGCATCTGATCTACCTGGCCACCAATTATAATAATAGCTGTTCCAATCTCCCCCTCTTTTTGGTACCACCTCTAATACTTTCCATTTAAGTTTGCAGGAACTATGATGCCTATACACCAGGGTACCAGTATAAGAATCCTTTTTAACATTCCATATATTATGCTTGTGCTCTTTAATATAAATAGTAATCAGGCAAATTTTTTTTCCAATGTATAACATGCCACAAAGGTATTTTAATGCATATACAACATATTTACTCTTACTTAATCCCCACATATAGGATGGCGTATATTTGTTATTAATGAAAGAGCTACAGCAGTTAAAATCCATACATGGGAATGTCTAATTTTGGTTTATAGTTGGTGTGACATATTTGCTTCCACTACCATTTGTTCTAACTTGCTAAGTGGACCATCACACATGATAAATGTATCATCCACATATCTAAAATACTATTTGATATCTGTCACATAAGGTTACTTGAGGAACCCATAAACAAAGAGATTTCAAGGGATGGAGTGACAGCAGAGCAGACCGACGTCCATCTATCTGCCAATAAAATACCCGATTATACATAAAATGTTTTGCTTTTATAATCTATTTCTAAACAGTGCATAATAAAGTATATCAAAGTGTTTGGCAAAGTGGTATCTAGCAATGCTAGTTCTACACACTAAAGTCCTTCCTCCTGAGGAATTGAGGTAAAAAACTTTCAATATCAATGAAAAATTCCACAAAAAAGACGGCACTTCTGGATCCTGTTTTATTGAAATAGCTGCATATACACCTAACGCGTTTCGGGAGAGTATCCCTTAATCATAGGTTCAGAACCTATGATTAAGGGATACTCTCCCGAAACGCGTTAGGTGTATATGCAGCTATTTCAATAAAACAGGATCCAGAAGTGCCGTCTTTTTTGTGGATTTTTTCATGGATTGCAGCGGGGACGCTGAGGGACTGTGCACCTGGACCTCAACAAGGGAAGCGTGGTGAGCATGAGGGGTTTTATTTCCTTTTTTGTTTTATGTTTCAATATCAATGCTACATGTATGCTTTTAGTATCCAGTATACATCCACTTGCTCAAAAAATTGTTAGTGTCATTAAGACATCATTAAGACATGAAGGCAAATTAGTGACCAATTTCTGTAGGTGGAGGTACTGAGGTCTACAGGTCAATTAGGGTTTTGTGTACCTTGGGCAAAACAAACAATAATGGCATCTGTGGGTACTGTGTAATAAGATAATCTGTGCCTACTGATTTTCTTTAAGATTATAGTGTTTTGGGCCAGCAACTTTTTTATTCCAAGCCTCCTTTGCCTCATTGGTGACAACCTGTATAAAAAGTATCTAAAGCAGGGATCTGCAACCTTGGCTCTCCAGATGTTAAGGAACTACAAGTCCCACAATGCATTTGCCTTTATGAATTCAGACTAATTCATTGCATTGTGGGACTTGTAGTTCCTTAACAGCTGGAGAGCCAAGGTTGCAGATCCCTGATCTAAAGGTACAGTATACTAGAAATGTCAGGCAAATAATGACTCTTCTTTTTTTAAGGGGGTTTGTTCAAGTGGGGCCACTGAAAAATACATCTTTAGTTTAATAGATCAATTACATTTAAAAAAAAAAATCTCCCAATAAATACAATTCTAAAGAATAGTACTAGACAAAACCTAATCCTTAATTGATAACAGTTCAGCTTTAGTTAAATTAATGGAGGATAAATTCACAACCAAATTATTTACCTCATGTTGCTGTAGTCCCTCCGTAGGTAAGCTTTCCTTGAAATTGTTTTCCGGAAGTTTCTCCTTCCCATTCTCCCAATACTTCTGATGGGCTATTCCCTTCAAAAAAATACGGACTTTGTTTATCCGACATGTAGTTCTATTCCCCGCGCTAGTATCAGCTGAAGAATTAGTAGCGGTGTTGAATCTGTGTCAAGGGTTCTTGAGGGGCAGGTTGTAACTTGCACTACATTTAGCCATGATATCTTGATTTTTGTTCCTTGGTGGCAGGGTGCCTTCTGATTTCTCTACCCTGTCCTTGTCCTGGAGCTGGCAGACTGTCATATAGTTGCCTCGAAAATCCCTGGCTTTGTCATGTTGGTACTTGCTCTGTTTCTTCTCTGTGACCTCCTCATGCAGTCTTGCGAGAGCCTCCACATGATCTGAGCACGTTACTTCTGCCTTAGTGGATTAGATTATTACAGAGTTTTGACCTATTTTACAATCTGATGGTTAATATGGTAGGCTGTTTAAGAAACACCCCAGATTTGCATACATAATGGTGCATCTCTTAAAGACAGCTTGTGTCTAACACGGCCCCTGTTTACCAAGAGCCTAGTTGTGGGTAAACTAAAAATTTGGCACATTCCCATGTATGGATTGTAACTGCTGTAGCTCTGCCTCTAAATTACACGTGTACATTAAAGATAACTAATTGTACAATTTAAAAAACATTTTCTTGAACCATTTTTCATTGTAATATTGGTATGTAGGCAGCCATCTCAGGTCATTGTGGCTGATTCTGATTTCATTTGGTGAAATGACAATCTACATTTGAAAATGGGGAGGTACTTTACTTACATGTGTGTGCAGTAAGGAAACATAATTATATATGTGTTGTTTTATTTTTTGTTTAGATTTCACAATTTTTATCTGTGTCAGTTGAATGATAGGTCAAAGGACTGTTTTGAGGGTACATTTTTTTAGGTTGAATTGTGCCAGATTTCTGCATTTTGCACATGAAAATTATTTTTACTAAATGAGTTACATGGTCCAGTAATGATCTATAGGTGTAATTATGCAAAATATAAAAATATTTGTTTCCACAAATGTACAAGCCTATAGTAAATCTCTTTGATCTGCATCAATTATTAATTGTTTATGTGGGCTACTTAATTCTATTACATCTATATTACAATCTGTATTATAAATTTATAAAATATTTATTTTTAACACTGATGAAAAAACTGTTTCAAAACATAAAAAAGACAGTGTTTTTGACAATGCACAAGACTATTGCAGCAAAATGATTAATTTGCTTAAAATCAGTAAACCATGAAGGAAAAACAAATAATAGAATACTAACATGATAATAATTAATGACAGCACTTTAACATTGTCATTTGCTTTGTTCAGCAGGTTGTGTATGTAGAAAGAGATGATTCAGAACAGCTACTTGATAAATATTTAGGTGATCTTTGCCTGCCAGATAAAGGTCTCATAAAAGCAACATCAATACTTATGTGATGTTTATTTTGAGACTATTAGTTTAGCTCAAAACTTCCTATTGCATATAATAAATTAAATAATAAATTATTATTTTTTTTCCTAGAAATGATTCATCAGTTCTCTGGTGCAGACCTCTTTTTTAACTGATGTCATGAGGCACATATGCAGATGGTTCCTAGACAAGAGTACACTTTATCAAATCAACCCTAACATATAGTAAGTCAGAACAACTCAAATCAAATAATTTTCAGTAAATGAACTGAAATGAACAGAAGAACTGCATTTGTATTTTGACCTATGAAAATTAACCTATGAAAATTGGTATGCTTACATATCAAGGGTCATAGTGAATAAAAGTATGCTTCACACATAGGTGCTTTAATTGAATTAAGGCCTCCCTCTATAGATTAGAACATGGTTGACATGGATGCATACCTAAATGATTATAAAGTGATAAAAAAAAACATGTTTATCATGCTTCAGTATTTCTAAGTAGAATCCATGCAGAGATGATAAGCATTCCATGGTATAAATGTTAAGAAAAGTACTAACTACTAAGATGTATACTGCAAAGGTCTATGTGCTCCCTCACCTTGGCTATATTTATGTTTATTTGCAAAGCTGGTCAAGTACTGTATGTAAAGATTCACTTGTAGGATTGGCTCAGTAACAAGATTATTGTCCACATTGGACCAAATTTGGCTGATCAAAGTATTTTTTCCATAGGCTAAACAACTAATTGATGTGGAAGGTCTGTTACTATATCCTACTTTTTATTATGCATAACTGTAATGTACAATAAGCTACTCAGAATATTCTATGAATTACCTTTTGCATTAAACAGCAGGCTATGATTTAAAATCAAGAGATGTCTCCATCAAGCACTTATGCTTATTCAATTATTTAGGATAGCAAACCTGTCCTGTCTGCTCTGTCTCCAACACATCAGTGGGAAAAAGGATGGAGGGGAGGCGAAACACACCACAAAGCTATTTGTAAACTCTTCCTGTATGTTACATTAGACATTAAACATTACAAAGTCACCATCTTTGCTGTGATGGCGATGCTTGTATTCTACAACAAATAACAACTAGGGTTGCTCATTATTTCAGAATGTTTGCATTCAGCTAAATACCAAAATCTGCTCAAATATTTGTCCAAATTCAGAACCAAAGCCTAACCCTAATACAAGTATGGGATCCCATATCTGGAACACAATTTCTAGAGAGCTTCAAATTAGCAGAAGCATATCTCCCATAGAGGCCATCCTCAAAAAAAACATAGATAGTTACAATAAAACAAAGATTTAATAAACCATAAATAGTTTAATAGTTATAGGTTTAATTTAAATGAAGTATTTGGTGCATCCCAGATGATAATAAATACATTACATGAATCCCTTTCTGAAGGGGAGAAATTCCACACCATAACAATCTCCATTGTCACCACATATTCTGTTTGGTTGTACAGTCTGGCTTCTACGACTCTGGGGCAGACTTTGGGGGGGTCATTGTCAACTTGTCGACTTCTATATACAGTACTTAACTTCTATTCAATATTCAAGTTTATTTTTCCCCATATGTGTCTGAAGGGGGACCAAAACTTAAACCATCACTCATGTTTTCAAACACAATTTTCACAGACTGTCATAGCACATTTGAATGTAAGTGAAATACTATGACTAGCTTAAAATAAATACAAACATGGCACATCACAAATCATCAGACTGACTGCAGATATTGCAGACTTGGAGAAATCTAAATATTTTAAAGCTTTAGCATATTCAATAAAGAATGAGTAATGATTAAATAATTATTTTGCAATTGCAGCCATTAATCAGGAGCTTTTTAAGTAAAGGCAAGCGCACATTTGTCAAACTGTGTTTAGTTCCACTATAATAGAGTGGTATGCTTATTTGCTGCACAGAAAGCTCATTTAATACTTTTCCATATTGTTCTTTTTTTCTCTTTTGTAGGAGTCCTGTTGTTTTCTAGATCCATGAATTATTAGAAAGACACAAATAATTATTTTCCAGAAACATTTTGTCACAAAGTGTCAAATATTTTTTTCAATTTCATTCACAAAGTTTTCCCCATCAATGTTTCCATATATATAATATTATATAATTTGCAAAAGTAGTACATTCAGTAATGTTTTGGAATTTTTTCATATGGCTCTTATGAGGCTTTACTTTCTCTTATAATAAAAAGAGATTTTTTTTCAGTCCCATTAATCTATTGTGGAACTTGGGTAATTAAAAGGTGTGTGTCATTTTATAGAAAATATTTTACATTATTACTGAAAGTAATTGATTATTAGCTGCAGGACCGCAGTTTTCCTGTTTTGGGCATTTTTAACACTATACTACAACTGAACAGTACCACATTGAGGTATATCCCACATATGGTATCACTCAGTGTGTGTTGCTGGTATCACTCAGTGTGTGTCTTGTCACATGTATGTGGTGTTGGAGCAGTAGTTCCATGCAGTATTTACATGTGAAAGATGTTGGTGGGTCTTCATCTTGAAATCTGAACTGCAGACTTTCAGCACTGAGGGCAGTGGCAAATGTGGGGGAGGAAAGGAGGCTCTCAAAGCAACCACCGGCAGGGGCTAGTGGAGTGGGGGGAGGAGAAGGGGCAGTGGAGGCTAATGAGGGAGGAAGGTTTATGACAGTCAGGAGGGGAAGTAGGGGACAGAAGGGTGGGGGGGCTGGTCCACAGCTTATCCAAAACAGCAAATTGAACTGAACTGGCATGTATGGAGCAGGCTGACTCTAAGAGCACCCTGGGAGGCAGTGGTTCTAATACAGGTAGTGGGGGGAGTGCAAGGAAGGAAAGGCAGATTCTAGTTATAGGGGATACAATTATTAGAAAGGTGGATAGAGCAATCTGCTGTAAGGACCCTACATGCCAAACAGTCTGCTGCTTGCCTGGTGCTAGGGTTTGGCATGTGGTGGAACGAGTAAACAGATTATTGGGACGGGCTGTGGAAGACCCTGTGGTCTTGGTACACATAGTTACCAATGACAAAGTTAGAGGATGTGGTGAAGTCCTCAAGAACAATTAAAAAAACTAGGTGAAAAGTTAAGGACAAGGACTTCCAAGGTAATTTTCTCAGACATATTACCTTTGCCACAAGCAATGCTAAGAAAACAGCGGGAGCTTAAGGAGGTTAATGCGTGGCTGAGAGATTGGTGTAGGGAGGAGGGTTAGAGGTTTTTGAAGAACTGGGCTGATTTCTCAGTCAGCTACAGGCTATTTTCTAGGGATGGGCTGCACCTCAATGATGATGGTGCAGCTGTTTTGGGAGAGAAGATGGCTAGACTGTTGGATGAGATTTTAAACTAGGCATGGGGGCAGGGTTCAGTAAAAGATTCAGTGGAAGATAGGTTAGATGATATAGTGGGCAATGAAAGGGCAAATGGTGGAGGAGATTTGGTTGGGGGTACTGTTAAGGATAGGGGACCACATGGAGTCTGACTGGTAAAATGGGAGAGCTAGAGGTGCTGGTGCTGGAGGGAAAATATGATGTTGCATGACTGGGCAGTTAATATCAGTAGCTATAGCTTGTTTTGGAGGGACAGAGGTAAAAGAAAAGGAGGAGGGGTATGTCTGTTTGTTAGACAAGCTATATGTTACAATATAAGGGGGCAGAAGGCTTATGGGTGGAGTTCTTCACCAATTCTAAAGAGTCCAGCAAATTAACTGGGGCTATAGACCCCCTAATGTAAGTGAGGAGGAGAAGGCTAAGCTCCTGAGGCAAATAGAAAAGGTTGCTAGTTTGGGTAAAGTAATGATAATGTGGGATTTTAATTACCCAGATATTGGCTGCCAAATCAGTTAATGGGAACAAGTTTATAAACTTGTTGCATGGAAATTTTATGGCACAGGTTGTTGAGGAGCCTACCAGAAAAAATGGTATTCTGAAACTAGTGATCTTAAATCACCCAGAACTTATAGTCATTGAACCCCTGGTTAGTAGTGACCATAATTTTATCCCATTTACCCTAATTTATATTGGGTAAACAAAAAACATGAATTTCGTAAAAGCTAATTTTAGTGCATTGAGGGCTGCCCTTGAGAGTATTGATTGGGGCATTAAGTTTGCAGCTAAAAACACAGAACAGAAATGATTGTCATTTAAAATGATAATAAATCATTACTGTTCTCAATTTGTTCCCTTAAGGAGTAAATGTAGAAGCTCTAAGAATCATCCTATGTGGCTTAATATAGAAGTAAAGAAGAAAGGATTTAAAAACTACAAATCTGTCGGGAAGCTGCACTTAATGAATATAAACAATATAATAAATGTTGTAAATCAGCAATCCGGAAGGCAAAGAAAGCAAATGAAGAGTTAATTGCTGTGGAGACGAAAACTAATCCTAAAAAGTTTTTTAAATACAGTAAAAAGATGCAGGTTGAGTGTTTCTCCATTAAATAATGGTACCAGTATGGTTGTAACAGAGACAGAAAAGGCTAATGTGCTAAATCAGTTCTTTTGCTCAGTGTATACAATAGAGGAGTCTGAGTTCCCAGGCTCACTTCATAACTGCACTGATGGCTCAGTGAGTGAGTCAATAAAGGGTTATGGAAGATAGCGCATAGTACAATGCCTAATACAATGGTCTAGTCCAATTGCCATCTTGGAGTCAGGAAGGAATTCAGGAAGGAAATTTCCCCCTCTGAGGCAAATTATAGAGCATTCACATGTTTTTTTTTTTTGTATTTTGTTGCTTTCCTCTGGATCAACTAGCTGTTAGGCAGGGGAAAAAAAAGGGGTTGAACTTGATGGACGTGTGTCTTTTTTTAACCTACAGTAACTTACCATGTTACTATGAATATGGTGGCCTCCCTCCTTTTAATTAACTGGAAGGTAGTCATTTTGAAAACATATCTAGCTCTTTATAATATCTAGATATAAAACTACTGAAACATTGCCCAGTATAATAATTAAATATTGCTTGCAACATTTGGCTTTATATAGATCACTTCATAAATTCCTAGTTTGTGAAGTTATATAACCTACTTGAAAAATAGCAGCAAATGTTTGAGGTAGCTGAAAGAAACAAAACTGAATAAAAACATGCTTCTTATATGAGTTTCTGTCAGGGTAGGCCTAGTAGGCACCCTAGAGAAGTAGTAGGGACCAAGGAGGAAGCTTAGGGGTTAAGGGTCCAATAACGTGGTACAGGCAAGGATCAGGCAGGAATCAAGGTAAAAGTCCAGGCAAGGTTTATATTGGCAGGCAAAAGGCAAAACAAACTCCAGGCAATGTCAAAATACAGTAAACAAGATAAAAAATAACACCCAGGAATGATAGCACACAATTCCTATAATTGGGCGCCATAATGGCGTCCAATGCGCCTTTAAATATTTAAATTTGGTGCCAAAACGGTGCATGCGCATGACGTCAGCACGCCGCAGCCTCATGTCGTCATTACGCCAGCGCCACTACCCACGTGGAGGCCATGGGCGTCGCCATTGTGGGAGCGATGCCAGAACAGAGAGGACGCGCCGCCCAGAGCTGCAGGTAAGACTCCGGGCGGCACGATCCTGACAGTTTCACCTAAATGAAAAAGGCTAAAGAGCAGGAATTCTAAGCCTTTACCTTGTCATAACTTTAAAACCATTATGAAAATACAGGTATTGAGAAAATAACTTAAAATATTTTTTTATGTAAGATTAGGCAATTAGAGCTCATGAACATTTTTATTTATGTTTTTGTTACAACATTATTAATATTACTGATGGGCAAATGTATTCACCAGGCATGGATTTGTGGTGAAATTCTGCACTTCGGTGACTGCAAATGTTTTTGCGAAACTGCTGTGAAAATTCACAGAGGAAAAATTTGCTGTGACAAAACAAATTGTCGTCCGTCACACAAGTCGCAATTGACTTAAATGCATTTGGACAAAAGAGTCAAGCATGTAAAAATTGTCAGGCGCATAAAAATTGTCATGCTTTAAAACTATTCAACACCCATTGGCTTTAATGCATTTGGACAAAAGAGTTTTGCACGTAAAAAATTTTCGCTCATGTCAAAATTATTTTGACACCCTTTGACTTCAATGCACTTTGCTAGTTTTGCGGCTTTTTCGGCGGGACAGATTCGTTCATCACTAGATTACATTGTAATTATCTTGAGAATCAATGTAGCATATTAAACTAGAAATTGGTACAAACTTGGTGATTACACAAAAATGAATATATATTTATTTAGTTGTTGACTAAACACAGTTTTTTTTCTAAATGAAAAACATATTTGTTTCATACAAAATAATTCTGACTTTGGGGGGTCAGATTTATTAAGGGTCAAATTTCGAATGTTTTCATCTGAATATAAATCATTGGAATAGTTCAAATGCATTGTTCAATTTGAACGATTCAAACAATATTCCCCAAAATCCTTCGATTTTCCAAAACTTCTCTGTAAAGGTTCCAGGAAGTCCCCCATAGGCTAAAGTAGCAATTCGGCAGATTTAAGGTGGTAATGTCAGGGCCCGAAGGCTCCGGAGAGATGTTGCGGACCAAGGAAGAAGCAAAGTCCAATACTAACAAGGTATCCGAAGGGTTAAGCAAGAGAATAGTCAAAGTCCAGGCAAAAAGGGTCAATCTAGGCAGAGAAGGATCACAGACGAGTATTCAGGCAAGGGTCAAAACAGGAATCAATAACAGGAAATCGCACCCATGAACTTTACAATAAAGACCTATACTTGGGCACAGTCTGTAGTAATCTGGCAGCTTTTAAAGGCCCATTCTGGCGCCAAAACTGACGCAGTGACGTCATCGCGTTGACGTGCTGACGTTTCGTCGCCGGCGACCAATCCGACGCGCCAGTTGACGCGCGCGGCTCGTTTCGTCGCGGGAGTGGTGACTCACGCACAGTGCCGGAACCAGGAAGGATGTCGCCATCTTCAGACGCCAGGTAAGTGTCCCTTACAGGTGAAGTGTCGAATTCAATTTTTTTTAAAGAGACAGTACTTAGAAATTCGAAAATTAGAATTTTCTAATTTATTCAATTTAAATCGAATTTTGGGCTATTCGATAATCGAAGTAGACAAAAATTACTTCAAATTGGAATTATTTTAATTCACATTTTCACTTCGACCCTTAGTAAATGTGCCCCTTACAGGTGCTTTTGGTAACCTAGACATATTTTAAACTATTTAAGGAATCCACCCCCATGCCCCATAAAGCAAATACTCAACACATGGAATCAAGCACTTTCCTAGTACCAAGAGATATTCTCATCCCAGGACATTTTAACTTCTTCTAAACTACTTTCAATTTTTACTTTTGTCACTATAATAAACAAGGGGCATTTGTCTGCCAATAATACCTTAATAAATGTAATATATGTCTTGTCATTTTAATATTAATAAATCTCAGCTATTTTATGAAAAGAATGCTGATATGTCACTGGGTATTTATCAGTGTATAATCTATTGCTGTAATTATTGTGGTTGTAAGACGTGCTGGGAGATCTTCCTTGGTTCTTACCTCATGACGTCATCACCAGGTGCAAGATCTGTATTTTTGGCGTCAAATGGTTTTTAAAAAGCAAATGCTCCATTCTGGAAGTGCCCAAGCTGGCTTCAGTTTACTAATCCTGCCGAAGCGTTCATTTTACTGGTTTTTGACTCCTGCCTGACTTTGATTCCTGCTGACTGCCTTGACTTGTTCACTTGTTCATTTACTACATTTTGCCTTGTTTACAGACTTTAACTATTTTTACGCACTATTTCCTTGCTGGTTCTGCAGCAGAAAGCCGGGGTGTTGAACATGGAATCCGCAGCGGTGCCCTGTGCATCTGGGTCAACCCACGGCTTCAAAAGGTTCCAACTGACTAGTACGTTACAGTGGTTTTATAATGCTATCAACATCATTTTGTGCCATAATTATATATTAATATTAAATAAATGAGGAAGAAACAAATGTTTACCAGGTACAATTTTCTAAAAGGTAAGACCATCTTTAATTTGGCAGAGTTAAATATCAGTAATCTATCAGTATTTTAAAAACAAATCCTTGCCACCTAATCCTAGGTTTTTATTAAATACTGTATGGGGGCAACTTTAATGTGTTTAATTAATACATAATTGGCATTGAGTTTTTAGAGTCATGAATTACTTTCAGGGGTTTAATAGTATTTAGAGCTGAGCTTTGGAAAAACTAAACTGGGTTTTATATAGAAATGTATTTATGGTAGTAATAATGATACAATCATTACATTAATATACATATATTGCTGTTTTAACCATTCAGTGGAAAAATGGCATTAAGTACCACTCTTTGAATACCATTTAAAAAGAAACAATTGTATGAGAGACTCAATTAATCATAAAAACATGCTGGTTAAGGCCAGTCGTTAGGTGCCTGAATTGTTGTACACATTTAAATTACCTTCATATTCTAATATTCAACAGGCTTCCTTGTAATGTGAAATTACTATTCATTGTTTTTCAAATACAGTTATTTTCAAAAGCTTGGGTCAAGGGGGAATTATGTAGATTTATTTTGTATGAGCCTGCAATATTAGTTTATTATAATAGTAAGAAAACCGAACAATCATGGAAAGGAGCAACTGATTTTCTTGGTAATTGATGGAGATCTACATATATGTATATACACATTTATGGACTGCTCTGGAGTAAAATTGCAAATATTTGCATTTATTACAATTTATTTAAATGAAACTCTTCCTTTCAAGTACTTTGTGTATTAATCAATGCAGATAGGTCTTTATTTTAAAAGTCACAGCTTTATCTTACCTTTTTATTTCACCATTGAGTGGGCATGTCAGGTAAAGTA
Organism: Xenopus borealis; assembly: GCA_024363595.1. Lineage (NCBI taxonomy): Eukaryota > Metazoa > Chordata > Amphibia > Anura > Pipidae > Xenopus > Xenopus borealis. The sequence goes on from CM044438.1 coordinate 36,186,023, forward strand.
ATTGGTATTTGAATGAAAGTTCATATTGTGCGCATGTTTACAGAGCTCAGAGAAAACTTCGAAGCACATTTCAAGGGTAATAACAGGGGCAAATGGCAGCACCCTTAGAGGGGAATGTAATTAAAGTCGCAAAGAGAAAAACAATTTGCACTTATAAGTATAAAAATGCACATCTTGCAATGTAATACTGTTCCTTAAACTGTTATAGCATTGCGAACTTTATTATTTATTTATTATTTAATTGCACACTCTTAAGAAGTGCTTGAAGGTGTCGTAATCTTTTGGAGCAAACATAACTTTTTCAGTAAGAAGTTTTATTGCATTGACTGCGCATTGGTGCAAGCTATAAAATTCGCAAACTTTCTTCCACTATCGGAAGTGGTCACTAAACAGTTTCCAGGTTTGCAAAAGCTATATTAAATTTGCACAAACCAAAATTTGTTTGCGCAGAGGCATAACTTTTATTACATTCCCCTATTAATGTGCAAACATAGTGCTATTCCACCATGAGGCAAAGTGAAGCGACGAACTCGACGCGCGACGAAACGAGACGCGCGGCGAAACAAAACACGTGGTGAATTTTCATTAGAGTTTCGCCGAAACTTTCGCCATCGGCGAATGCCAGAAATTCGACGCAAATTTGCCTAGGGCAAATTTATTCACCCATCACTAATTATCTTCTAAAGAATTATTTCATTCTAATGCCAAAAGCTTAGGGGCAGATTTTCTAAGGATGGAAGTGAATATTTGAATTAAATTAGAATTTTAAAAATTTGAATTTCAAATTAATTTTGGGCTACTTCGACTATCGAAAAGCCCAAAATTTGTCTCTTTAAAAAACTTTGAATTCAAAACTTTGCCACCTTAAAGCTGCCATATTTGCCATGTTAGCCTATGGGGGACCTCCTAGAACCTTTACCAGGATTTTTTCTGGAACATTGAAGGAATTTTTTGAAAATTGTTTGAATCGAACAATGCATTCGAATGATTCCAACAATCTGAATACGATCGAAAACTGGCCTACAGTATTTGGTCCATTTTCTATCGAAAATGCCCTAAAAAAAATGTGATGGTAGAATTTAGAAGTTTTTAACTTAGTAAATCTGCCCCTTAGAGTTGACACAGTAGCAACATAAATACTAAGCTGAGTATAGGTACTTACAGATAGAGTCACTTGGATTTGTAAGTTAAATGCGTCGTGACTCAGCATTAATTGAAGAAACTGTGTTATCTAAAGTTATCTTAACTCATTTAATGCATTTAACCTTTTCATTAGCATACCAAACCTCCATTGTTTTCAATGGTGAACTCTTTAATTGGATGGGATGCTGTGACACAATATTCTGTGATAAGTGGGATAAATGAGATAAATGAGTTAAGTCGCGACGCATTAAACTCACCATCCAAAGTGACTGCATCTGTACTACTTAAGTTTATGTATGACAAAGTCCTCTTCCTGTATTGATACAGTGGCAGCCCCCTTGCAGGCTAGTTTCACTCTAGCCAGACAGGAAGAACTATCTTGCATTTGTACAGGTATAAACAAATGAATGATGACCAAAGTGACAAATATAAAATGGTACTGTCATGTGCAAAACATTTTACAAGTGGTAGTACGTATTGTAAACATGCAAATCTAATTTTCAATCTACTCTCCTAATCTAGCTGTAACAATCTGTTACCTTGAATCCTATGGATAGCTTGGATCCCGAAGGAGAGCCACAGGTGCAAGGAAGACTGGTGGACTCGGATAGTCCTTTACGGCTCCGGTCTTCACCGACGCCCTTTTGGGGCCCCGGGCTTTCTGCGGCGGAGAAGGAAAAGGAGCAGGGAATAGCCGAGATCGAGGTAACATCAAGGATTGAAACAGAAGCAAAGTCAAAACAGGCAAAAGAGTCGGTGCAGGCGGCAGAGGATCAGAGGTCAATAAACAGGCCAGGAGTCGAAAACCAGGAATCAGATGTCAGGCAAGGCTTGAGCAGGAACTGTGGAAACAGAAGCCAGCTTGGGCAATGTGAGGAGGAAGAGGAAGGTATTTAAGGGACCAGGAACAGACACATCAGGAACCAATAGGAAGCTAGGCGCCCAAATTAGATGTCATAACACCTAAGTATACTGGCATAAAAAAAACCTACAACACCTGGTATTCCCAGGCGGTCTCCCATCCAGGTACTAACCAGGCCTGGCGCTGCTTAGCTTCCAAGATCAGACATATTCAAGGTGATGGGGCCTTAGGCCATACATTACAGCATGGGCGTCCGACTTGACGTGTGCCAGTATTTATGCGCAGGCATTACAGTAGCACATGGTTCATGTGCAGAAAGCCCCTCTGCTCTGTTAGTTTTGCATGAAATTCACTCCATTGGTAATTCCAATTGTACTAAGGGTTTAACCTTAATTGCTCCAGGATCCTAGAAATGGATACAGAACATGTAAACTCAATGTTTTCATTAAGCCATATAAAGGAACACTGTACAATGTGTTTAATACTCTAAGGTAGTTAATAGATATAGTTTAAACAAATAAATGAACAAATAAAATCAGCTAAATATCAACTTTGACACAAAGCAACAGCCATTAAATATCTAGCTTATAAAAGTAAGCAAATAGGTTACACATGTGAGGCTATCCTACCCCCAAAATTAATATCCAAGAGAAAGTGCAAACACAAAAAAAAACAATAATTTATACCCAAGATCATATTTGCCTGGTGTCATGCTGACAGGCACATGTGGAATGTAACTACTCACATTTGTTTTGTTTAGTGTTCTTTCTTCACAGGTATTTGAGACATTGGTTTATTTTAAGGAAACTGATATGGTCTTTTGGTGGCACATTTACTAAGGGTTGAAGTGAAAATTTGAATGAAAAAAATTTGAATTTCAAAGTAATTTTTGGCTACTTCGACTATCAAATAGTCCAAAATTCTATCCCAATTGAAAAAATGTTTGCATTTCGAAGTACTGTCTCTTTAAAAAAAATGAATATGCCACCTTGCCACCTTAAACCTGCCAAATTGCTATTTTGGCCTATGCCATTTGAATCGAACAATGCATTTGAACGATTTGAACATTTTTTATTCGATCGAAAATGGACCTAGTCAATCCATTTTCAATCGAAAAAGCCCTTGATGGTTGAATTTCAAATGTTTTACAATTCAAAATTTGACCCTTAGTAAATCTGCTCCTTGGTGATTCTGTGTTTTTAACTTATCTGTATTTGTACTACAAATCTATAATTATTGTGTAGTGCTCACAGTTTTTAGCAGTACTGTGGGTAAAAACTATTGACAATATGTTGCACTTTGCTTTCCTAAAGGTCATTTAATATTTTATGTTATGATAATATGATAATCTACTGCGTTCATCCTAAATGAAACAAGCTTAACCAATTTGGCCTAGACAAGAAAACAAAATCCTTCTTGACTCTGTGTCCCTGGCTGAACTTTGTGTTAAAGGGTAATTTAAGTAACCCATTTTATCAATTTCTGAAAATCCATGCATTCATTTCATTATCAAATGGTGCTCTATAATGTATGATTTTGTATGAAAGAAAGAAAAACTGGACTCACAAGCATCCGATTAGAAGAAAAATAGCATAAGCATGCTTTCACCTGTATGTAAGCACATTTCATATAAATATGTTTATATAGGGAGTCTTCACCTTGTATACAAATATCATACACATAGTCCTGTTCTTCTGCTTAGTAAAACATATTTTCACCCAAGTGTTAGCTTTTACAGTCAGTGTATAGGAATACCCATCTGTTTCTGCATGACTGAGACATTCCTAATCACATGTGCTGTTCAGGGGCAAGCAATTAACCTTGCGGGTATCTAGTGACAGGTCTCCAAAAACAACCCTTGCTGTCAAAAAGGAAATCTATACAGCCAAATAATTTACCTTTATCCATATAATTAGCAGGGGAAAAAAAACATGTATTGAGAAACCTACTGTAGGTTGCAATATGAAATTTGATCTAATTTTAGACTGAATGTAGAGAATTCTGAACTGATTAATGATGTAGTTATATTAGATCATTAAAATGACGCAGAATATATATATATTTTTTTTATATGCAGAATATGTATAAGGTTAATATAGCTTTACCTTATTGGAATGCTTAAGATTTCTTAAGCCACAAGAAAAAGTGGTACATATTTAATGCACAGTGCAATTGTTTTCACATTTAATAAAACTTCTTTAAGGTTATTATGTTGGTAAAGGTTAAATCCTGTTACCTACTGTACATTGTACAGTTTAAATAAAGGGTTGCAAAAGCACTTAAGAAGTGTAGCCACCTGCTCTAAGGCACAGCATTGTGATATTTTTTCATTGAAATAACTCATTGTTCATTTTTTGTTTTTATGTGGTTATAATTTGGATTAAGCATTTAACCTCCAATAATCATATTCATTAAATCTGGAGACATGTTATTTGAATGGTATTGCTCTAATAAAAACAGTAAAACACAAGCAGAAGATCATAGATTTATATTCCTATTTCTATACTATTTCTGGTGAAAATGCTGCATTATGGGTAAAAACATGCCAAACTGTACTAATTTTCTAATTAACCACTTGCAATGGGCATATATCTTGTCTACATTACACTGGTTTCTATGCTTTTTGCTTTTTATGTGCAATGTATCACAGTGTACCCACTTCTGAATACACAGGGGCTGATTTACTAAATTCACATGAAGGATTCGAAGTTCAATCAAATTTTCAAAAAGATTAAAATTTTCAAATGTTTTTAAAGACTACTCCGACCAGCAAATTTTGAAAATTCGATTGAATTGAGTGATACGAATAAAAATCTATTTGAATATTCGACAGTCAAATTACTTCCCCTTAAATTTTTTATTTGACTGCCTAGTTTGCCAGATAAAAGCTACCGAATTGGCTTTCATTATTTGTGATTGAATAAAAAAATTTGATCGAATGGTTAAAATCATTTGAATTGTTCGATTCGAACAATTTTATCGATCAATTGAATACTTTCTATTCGATCGCCAATCGAATTGCAGTAAAATCCTTTGAATTGAATATTCAAATGATTTTACTTCTCACACTATTCCCAGCTATTCACATGGTCAAATTCGGTTCATAGTAAATCTGCCCCACAGTGTACAACGTAATGGCGTGACATTACTTAGAAATAGTTGTTTGTTTTTGAGGAATAGTTATATTAACCATTTATAAATTATTAAACTCAGGTTAATAAATTATATAATAGTATAATAAATTATATGTGTTACACACAAAGACATTATAAGCCTGAATCAAGTAATTTGCAATAAATAAGTTACATGGTAAAGTATGGGAACTTAACAAATATGGGCTCACTTGGTTAACAACAAGTATCAGGTACAGTCATCATTACAGAGAAATGCAGATCAATGAAAAAACAGCAAACTATTGGAAATGGAATTACTATATGTCTAAGCTTTCTGGACAACAGGTTTTCTGAATAATAGATCTCATATCTTTAGTATATATATATATATATATATATATTCAATGAATATTGATATGTAATAATACAGGAATAGCGAATCAGCACTCACTGTGAGTGCTGATCCTCTATTCCTGTCTTACTACGTATTGGTAGTAGCACCCCCACACCTGTCCCATTAAATGGTGTAACAATGCCTTTGGAAATGGGTGTTGGTCTGGGAAATCTCTCTCTCTTAAAAGCCGTAAGCGGGGGAGGATTAATCTCATGGAACCAAAGCTGGGGTCTAGGTTGTCTCTCGCCTTTGAAAGCTAATGGCGGGGAGGACTAAGCCCAACGGATGAAACCAATGCCCAGGTTGGGAGACCTTTATTTCAGGTAATGTTCTCATGCCGGGAGGCTTTAGCATTTTATATTATGACCAGAGGTAAATAGTTAGGGACCACCATATGGGTTTTACCTTGACATGGTGTGGTGGCTTATCAATCTTATGATCATAATTTTGTAACTAAAAAAACCCTGTCTTTGTATACATGCATTTGCATAGATTACTAAAGTGACGGTGGACCAGGGAATGTGCATTGATCAATCTTTCCTCTTTTTCTCTATGCCTGTATTTGATTGTGCACCTCTGGTTCTAATGTTGATTAAGTGAGGACACTGTGGGACACCATAATAATAATAATAATAATAATAATAATATATTAATCTAATAAACTGGCACAGATAGTATTCTGCTTTTGAGAGGTGCATTTGCTACTGACTGACTGAGCTTGAGAGTAATGACACACAACTCTGTAGGTGTCATTCACTATTGCTTTTGCATCTAACATGCACATTCAAATATCACACAAGTTAGGATAGGGGGAATGCATATGTTCTTTCTGCCTGCAGGAGCTGTAACACACAAGAAATTTAGAGAAGAAGAAGGACATAAATGCAATAAACATGGTTTATCTTGTTACGTAACGCTACAAGGCTACCTTTTGCTATGTTGCTGCAAGAAACATCCATCAAATATTGCATTCAATTACATTTACAAATGACTGTAAAGCAGTAAAACTTTTTGAATTGCTGTAATGTTGCTTAGAAATGCATTTTCTTTTATTAGGAAAATTTTATTTTTCATCTGGGATTTTTTGATATTAGTTGTAACTATCCACAACGTTTTCTTATAAAACAGATGTGTATTACTCAAATGCTAAAGTCCTGATGAAATGCAATGTACCTGCTTGTAATAAAACTAGAAGCACTGACTAAACTTAGAATAAAATTACACTTTGAATATAGAGCACAATGTCATAAACAAACTACAACTTGAATTCTACCTTGTTCAAATGTCTTAAAGATTCATCATAGCCAATTGTATTATACCTGACAAGTTATTTTGCAAAGAATCGGGCATAATTATGACCCTCTGGGTCAAGCCAATAATGTTAGATTATATGGACATCAAACAGCACTCTAATCATCACAATAAAACCAGCACCAAGCCCCACCCCCGTAACACATCCTTATCTGCTTGCATGTGTTATTTTATTGTGGCTTTTGACCCTTTAAAGGACAAGGAGATTCAACTTTAAACTTAGATTTTGGAAAAACGGTACAAAATAAATAATGGAAAGTAACTGAAAAAAGTCTTTATTTCTGGGGAACAATCTGAAAACAACTGAACTGAAAAAGTATTTGGAAGGTGAACAAACCTTCCAAATACTTTTTTGAGTTCAGTTGTTTTCAGATTGTTCCCTAGAAATAAAGACGTTTTCCAGTTACTTTAAAAAAATGATTTATTTTTTACTGTTTTTCCAAAATCTAAGTTTAAAGTTGAATGTCCGTGGCTGGTGTTTGAGTCAGTAATTCAGGTGCAGTCTCTAAACTGTTACAATTTTGCAACATTTAGTTGATATTCTCAACTAGCAGCATCTCTGGAGTATTAGCAACTATTGTATCAATTCAGAAAGGTATTGATTAAATGTATCAATTTAGAACAGTTTGGGGGGTAGGAAACCCCCCCAAAGCTGCTTTAGAAGGTAAAAAATTACATTTAACACTATCTGAAACCAAATAGTTGTTTGAAGGTGAACAGCCATTTCAGTGAATGTTTCACATAAATGGCAATCATTTTCCACATAAAAAAGACATTGGAAGTGTTTCATATGCACAACATTGCATATTCTTAAAGGAGCTGTAAATGGCAGCTAAAAACACAAAGGTGTTTTTTCTTGTACCTTCTCTGTCCATGTAAAGGACACATTAAAAAAACTGCATAATGCTATGCAAAGTGAAAAACTTGCATTGCAACCATGGAATTAAATTAATAAATTTGAAAAACTTGCATAGATTAAACAATTTATGCCAAGCGCTGTGATTAATTCTATTAATAATTATTATTTTTGTTCTCTAGTATATGCAGCAATATACTGCTGAAAGTCTGGTGGAACTCAAGTCATGGAATTTGTATTTAAAAGAGATATGCTTGCTTGCTTGCTTTCAAAAATGTCTTTAAATCACAGTTCAGTTGTGTCATTGACGCTACTAAAGTTGTGATTTCTTATATGTGTATTACACAAAGGATTTTTTTTTACTAAAATTAATTACAACTTTATTTACAGTGCTGACTTTACAATACCAAACTACATGTTTTTGAAGTTACATAGAAGGTTCTGCATTGAATACAATACTAGTACTGCATACTGGATGAACATTGTTTCAACGCTGTAGGGGGCACAATGGTTAATTCCCAAATTGGCACATGAAGTCTAAATTTCTGTAAACTATGCCTTGTAGGAAATGTCCCTTATTGGTTAAGGGGTGATGTGTCCATTTCCTGACTGTAGTATATTTAATGGTAGGAAGCACATGGTTCTTCTTCTTTGGGTTTCCATTGACTTCTTCATGTTTTCATCAGGTTTTAGCTGGAGAATTTTCTGATTCATAATTGTCAGAGTTTTTTCACATAATAAAATCTCAGGAAAGTCTGAAAATGTTGCATTTCAATAAATCTCCCCCATTAGCGTGAAGTAACCCTACGTACAGTGAGTACCAGGTGAGTAGTGGAACCTTGGTGTTATTCCTTGGTGCACCCTTTCAGACAATCTGGTGCATTGGTCGAGGGCATGTGTGGTGTGAATAACGTGTCCAGTGTGAACTCAGTATGAGTGTTGCCATATTGTGTCATAAATATGTCTTGCTTTTAGACAGTTCATTTGATGCTGTTTAAAAAAAAAAAAAAAAAAAAAAGTTTAATTTGATTTAGGATCACTGGTGCCCAGTCATTGTATAAAGTATCAGTGAAATATACAGGTTAGCTATCTATAACCTTTCCTCCACTACTTTGAGTGACAAAGAGGGTTGAGGTGTAACAAGAAAGGGTTACAGTATGATACCGTGTCCATCACTGAGAGCATAATTATTTGTATAGCTCTACTCTACAATTTATATGTAGTGAGTTTGTCTGAGGGCATTTATGACACATACCAGGGATGATTAGTGCCACTGTCTACTACAGATGACAGATGGTAATGAATTTTATTTATAAGACTTCACTTCATGTTCTGTACAGCAAATCATCTCATCTTGTATCCCAAAGCCACCCAATACAGTAATTTTCTAACAGAGAAATAATTAGAATTCAGATCATGTCTTATGAAAGATTTAAACATTTCATTGTTATCACTGACTGTACAGTATATACAAATGTACTGGATGTTAAAACTAATTCAGTTAGTCTCCCTACTTTGTTGAAGAAAAACCATAAGTATTTTCCCCACAATTCCAGTGTAATTGCTGCCAGGAGGGGGGTTGCAACTGATGCAAATATGGCGGATGAATCAAAACACATGCAAATGTTCTTGTGTTTTAATGCGAAGCAGATACAATTGAACTTAAAATAGTCAGGTAAATATGATCTCCTCCACTAGGTGTTAAAATTACCTTTGTGCACTAATCTTTTGGGTCAAATGTGCTGTGCCCTAGCAGTAGCCCCAAGGTTCCCCTGCATCAACAGGTGCACTTGCATGAATTTCATTTAGACTGGGGGGGCACAATGGTGCTTGCTGCAAATAAATGCAAGTACAGGAAATGTTATTAGGCACAACTTATTTTAACTACTGTTAATGAATGGTCCAGGTATGGGTATCCTAAATTGAATTTTGGGTAGCACACTGTATATTCATCCATATATTGAAGATTATGCTGTATTCGTTTGGGTCTTCAAGAATCAGGAGCCTCCAAAAGATGCAAACAGATATTTCTGTGTTAATAGCAGAAACCATAACCAATGAGTTATTCTGTTATTAGGTCTTGCAATAAAAATCAACTCACATAAAAAGTGAAATCAGTTATTGGATTTGGGCTAGTTGCCCTTGTGTGACAGGATATCGTGGAAGGTTTTTTTCTTTTTTTAGTGTTCTATGAATATATATCCATTTTGTTAAATGCAATTCTTTACAAAACCTCATACTTTTATTCAAAGTAATTTAACTATTTTACTTTACCATTCAATAACATATTCTTTGAAAGTGAATCTTACATTCTTTATACACATTACATCTTTATTCCAATCTGGCAGAATTTGACCTTTCCTTTAGTAGAAAGAATTATGTCAGAGATCAAACTGAAACATAAATAGAAGAGATCATCCATAATTGTAGCTTAAATTGGACATCTTAAATGGCTAAGAATAAAAAAAATCATGTAGATTGATGCTATTTAAGCAACAAATTAATCATCCTCTGTAATTAAATCTACCATCAAAGCAGACTATATATCTTGTACATTTTATTACATTTGTAGTGTTAATCTTGGAAACCACAATATTGATAAAAGCTGTGATTATCAGACCTAGAAATCAAACAATTAATTATTAGTATCTCTCCTTTTCTCACTGCCCAGGTTAATTAATCCAGCAAGGATAAGGAAATTTAACTTAAAAATCAATTAAAATGTATTTCAGTTTTATATTTCTCCAAAACATTTTGAAAAGACTAAAACTACTAAAGGAATTTAAAAGGATTGTTTTTGCAATACACTTTCTCATTTAAATGACTATCTCTCTATAGTTACTGCTAGTGATGGGCGAATTTATTCGGCAGGGGCGAATTCGCGGCGAATTCCCGCGATTCGCCGCCTGCGAATAAATTCGCGAAACTGGCAAAAAAATTAGCAAAAAAAAATACGCCGCGCAAAAACGAGTCGCGCGTCGTTTTTGACGCGACGCGCCGAAAACGACGCGAGTCAAAAACGACGCGGCGCGTCTGACGCGACGCGCGTCAAAAACAACGCAACGCGCGACTCGTTTCGCGAATCGGCGAAAAATTCGCGAATTTCTCTGGAAATTCGCGACTTTTTCGGCGAAGCGAAACACGGCCGTTTCGCCCATCACTAGTTACTGCAAACATTCTAGAATCTTGGCTTTCTTTTCCCACACGATGTTCCTTCTTCTAGGTCCTATCTTGTGTTCTGTCAGGCAGAGAAGGGCACACACAGGCAGAGCAGGACACACACAGGCAGAGTAGGGCACACACAAGCAGTGCATGGCACACACAGGCAGAACATGACACACAGGGAGCATGTTTACCTTCCCTGACTTGCGTGTAACTAACTTGCCTGAAAAACCACAAATAACCAGAAGTATCAAGGCTGCATATAAAAGCATATAGCGAAACGTGCGTCGGCGGTTTTTACTTCTGGTTATTTTATTAAATTTTTACTACAAGCTACTTAATTCTTAATCTAATTTTGCAACAAATCTTCACTCAAATCTTTTCTTCTCCTCACAAGACGTGGGGAATTTGTGGTTTTTCAGGCAAGTTAGTTACACGCAAGTCAGGGAATGTAAACTAACAAGACCACAGTTCCCTACATTCTGAGACAGAAGCTATTGGGATAACTCCCCCACTATCTTCTTTTTTTCCTTTTCCTACTTCTAACTACATTATGGTATGATTTTTTTTTTTTTTTTTTTGGGGGGGGGGGAGTTTGTATACTGGATCTTAAAGTAGGAATTATTGCATAGACCATAAATCAAATCAATTCTTTTATTGAGAATCATGGAAAGCAAAGGTACAGTTCATTTATTAATGTGGTTTATGGGTAATTTATACAATATCAAGGGCCAGTTAATCTCTGTAGTGATATCATTTAAAGCTTGTGGTAAGCAAACACAGCAGGTAGGGGGCCACAGAAGGGCCGCCAGTTGGACAGCCCTGGCTTAGTATATGCTGATCTAATGTCCCCAAGTTGTGCTACTTAGTAATCAAGCACTTGCTTCTAACCGTAATAAATAAGACTTTTCCTCTTATATAATCTGACACATCAAAAAAAGACAGAGAGCAAAAGTCATTGTTAAACAAATTCTGTTACTTGTAGATCTCAGTCATTGTTTGCTTTACATTTTTTCATGCTATATCTTAACCCTTCCAAGTTTCTCTTTAGTCTGTTCTTTCCCCCAATTATGTTTTGAGGAGCTGTGCTTCAACAGGGACTTCTCTGAAGTTTACAATCCAAATGCTTAGTTTTTACTCCTTATCTGCAGTATTTTTTTCTCAGGTTGTTCGAGCTCTAATACACCCACTTGTAATGTTGGCTTTCTGCTACAGTACTTCAAACATTTCTGTAAATCTTATAAAACAAGGGGTAATAATCTAGACTGCAATATTATAAAAACAAAAAAAAACATTATCAAGCTTCTTTTAAAAACATGGATAAGACACCATTACACTCACATTCTCAATACCATGACTTGTGTGATCACCTGACATGTTTCA
>CM044438.1:36203880-36239951 GCA_024363595.1 Xenopus borealis
TCAAGTACAAGGACCTTTTCTATAGACAGAAAAATGGCTGTCCAATGGGTTCTCCAGTCTCTCCCATTGTAGCTAACTTATACATGGAGGAAGTGGAAAGTGTCAGGATCGTGCCGCCCGGAGTCTTACCTGCAGCTCCAGGCGGCACGTCCTTTCTGTTCCGGCATCACTACCACAATGGCGGCTACCATGGCCACCACATGGCTAGCGGCGCCAGCGTAATTACGTCATGACGCCCCGGCGCACTGACGTCACGCGACGTTTCATCGCTAAATTTAAATATTTAAAGGTGCATTATTGCGCCCAATTATAGGACTTGATTGCTTTTGTCCCTGGGTGTTATTTTTGATCCTGCAGATTGTATTTTGACCTTGTCTGGATTTTGTATTACTTTTGCCTGCCAATATAAACCTTTGCCCGGACTTTGACCTTGATTCCTGCCTGATCCTTGCCTGTGCTGCGTTATTGGACCTTTAACTCCTAAGCTTCCTCCTTGGTCCCTACTACTCCCCTAGGGTGCCTACTAGGCCTACCCTGACAGAAAGGAGGGCTTTACTTACTTTCCAGGGAACTATACCAAGTCACTGGTTCAGATATATGGATGACACTTGGGTTAAAATCAGATCTAATGAAGTGGCGGCCTTTATAGAACACATTAATTCAGTGGACAATAACATCAAGTTCACAAGGGAAGATGTCCACGGGAACAAACTTGCTTTTTTGGACTGTTTAATTTGCATCCAAGAAGGGGCTAACTTAAAAACGGAGATATACAGGAAACCTTCTCATACAGATAAATATCTGTTGTTCAATTCCCACCATCCGCTGGAACACAAACTGGGTGTCATTAGAACCTCCATCCAGCAGCCATCCAGAACCACTATTACAGGGTATACCAATAGGGCAGTTTTTAAGACTACGTCACAACTGCTCTAGTTGGTCAACATTTGAATATAGATCTATGGAATTATGGGATAGACTAACAGAGAGAGGATATGAATTTGAGTGTATTAAGAGAGCATATGATAGAGCAGTAATGAGCAATAGGTCGGACCTTCTGTCACAATCGAGACAACAACAAAAATATAGGAGACATAAACAACTTAGGTTCATTACTGAATACAGTCTAGAATCACGGGAAATACAAAAAATAATATATAAACATTGGGGAATTCTGAAATCAGATCCAATACTGTCAAACACGGAAATAACTAGACCACAATTTGTATACAAACGTGGCTATAATCTTCGGGATAAATTGTCAACAAGTATGTTGAAGGATAAGAGATCCAACAGGGATTGGCTAAGTGTGGTAGGAACATATAAATGTGGGGCAAAGGTTTGTAAGTGATGTAGGTGGAATGCAATATGTGGGCAAGACGAGCAGAAGATTAAAAGATCGTGTTTTAGAACACTTGGCCTGCATAGGTAGAAATGACATGCCTTCTGCCATATCAGCACATATAATAGAAGCACATGAGGCAAATGATAACTATGTTTCTTTTCAGGCTATTGAAACAGTGAAACTGGGGAAAAGGAAAGGAGACATTGATAGGCTACTTTCTAAGAGAGAGATAAAATGGATACTACAATTGGAAACAGTAACTCCTTGGGGACTAAACAAGGATTATGATGTAAAATCGGTTACAGAGTAACATATGTAATCAGATCGAAATTCACCAAGGATAAATTAATATCATTAAGGAATCAGCTGTACAGAATGCATGATATAAATCGGTAATTCCGTAGACACACTACAATTTATACTATTAATTTGTCAAAACATGTATATATTAATGAAGTATTTAATTAACTTTATAAAAATTTAGACAACTGTATGAAGTCTGAGTAGGATATTTAACTGTATTGTGCGATGAGGCTATGGGTACACACCAAAATATACAACGAACTATAAGAAATAAAACATAAAGATTAACAATGATTTATATCAAATATCAATAAGGATATAAATAAATAATTATGTAAACCAACAATTCCATATTATACTATTGGTGTGTACTGATAGCCTATAGCTATGACATGTACAATTTGGACATGAAGAAAGTAATGATCAAGGAATATAATATATTACAATCAATAAGAGTTGTCCAGCTCATTACTATGAATAGCAAAATTTAAAAAGGGTTAATATGAATGTATTTTAATATATTGGTAACTTGATTCCTTTAAACATTTAGTAATTAATGTATTTATATGTATTTGACAAGTTGTCAACAGAGAGTTGTAGTTCACACATCATGTCAATACACAAATATTACTCACAACACACACGGATATTTGATATAAAACATTTAATTAATAGAGGTCTCACTTTCACATACAAAATGATTTATATAGTTACAACAATAATAAAAGATCTATGGAGTCCAGTCATATTTGATTATTTTGAGCCTTTAGTAATTTATTGTGTATTGTAGAAACATTAGCACATATTTTTTATACTCACATTTTTTATGACACAATTAATTGATTAACCAATTGATTTCACTATAATCTATTTAACAAGCACTAACGTGATTATCACATCACCCTGACGAAGTGCCAGGAGAGCTAGGGGCACGAAACGCGTAGGAAACTCTCACCATCCCACTGTCTGTAATTTTCAAATGTGCACAATAAAGCCGCAATGAATTTTTAGAAGTGAGTATCCTCCTTGATTCCGGTGGGCGCCTGGGGACAAACAGGTGGTGAATTGGGTGTCATTAGAACTCTGCACCACAGGGTGGAATATGAGCTTTAAAAGCATGTGGCTGCCCAGATTGGGCCTTTGTCAAAACATCAGCAACCAAGCCCAACAGGAACATCAAAAGAAATAACCACCCAGAAACACATAGTAAGCGATACATAGTCATTCGATATGTAGCTGGAGCGTCGGAGAAACTCAGGAGGATTTTCAACAAACACCACGTCCCTGTGTTTTTCAAACCTAGCAACACACTGAGACAAAAACTGGTACACCCAAAGGATCCAACTCCTAAGGGGAAACAAAGTAATATGGTATACGCAGTCCAGTGTAGCGATGAGTGCACTGATCTATACATTGGGGAGACAAAAAAACTGCTCCAAAGGGTATGGCTCAGCAAAGGAGGGCAAACTCTACAGGGCTAGGCACATCCATTTATGCAACTCTCACAAGTAACACCTGTTTTCTAGGAGTTGCATGACACATTGGTAATCCTATCACTGTAACTACACAGAATCAACAACACTGAATTTCAGATATCACCTCTCTGAAGAGTTACAAGGTGCCGTTGTTATTGGATTGTTGGAAGAGTCTATATGCTGAGAACTCCCCTACACCAGTCAGTTGAACTGAAGAAGCTGCTCGGATGAGCAGTGAAACGTCTTCATTAAAATATCTCAGCAAGTCCAGTTGCTTTGAGTTATTTTTGATAAATATTAGTTGATTAATATTATTTTTATAACACTGATTCCCCTAGGTCAATGGGATATTTATCTCCTTTAATACACTAACTATAAATAGGCATCAGAAAAGCATTGAAGAGCAAAAGAATACCAATGAAGTGATAATTTTTTATTGAAAAAAGATTTAACTGGGTTCTACAGGAATTTTGTTTCTGCTGATAAGGCTGATAGTAAAGCTATTTCACTTTACATATTTTTAGAGATAATATTTCACTCTAATTAAATGCTGCTGTCCTCTAAATCACTTCCGCAAAGTGTTGTGAGTTAGTACGAGAACTAGAATACTAGTAAACATGCAGTTAATTGTTTAGATAAATCCCATTGGTACACATCTAACATTAAAAGAACTCACAGTGTATTAGTAACACAAATACTGTGCATGATCTACATAATCTCGTGCAAGCAAAGATTAGTGCAAATCAATAAGAAAGAACAGGATTACTAAATCACCAAAGATACCCATTTCTATAAAAGTTATCAGACATGGGTCTGTTTAACGATGCGTGATTTGCACAGATATAGATGAGCTGATAAATCAAAGTGTTAAAAGGCTTGCGGATTCAAACAGATTGCAATTAACAGTAAATCCAATGTATCATGTTGGCATTGTGAAGAGCAACTGACAGACACCAATGAATAAACTGTTCTGCGAGGGTTTACATAATGTTTGATCCACCAACATTTAAATAATGTTTGATCCACCAACAATTTAAAAATTGACAAACACTGTGATTTAGAGGTTGTCTCCAAATATAAACAAGTCCAGATGTAGAAAATAAAGTGAAAAATAACTTATCTGATTAAATGTTTTCTGTTTATAAGACATGCAAATGTTTCTTACACCAGCTTATTGTCAGACCTATAATAATAAATTCTCTACTGCCTATGTAATTTTTTCACTTAGTGGCACATTTAAATAGGTTCAAATTGATTCAAAGTGAAAATTTTAAATTTCAAATTCGAATTTGATTGTCGAAGTATTGGCCCTTTCAAAACAATTCGGCAGATAAAACCTACCAAATTGCTGTATATCCCTATGGGAAGCTCCCATAGGATTTTTACAAGATTTTTGATCGAATAAAAAAAAAATTTGATTGAATTCTTAAATCATTCGAATCTTTTGTTTCTAACAATTTTATCCATCGATCAAATTTTTCATATTCAATCGTTCAATAATTCGCATTGAGTTAAAACCCTTCGAATTCGAGGGGTTTTAATTCGATGAAAATTTGAGGGTCGAATTCGAGAGTTAATTAACCCTCAAAATTCGACCCTTAGTAAATCTGCCCCTAAATGTTTATTCTCTCCTAGTTCCATCTTTCTAAGTTCTATTTTCTATAAGTTCTATTTTGACCATCCTAGGCCTTAATTTTTTTTATAAAAGCCATATGTAATTAAACTGATGTCCTTTTTTGCCATACAGTTCACATCCTCGATGACACACTTGGTTGGCTAGAGCTAGGAGTTTTTATTTGGTGGCAGCAGAATTTAAACTATGTCTCATAGCTGTCATATGGCATTGTTAAAACACTATCTCCCAGACATCAGAGACCTGCACAATATTATCTTGGAATACAATCAATGAATAGAGGGTAAACTGGGTTATTTGATCTATGTACACTTGTCTTTTCTAGAATTACACTAACTGTTTAACTTGAAACTATGAACTTCTGAACGTGATCTCAATACAGTGTAGCAGCAGTTGGCACATTGGCACTTTTTCCATATACAGACAAATATCCAGCTCTGAGTAACAAGACTATACTCTGTATATCACATAGTTGCACAAAAATGTTTATAATAATGGCATTTTCTGATATACTTTGAAATAGAATTAAAATGTAAAAGACACTGTAGGCCTTTAAGGGAAATGTGTAGCAAAGTATCATGACTATGAAAACTCATCACTGTTACTTTGGAAGGCCTGAATATTTGGTGGTAAACCGAGGTAAACATTTTCATACTATACTATACAGACACAGAAATTCTTTAGCACAGCACTATCTCAGGGGCAAAATGGGAAAAGTTATTTAATGCCAAGAAGCAATAACTGCTACATCTGAAACCTCAATGAGAATCAAACATAGTCACGGTAAATCTGCGGTTCCACCTAAAACTTGCAGTTGCATTTAGCATTGTTGCTTTAATTGTGTCTCCTTCACTGACTTTCACTTTTTTCACTTATAATAAATGTTTCAGAGAATCTCTGTGCACTCAAAGAGTAATATTTTAAGAATGACATTGCTGTCTTCTTAGAAGATGAACTTGACATTGAGATTTATAGCTTTATTATAAAACAATCTAAGTATATGAATTTTCTCTAGTCAAACTAAGAAATCATAGCCATTATCATGCTAAGACATGCTCTCACTGTTGAATTTTCAGTTTTAACTTGTTGTCTGCAATTATTTCTTAGTTGTATTGTTGAATTAATGTTCTAATAGCCTAATGAGTCCCCAGCACAAAGATTCTAGAAAGCTTTCTTGGGGAATGTAAAATATAAAGCTCATGCATGTAGGTCAGATTTTAAAACATTGGTGTTCTATGAAATAACAGTTGCATGCTCTTATTTGAAAAGGAGAGACAAAATAATGAAAGGGAGAAAGGAGGATGAGAAGAGAAACAGAAATTTTAAGAGAAAAAAACAATAATAATTATTATTATTACTCACTCTTTACAATAAAACCCCCTTGGATCATTTTACTCCTAAGTTAATTGCCACAGTATCAACTACAATTAATTACTATCCACCAATTCTAAAGTGCAAGTGCTTTTCACATACATGTTAAGTGCTTAGTGACTTCTATTTCCAACTTTATTTATATTGTGGTATGGGAATTGAGGGGAGGTTGTTAATTGGATCCTTGGGTTTTATTTATTGTATAGATCGTAAGTTAAATCTATTTTTTCATCAAGAACAATTGAAAGTGGAGGGACAGTTTCATAATTAATTTATTGTTTTAAGGATTAACTTATCCATAATTAATTTAGTACTAGTACTTATTACTTACACAGTCTTTCGTGTTGTGGAATATGAGATGAAAGTGCAGTGGTTTTTTTATGGTTATTTATTAGTATTTAAGCATATGGCACTTTGATCATTTAAATTAATTTATTTTGAGAAAAATTGTTGGGGTGGTGAAGCAATTAGGACGTTCTAAGGAACTAGCTGTGGTAATAGTAGTTGTAGTCACTAAGCACTTAACATGTATGTGAAAAGCGCTTGCACTTTAGAATTGGTGGACAGTAATGAATTGTAGTTGATACTGTGGCAATTCATTTAGGAGTAAAAATAATCCAAGGGGGTTTTATTGTAAAGAGTAAGTAATAATAATAATAATAATAATAAATCAAAGACAGAACTGGGTGTTACTTCTTTTTCTCTTTTATTAAAATATTTTTAGTTATTGGTCACTATACCCCATTCTTGTTCTCACAAAAGGGAAAATAGAAAAGAGGTCTGTGGAGTATAATAATAAAAATGATATAAAGTTATTTAAAACTCCCATGAACTCGATTTATGACCAACTGCAATTTATTAAAAAATTTAAATTTTTAAAACTCAGATGAATGGAACTGATCTTCAAACACAAATCAAATTTGATTAGAGTTTTTTTCTCTACTAGAATGCCAGGAAGGCAGAAAACAATTTCAAATTGATAAATTGATCCCAGGATGTCCTCCATAGGCTATAACAGCAATTCGCCAGGTTTAAGGTGGTGAATAGTCAATTTTGAATTCTTAAAGTGCCAGTGTATGATAAATTTTGAAACTCAAATTTCATAAAAAAAACCTTACAAATTCTAATTTCAAAATTCGAATTTTCACTTCGACCATTAATAAATCTGCCCCTAAATGTAGCCTTATAGAGCATTTGTTTTTTAGACCCCCTATTTGAAAGCTGGAAAGAATCAAAGGCAAATAATTAAAAAACTGTAAAAAAATAAATAACGAAGACCAATTAAAAAGTTGCTTTAAATTGGTCTTCTATAACATACTAAGGGGCAGATTTACTAAATTCAGATTTACTAAATTCACATGAATTCAAATTTTGAATGTTTTTGAGGACCAATTCAACCAGTGAATTTTGAAAATTCGATCGAATCAAATGATTCATATAAAAATCTATTCAAATATTCGACCATTCGACAGTTGAAGTACTTCACCTTTAAATTTGTATTTGACTGCCTAGTTCTCCAGATCAATGCTACCGAATAAAGTAGTAAAAAAGTAATAAAAAATTTGATCGAATGATTAAAATCTTCGAATCGATTGATTCAACAATTTGATCGCACATACAGAAAAAAATGTCACAACAACAATGCTCATATATGAATGCAATATATGTATGTACTTAAATGTTATCCCAAAAGTTATTTACAGCTATATATATATATATATATATATATATATATATATATATATATATTATATCCTTTCATGTTGATTTTTAATATTAATTTATATATATAACACTCCACGGAAGAGTCGGCACTCACGACACTTAGTATAAATGTGCCTGGGTGCAGTGTCCAAAATTCAAATATCTATCCAAACAATAAGGTCCGCACTTCTTTTGAGAAAGGCCTCAGAGGAGGCTGAAACGTTAGCCTGTCACGTAAATAAATACATTTTATTTTTGGTTTAAGTCCTGAGAATGCGGACCTTATTGTTTTGGATATATATACATATGTATATATATACATATATATATATATATATATATCCTTTCATGTTGATTTTTAAGCTGGTTCAGTCAACTTTGATAAATTGTGCACAAGTGCAAAGTACATCTTGAATGCAAGCAAACCAAGGACTTAACACCTGTTGTTCGTTGGGGGTTTTCATGGTTGCCTTAGCACCTAATTCCACACCCACCATGACATGTCACCTCCCCATATTGTTGCATATGCATAAATGAATCTACTTATGGCCTGATGATTGTACCACAAAGCAGCAGAAGGACAGACAATGGCATAAGGGCTTGTAGGTTAGCAATAGTACATACAGTTGACATAAGGGTCCATCACGTTTCTCTACACACTTGTCTACCTTGCCTGTATATTGTACGAAATTGCATGCATTTTGTAGCCTGAAGAAGCAGAATATGTGGTAGAATTTTTGAAACTCTGGTCAATGAACAAACTTTCCATACTCATTCCAGTGGGTTTGAAAAACAAGTAAGACGTTTTACTATACAAATCGGTGGCCAAGGGCTGTTGGAAATAAATAAAAAATGATAACTTTACTGAGCTGGAAAGGAGGTGGGTATTCAGGCAGAGAACAGTTTTAAGGAGTGTGATAGTTTTTTTTTTTTTTTTTTTAACATTAACACTGGATGGCTTAGAGGTGTCAAGGGACTAGGAGGCAACATAATATAACAATGGACAATTCCATTAATAGTTACACTATATGAGATTTCTAATAAAACATCTTTAATTTTCATTGCAATATCTGTTTGGAATTTATGTTTTTGATTGGGTATGGCCAATATATATTCCCATATCAAGTCTATGATCTTAAAAAAGGGTTTTAATATTTAATGAGTGCAAAGAAATGAGGATATGTGCTGATTTTTAGGATGCCACAGAATTTCTGCACCTTGCACCTCCTAACGTATAACCTACTTGTCCTTGAGTTACTCATATATTCTGTATTGTACAGCATTGTATATCATTCCTCAGTGAATCCATGCAAAAGCCAAAGGTAGCTGGAGATGCTGGAAGTATCATTCCCATTGCCCATCTATCAGCTGAGGTAGCTAAAGCTGTCAAAGGTTTAAACACTGATGAACAGCTTGTAGTACTCCTGCTAGTACTTGAGAAAAATATCCAACAACCCCGGCAGACACATTTCTTAAGGGATGCTGAAAGTTGTCAAGAGCAAGAAATCCATGAACTTTTTAACTTACAGAACTGTCTGCCTCTCCTGCTGTTATTAAGCTACTGCTTACACTCTCCACCAGCTAAACTATCAAGTGGCATTTATAATGGTGATCGATCCTGCAATATTATTTATATTTTTGGATTGAATAAAACTTTTCCAGGGGTTTATTGGACAAAAGCAGCAATTTTATTTTTCTCTTTTGAGTCAGTCCTCAAATTTCTCTGTAGTTGTTGATCTCCAACTGAGAGACAGATAAATAGGAGTTAAGAGTTTGTTCTCAAAGTAAAAAGGTGACATTTGCAGCATCCATCAGCCAATATACTGCACTTACTAAACTATCCTAGTATTATAATTTAGATAATGGTTACATAGGGAAGCAGCAAAGTACTGATGAATGCCACTCTGTGCTTGCAGTGCACTGTTGATGTTTTCAATATACTTATATCAATAAATAATGATAATTGTGATATGCTGCTGAGAGAATTACAATTTAGGCTCATTATAACATTATGCACCTTGATCCTTTTTTTTCCAACTTCCCTGTTAAAGATTGCAGCATGTTTCATTTTATTTAGTTATAAAGATATTTCTATATACATTTTTGCTTTTTCATTTTTATTACTAGGTACATCTCTGGTCATGTTTTTGAATGGTACATTACAGTTTGTATGAATGTAGGTTTATATACCCAGTTTTATGACCTATTGTGACTGTATTGTAGGGGCAACATTACGCATTTGTGTTGTAAGTCTTCCCTTATAAAATGATCTTAGAATTAGTTACTGTGTGGCATGCTTGAAGGGATGTAAACCCTTCCCTACTGGCATTACATAGCATTGATGTTAGGTTATACTGTACTGCCAATTTCTAAATGTATCTAAATGAATACAGTAATTTCTTACAAATTATTGAGGGGGTGAAAATGTGCAATTGTGCCTCTTGTGCCACCCCTAATAACTATTTTTGTTATATAGGGTAATGAAATTGTTCCGCAATGCTAATTTTTTTTTAGCAATTTTTCCTTTGTGCTTATCACACCTATGACATCAACATTGTTTCCCCAGGCAGAGGTGTCGGCTAAAAGAAATACTATTGCCCTTTACTTTAAGCTTTGAGAACAAAACTTTAACCACTGCTTAATATATCTATTTATATCCACCTATCTTTGCCCCAAAGGGTACCCAATAACCTTCATCTACCTGAATAGTTCCAATTCTAACATACAATGTGTGCAAGCTTAGATGAAAAATTATTATAGCAAATAGCCAACACCAAAGGGACGCTGTATTAGTTGGACATACTCTTTCATGTCTTAGCATGCAGGTCAGCTTCAAAAGCAAAGTAACTGAACAGTTATGTCCCTTATATGGCCTCTCTTCAAGTAGCTGGTTAGAGAGTTGTAAAGCAGGAAGTAGTGTTCTGGCTATCATGTTAGACCAGGCCTGGACTGGCAATCTGTGGGTTCTGGCAAATGCCAGAGGGGCTGCTGTAAGTTGCCATAGAAAGTGACTATTAAAGGAAAACTATACCCTGAAAATGAATACTTGAGCAACAGATAGTTTATATCAAATTAAGTGACATATTAAAGAATTTTACCAAACTGGTATATATATTTAAGTAAATATTGCCCTTTTACATCTCTTGCTTTGAACCACCATTTTGTGATGGTCTGTGTGCTGACTCAGAGATCACCTGACCAGAAATAGTTCAATTGTAAGGTGCAGATTTACCAAGGGTCGAATTTCGAATTAAAAAAAATTTGAAATTCGACCATGTGAATAGGCAGGGAAGTAAAATACTTCGAATATCGAATATGAAGGATTTTACCGCAATTCGATTGGTCGAACGATCGAATAGGAAATATTTGATCGATAAAATCATTCCAATCAATCGATTCGCACGATTTTATCGATCGATCGAATATTTTTTATTCAATCAAAAATAATGAAACCCAATTCGGTAGCTTTGATCTGGCGAACTAGGTAGTCAAATAAAAATTTAAAGGGGGAGTACTTCGACAGTCGTATATTCAAATGAAATTTTATTTGAATCATTCAAATCAATCAATTTGATCAAATTTTCAAGATTCACTGGTCAAAGTGGTCTTCAGAAACATCAGAAAATTCAAATTTGAATCTTTTTTAAAATTTGATTGCACGTCAAATCCTTCATGTGAATTTAGTGAATCTGCCCCTAACTGTAACAGGAAGAGGTGTTGAAGCAAAAGACAGAACTGTGTCTGTTAATTGGCTCATGTGACCTAATTTTATAGTTTGTTGGTATGTTTGTGTGCACCGTTAAATCATATGATCCCAGGAGGCTGTCCTTATTTTTTAAAATGGCAATTTTCTATTTATGATTACCCAATGTCGCATGCTACTAAAAAAGTATATTATTATGAAAATGGTTTATTTACACAAAGTAAGGTTTTACATATGAGTTGTTTTATGCAGTATCTGTTTATAGAGACCTACATTGTTCAGGGGGTAAAGTTTTCCTTTAAATGGGCTGGTGGGGGCTGTTTGGGCCTCTGTGCAGTAGGAACGGTAGGCCTATTTTGAATCCCAGTCCAGTCCTGTGTTAGACATCCAGTCACTCCAGCCTTTGTACATTACATTTTTGGCTAACTAACTTTATTGAAAATCATTTTTCATTTTGCATCTCTTTACCCAGTTTTTATTTTTACACTGAATGGGTCCTTTAAAACACTCGAGAATATGTGGAGTGTCTTGGATATTGGATACTGTGTGTGGACCAAACCACTGATTGCAGTACTGAATCTAGAAATATACCCAGCAGATGTAACAGGTCATCTCTTGCTGAGACATTCCTCTAAGGTTGTATGTATCATACGGAGTGTATAGATAGTATTCATAATGTAGCCAAACACAGAAATTAATTCATTCTGTTTTGGACTACATATGCAAGGTTTTGGACTACATATACAAGGTTGTATTTCTTAGCAAAAGTGTCTCCAAATCAGAGAGAAAGTCTGACAGACTAATCCTTCCCCAGTGAACATGTTATTGGTGAGAGATCTCCAAGTGCAATATTTACTTTGAAAGCACAATATGTCCATAAAATGAATGGGTGTGGAGGTGCTGGAACCATATGGAAGTTTAACTAGTAATGTATTATGTGCAAGTGCATACTGTACATTTTGGGTGGGTTTGTCTGACTTTTTCATTTCAAGTCCCACTTGGAGGTAAACCCAAATCTTACCCTTACTGGAATTCAGGCTGTGTCTCCCAAGGGGGCCAGCCCTACATTTTTGAAAATATCAACAATCATGAAGCAGCCAAGAGAGAGTTAATGAATAAAATTTCACCTTTAATAGTTCATCTTTAAACAAATCCATTACATCTCATCATTGAAACGTGGATCATACGCTTCATCTTTAAACAAATCCAGTACACCACATCATACGCTTTACGCATTTCCGGGTGATTGCTTCTACAGATTTTTTTCTCTATATAGTATATTACAGGGCTGCATAAACTTGATGCCAAAGAAATTGCTAAATGAAGTAGGACTGTTATTGACAGATAATGGTTTCAGTTTAAAACTGGCAAGAGATGCAGAATAAAAGTTCTGGTAGTTGCTGTTAAATGGCATTAGATAGGAGGCTGGTCTGTATTAATAAGAGTAGGAAAGTAGTTTAGCCGTATTTAGGTACTGGCTTGTGGGTAGGGTTGCCATCTTTTGCATGATCTGACTCCAGGCAGGGAGTGGGGTCGAGATGTAAAGGGACAGAGCTGTGACACACAGGGGGACAGGTCATGACATTAGGGGCAGGCAGTTTTGACTCAGCCTTTAAAAATAAATGGCTGTATGGTGAAAACCAACAGGTGGCAATTTGACATGTCACAAACAGTATGTCCACCTCTCTAGAATGCTCCATCAGGGCAACAGCTGAACAATGAGAACAGCAGAAAGTGAAGCATCGTCCCCTTGCATCTCTCCCCTACCCATGCAACACCCTCTGGCACTGTGCATTAAGATCTGTTGCGATCATCAGTCTACCATACGCATACCGATAATCATACAGAACAATATTATCAGTGCATGTATGCCCAGCTTTAGTGGCAAGCCTGTGGGGTTTCTCAGATTTTCTGCTATATCTGGGAGTAACTGAGTAGGGCATAGCCTGACTTTTGATTTTCAAATACTTGCTGGTACGGGGTGTGAGGCTGGCAAATAAAGAATGGGCTGGATCAGAAAAAGGAAAATACAGGAGAGAGTGTTTAAAGGGATCCTGTCATGGGAAAACATTTTTTTTTTTCAAAATGCATCAGTTAATAGTGTTGTTCCAGAAGAATTCTGCACTGAAATCCATTTCTCAAAAGAGCAAACAGATTTTTTTATATTTCATTTTGAAATCTGACATGGGGCTAGACATTTTGTCAATTTCCCAGCTGCCCCAAGTCATGTGACTTTTGCTCTGATAAACTTCAATCACTCTTTACTGCTGTACTGCAAGTTGGAGTGATATCACACCCTCCCTTTCCCCCCAGCAGCCTAACAACAGAACAATGAGAAGGTAACTAGATAACAACTCCCTAACACAAGATAACAGCTGACTGGTAGATCTAAGAACAGCACTCAATAGTAAAAACCCATGTCCCACTGTGTACTATTTAGTTACATTGAGAAGCAAAAACAACTGGGAAATTGACAATATGTCTAGCCCCATGTCAGATTTCATATAATAAAAAATATCTGTTTGCTCTTTTGAGAAATGGATTTCAGTGCAGAAGTCTACTGGAGAAGCACTATTAACCGATGTGTTTTGAAAAAAAAAATATTTTCCCATGGCAGTTTCCCTTTAAGGGCAGGCAAGGAGAATATAGAGATAGATGTTTATAAAGCAGAATAAAGAACATTTTGAAACCTGCAATTTTCACATTCTGATCAGTGAGTGCTGCTTCATACTAAGAATAAATGTCTTTCTGGGCAGAATTAGAGCAATGTCCATGAAGTGGCTAACCTACATAAAACTTAATGGGGTGACAGTATTTGCAGTAAATGGCCATATAAAGCACCTTGGTTCACCTTTAAGTTAACTTTTAGTATGTTATAGAATGTCCAAGTTTAAGGTACTTTTCAATAGGACTTCATAATTTAATTTGTAGGTTTTTTTTTATAATGTCTTTTTCTTCTCTTTCCAGCTATCAAATGGGCAGGGGCACAGACCCCATGCAACTTCTCTCTAAGGGCTAGACCACACTGTAAGATTCAGGGCTCAAGACACAAGCAAGCAATTCAGGGAGATTACCCGCCCCAAAGAAGTGGCAATTAGTCACCAGGCGACTAATCTCCCTGAATCTTCCCGTGTGGTTAGGGTTGCCACCTGGCCGGTTTTTTACCGGCCTGACCGGTATTTTTGATGGTTGATCCCAATGTTATTAATAGGAAAAAAAGCTAAATATATAGGAAGGCCGGTATTTTTTTTTAAGAAAAGGTGGCAACCCTACGTGTGGTCTATCCCTAAGGTTACATATTTATTGTTACTTTCTATTACTCATGTCTATTCAGACCCTCCCCTATTTACAGGGGTGTTTCTGGGGCTGCTGCCCCATGGCTGGAGCAACCCTGCCTATTTACACCCCAGTCTTTTATTGAAACCAGTGCATAGTTACTAGGATACATTTGTTCCAAGCAAACAGATTGCTAAAACTGCAAATTGAAGAGCCTCTGAATACAAGTTAAAAAACGCAAAAACCACAACTATAAAAAAAAAAACTAATTGTCTCAGAATATTACTCTCGTATTAAATGTTAGCTCAAAAGTGAACAAACGCTACAAGGAATACACCTATTTTATACTTTTTAACGCTGTACTTTATAGCGCACACACAAGAGAAGAGCGAGTACAACTAACAAGCTGCAGCGTCGGTTTTTTTTATCTTTTAAGTAAAGTACAACTTTATTATCCGCAAAATAAGTACTGGCAACACCGCAGGACGTTCATTGTTACGCAACACGGTAAGTCACGCCCAGCTTCTGGAAGCCGTAGACGTGGTGCTTCGCACGTTCACACTACGCAGGAGCGGCCACGTTACGTTGTATCGCGCTATTTCCTTTTTCCTTCTTAAGGTCGCTGTGACCGGTGTTGAGTTTTCAGCTGTGTCTGTAGCCATGTTGTACCTGGCGTCTCGGTCCGGTTCTGTGGCACCTTACTTGTCGGCGACTTCATATGCCGTAGCCGGGCAACTTAAGCCCCTGGTGTCCGGGGCGGTCCTCCAGGCAGACAAGGTTTTGTTGGACGTTAAGAAGCCTTTCCTCTGCAGAGAGTCTTTGAATGGGCAGGCTCCTAGTGGCGGTCTTGCTGCTTCGGCAGGAATTAATGGTAATGGGGCTCAAACTGAACAGTCATCACATATTTTAAAGGGAAAGGGGACGTGTTTGTTTCAAATTGCGATAGAAAAAGTCTAGTTACACATTGTGCATCAAGGTCACGGCCTGGCCTGGCAATCTGTGGGTTGTGGCAAATGCAAGAGGTGCTACTGTACGATGCCATATAAAGTCACCATTAAGTGGGTTGTTTGGGCCTCTGTGTACATAGAATGCCGGGGTCTATTGGAATCTAAGTCCACGATAGTATAACTAGGTTATTTTTCTAGTCCATGTCATGTTCAAGAGAGTTTGTAAATGTAATTCTCTGGGCCAGTGGTGTAGATGTTACTGGACCCCATAGCAATTTATTACGGCACCCAAAAATGTCTAGAGGTTGACCTGTCAGGGTATTGTGGTGCCCCTATACTTCCTGGACTTGTAGTTCCATGGTTTGCTTCCTCTGTAATTGCGCCCCTGCTCAGGGTGCAAATGTGATATCTTTAATAACGCAATACTGAATTTTCGACAAGGTCCATACTGCTGTGTTTTTTTTATTTTTTTTATTTTAAATCTCGAAAACACGTGTGTTCACTGTTTTAGTGTAGTATAGACCTATGGCTAGGGTTCCTATCTGGCCGGTAAAAATGGTTTATCCTAATGTTAATAGTGGGAAAAAAACATCTAGAAAGGCCAGTATTTTTTTCCTGAAAATGTGGCAACCCTACCTATGGCTGATGGGGATTGTCCTGCGCCTTTAGGAGGTTATCTGGCATAATGCAGTCCAATCTAGTTTCTTCCTTCTACACTGATTTTAGGTAACCCTAATATAGTGGGTATAGATATATTGGTAAATGGTTATAATTTCTTAAGCCTGGGAGTTGTTCACTGAAAACTGGGGTATTGAATAGGGGTGCTGCCTTGTAATTCTTTTTGCTTTTTGAATCCTCTCTTCACCCCAGGCCCAGTGTGCATAAACAGATTGAAAAGTCAAGTTTTTGTCCAAGCTTTGCAAATTACAGCTCATGCACAATTGGACTGGGCTGTAGAGATTAAAATGAGAATTTAGCTACATGATGCTTTGTTTGTTCCTATCTTACAGCAGTTGGTAAATATGCATACACTTTCTATCACCTTGGTGGAATGTTATCGTGTGCGGTCGACAGATTTCATTGTTTTCCACTTGCCCTTTTTACCTGGCTTTTTTTCCCAGCTTCAGCCCCACCACACTTTCATGTTAGATATTTTCATTCTGAAGCCAAGTAGTACGGTGCTCTTTATTTGCAGTATCACCCAGTCCCAGTCCGCTTCTACTAAAAATGCACCTAAAATATAAATTTCTTAGGTCTTGCTGATAGCAAGTCATAACATATATTTTAGAGCAGTGGTTCTCAACCTTCCTAATGCTGCAACCCTTTAATACAGTTCCTCATGTTGTGGTGACCCCCAACCATAAAATATTAAAATATTTTGTTGCCAGCCCAGAGCGGAATGTTTGGAAAGTACAGGAGACCGCATGGATGCATAAAGGTTTGTTTTCAGTGCGTAGAGCAGCAAAAAAATGTTGCCACACCCCAATTACCATGTTAATTTTACAAATTTTAAATGGGCAGGGAGAGCTGTATGGCAGTGCCTACTAAGGGGATATAGACAGTTGTAGTGCAACTACACAGGTGGGGAGACGGCTGCTCGCTCCGGGAGCTCCCTCCCGGAGCGAGGCCGCTAGCTCTTGCGAGGGGCATATTTGTTTAAAAAAAAATAGTGAAACCCCCAACCGGAATGCGGGCTCTATCAGCCCGCACTTTTGGTTGGGGGTATAATTTTGCCCCAATAGGTGCCCTTTAAGGGACCCCTGTGAAAGGGTTGTTCGACCCCCAGGTTGAGAACCACTGTTTTAGAGACTTTAGCTGCTTAGCCAGGAAAATATAACTCCACGAAAACACTTCCAGCCTATATCCTTTGGCTGCTGAAGTCGCGTAATTTTTAATGTCCCTACTCTTACTTTGGTAGAATAAATTGGTGTTGGTTGTATTACATTTTTTAGTCCCTAGCTAATAAAAGTATATGCTTGCACCTGTTTTTGGGCTTCACTACCTTCCCTCATGCTAAGGTTATAGATGTTGCTCATTCCAAAAATATATTAAGAACACAAATAAGTGTTGATCCTAACAGCCTTTCAGTCTGTGCTTCCAGGAATATATAGAAAGGCAAATTTTTACCTCGCCTTATTTGGCCTCCAGGGTGGGGTGGGTCAATCGCATCAGTTTGCAAAGTTAATTACCAGCTACAGCCTGCATTTAACATTTGCTTATCTGAAGGGCCGAATTTTACTAAATGGGTACGGTGGGTTTGTCTTAGCACTTATAGACAAGAGAATCATTCCTTCTGTTCAACAGAAATGTTAATTTCATATATAATTGCTGTAAAGACAATCACATTTTATCTGTTTATTAACCTCACCAAGACGAGCCTTCTTTACAATCTTTATTTGTAGCCAATCACATATACAAACTATCCTTGGAAACCAGTATTGTAGCTGCTTCAGTAATAGAGACTATAGGCTTGGTCATGCACTGCCCACAGTGAAGAGTATCTGATATTTTGGCCTGTGGAAAGAGCTTTCCTTGTGCTTTTACCACATTTGGCTTTCTGTAATTTGTAATGAGCAACTACTTTCTATGTGTCTTAACTTTTAGTTGTTAAAATATGAAATACCTGAAGGAAGTCTAATACTAGATGTTTGTCTCTTTCCACAGGTGCCTCTAGTGTCCGCTTTCTTCATAGTGATGTAACTGTGCCGGACTTCTCAGATTATCGCAGACCAGAAGTCTTGGACGGTACAAAATCTTCTCAAACCAGCAGCGACTCCAGGAAAAGCTTCTCCTATTTGGTCACTGGAGCTACAGCAGTAGCCACAGCTTATGCTGCAAAAAATACAGTTACTCAATTTATCACAAGTATGAGTGCATCCGCTGATGTTCTAGCTATGTCAAAGATCGAAATAAAGTTGTCTGATATACCAGAAGGCAAGAATATGGCATTCAAGTGGAGAGGAAAACCACTGTTTGTGCGTCACAGAACCGCAAAAGAAATTGATCAAGAAGCCCAGGTCAGCCTTGGTGATCTAAGGGACCCACAACATGACCTTGACAGGGTGAAGAAGCCAGAGTGGGTCATTTTGATTGGTGTGTGCACTCACCTTGGCTGTGTGCCCATTGCCAATGCTGGTGAATTTGGTGGTTATTATTGCCCTTGTCATGGGTCCCATTATGATGCATCTGGTAGAATTCGCAAGGGTCCTGCTCCATTGAATCTTGAAGTTCCAGAATACGAGTTTCCTTCTGATGATTTAGTAATTGTTGGATAGGTACTTGACTCTTTAAAACATAACTAATCGCTTTATGGAACTGATGAGCATAAATGTTAGTACCTTAACTTCCAAGCAGGATGCTTTTGGTTTACTATGCTTTTAATATCGCTTATGTGTTAAAAAATTTTAATAAACCTTAAAACGTCACATGAAGATTTGTTTGATTTGCGCTTTATGGTTGCCTCTACAATTGGCATGTTTAATTTACACTGAAATTAATTCCTTCAAGAGTATTCACTCTGGTTAAAAACTAAAAGGTTTGTCCTTAACAATGTGATACAATGAAAATGTGATATTTGTACATTTGGTACTCCTACTGCAAGCATTGAGTGGTTGGTTGTATAAGATGATTTTAGGATTACATGATAAAAATAAAATTTCTGCTTTTGTGGAAATGCTTGTTCTGTTTCATCGTATCCATCACCAAGTGGGCAAAGCATGTTTTAAAGGGAGCATTTACCTTTTAAAGGGAGGGTTCACTTTAAATTAACTTAGTATGGTGTAGAGTGATATTCAGAGACATTCTATAATAGGTCTTTGTTTTTTATTTGTGTTTTTTTTTTAATTGTGTGGAATAGGTCTGCATTCCTTTCCTAAAATAAGGTGCACCACAGATGAGGAATTTTTGCTCTCCCTCTACCAACCATAATCCACAGAATACTCTGCTACCCTCTGTATTCTCCAAAAATACAAAAAATGTCAATCATTCAACACCATGGATGGGTGTCTCAGGATATTTATACAGCACAAGAGTGTTAACAAATGGGTATAATACATGCTCCACTATTCCCTTGGGCTGATCCTAGATTATTCTTCCCTTACAATTTATTAAAACCACTTAAAATGAAATGTCTATTGCTGAATCTGGGATAGTTTTTAAATGTTTTTTTAAAGGAACGGTAACCCCCAAAAATGTAAAGTATTTTAAAGGAATGACTATATAATCTACTGTTACCGTGCTAACTGTTAAAACTTGTTTGCTTCAGAAAGACACTTTTAGTTTATATAAACAAGCTGCTGTGTAGCCATGGGAGCAGCCATTCAAGCACAGGATACACAGACCACTCAAAGTCTAAAGAACCCCCATTGTATACGATACAGCTTATCTGTTATCTGCGGTGTATCCTGTGACATTTCTCCTTTTTCTGCTTTGAATGGCTGCCCCCATGGCTACACAACAGCTTATGTATACAAACCATTGTTTTGTTTCTGGAGCAAACACCAGTTTTATTAATGATGCACAACAGTGGATTCTATTTTAAAACCCTATTTTATGTTACTGTTCCTTTTAAGTGGTTTCAATGAAATTTCTTGGATAAGCATAATGTCCAAGGCTATAGTGATACTAAAATCTACAATTAGTATAGATATTTGTGTAATCTATACTAAGGGGCAGAATGACTAAATTCGTGTGAAGGATTCAAAATTCGATCGATTAGAACTTTCAAATATATTTGAAGACCACTTCAACCATTCAAACCATTCAAATGAAAATCTATGATCATTTGACCATTCGATGGTCGAAGTACTTGCCCTAGTTAGCCAGATTAAACCTACCGAATTGCCGTTAAACCCTATGGGAAGCTCCCATAGGGGTTTTCTAAGTTTTTTAGATGGAATAAAAAAATTTTGATCGAATGGTTAAAATCGTTCGATAGTAACAATTTAATCGTTTATTCGAATTTTTTCTGTTTGATTAGTCAAATTGCGCTAAAATCCTTCGAATTAAAAGGATTTCAATTCGACCGAAATACGATGCTTGAATTTGAGTGTTTTTTTTAACCCTCTAGTTTGACCCTTGATAAATCTGCCCTTAATTGTAGACCAAATTTCTATCTATAGAGAGAGATATATATATTCTATAATATGAGAGACACTTTGGTCTTCTTTCAACCCAATTTAACTGCCAGTGTAAATGAGTCACACTAGTGCACATGTATAATTCCCCTCTAAATCTACAGCCTCCCTTGTCTAATAACTTACTACAAAAAGTTATTCGTACTTGCACTGTTCAATGTTTTAAATGTAGAGGGTCAGTATTGGTATTAATAGGCTAGACTAAAACCAGATATCTCTATTATGTGTGCCCCTTGATAATTATCCCAAGAAATGTTACCATGGAGGAAGATTCCAGCCTTTTGAAAAATGACTGGAGGCAAAAAGGAACACCAAATGGGGGTTGCTTTGCCATTGTATGGTGGCTTGTCTGTTTTATGATTATAGTTTTGTAACTAAAAAAAAACCCTGTTTTTGAAAGCATACATATTTTCAAAAGATACATCTAATTTATCGTTATTGGAATCAAAACCAGCCTTTTTGTTTGTTTACAGGATTTTCTAGTAGACTTCAGGTATGAAGATCCACATTATGGAAATATCTGTTATCTGGAAACTCCCAGGTCCAAACTTCTGGTCCCACTAAGTCCTAAGAGGGAAATGTCAGGGAGTGGTGTAATAGATTCACCATATACCCTTTAGCCTAGTATTTTATCTTAATTGTTTATCCTATCTGTTATTTGTGTGTGTGTTTACTCGTATCAACACCATCATGATCCAGCTATGCTGCAGTGGGCAAGAGAAAACAAATGAAGCAGTTTATCATTTTATAGGGTTATCTGTAGACCTAAATTAGATCTGGGGCTGTGTCCACGATTGTGCACTGTGAGCTTGTCTTTGTACTTTAAAGCTACCCATGTGTGTTACTAAATTTTGCTAATTATCTCTGTCTGCTAAATGTGTGCTATGTAGAAGTGTGAAAATGCCCACTGTATTGGTATACAACTGAAATGTTTATTCTTGTATAAGCTAATTTTCCTGTATGCAGAGCATTCACGTGCAGTAAAGCCTTGTCATGTCTGAGCTTGCAATGTACATATGCAATGTGTGTGTTTTTTTTTTTTTTAATTTATGATCCAGCGTTTACAAAGTTATAGGACTGATACAAGTTGATTACAAAGCTTCATAGGACTGATCTATAACTGCTGTGCTCTGTTGTTCAACCATTAGAAATCCAATATACACCTCAAATATTTATCAACATGCTTAGGCGCACATTTATTGCAGTGTGAAATTAGTTCACCACAGAAAAACTCCCCCACTGTATATTCATTCCTATGGGATTGTTAGAAGTGTATCAATCAAAAGGTGAAAGTTAGTGATGAATAGAAGGTGAGCTTTTTTGTGGTGAGCTAATGTAACCCTTTCATAAATCTGCCCCTTAGTGCCCTTGGTAACATCAGTCCCTTATGTGCAAGAAATGACTCTCGGCAACTAATTGTAGCAGGTGTGAAAGAAAACTTAATCCTAAAAAGCTGTATAAAATATTTCCTGTTTAAAATAAATGGTGTATTTTGTAATTTCATGTCTTTAGTTGTGAATTCCTGCCAGGCATGCCATTCATTACAAAGTAATACTGTGCATGCTGGCAGGCATGGGCTTTATATGCCAATGACTTACTTTGTACGTCCTTGCAGAAATTAGTGCTTTTCTCTGCATCAGTGGCTTTAGCCACCTCAGAGAATTGACAGCCCCCTGGGCAAAGAGGCTGGCGGCTGTATGTCGGTCCTGTGACCTAAAAGCAGCAGATGCTGCCCAACAGACTTCAAGGAACCCTCCGGCGTCCCTTCTACTCCAGGAATGGTAAGTGGCTTTTATTCACACACTTAGGGGCACATTTACTAAGGGTCAAAGTGAAAATTCAAAGTAATTTTTGGCTACTTCGACTATCAAATATCCCAAAATTTGAATTGAAAAATTTTGAAGTACGGTATGGAAAGATTCAAATTCAACACTTTGCCACCGTAGAGCTGCCGGATTTAAGCCTATGGGGGGAACTCTTTAACCTTTACAGTGATTTTTTTTTTTTTAAGTTTTGGAAATTGGAAGGATTTTGCCCAAAATCGTTTGAATGGACTGATGCATTCGATCAATTTTTATTAGATTGAAAATGGACCTATTGGGTCAATTTTTGATTGAAAATGCCCTAAATAAATGTGATGGTCAAATTTTGATGTTTAACTTCGAATTTCAACCCTTGGTAAATCTGCCCCTTACAGTACATCCACCATTTTGTGTTTATACCCCTAAAAACTGTTTATTTTGGCAGCTTGACTATTTGATGATCTATTTTGGCCACTAATTATGCTACTGGATTTCATTGATTTACACAATTTTTGTGTTTTTATTGCAATGTTATCCCAGCATTATTGTTCCTTATGTATCTTTTTATATACTGAAGTTTTGCCGTTACTGGGCATCAAACTGTTACGTAGACCCTTGGCGTCAATATTTAGTGTGTTTTTTAATTATATGTAAGAAATTAGGTGGGATAAATGTGGCCAATTGCAATATTTTGAGGTGATTTTCAGAAATGTCTTAAAGGACAAGGAAAGTCTAAAATAGAATAAGGCTGGAAATGCTGTATTTTGTATACAAAACGTGAACTTACTGCACCACAAGCACAATCAAACAAATGATGTATGCTTTCAAAGGCACAGGGGCTGTCATCTTGTAACTTTAAGCATCTTTGCAAGACCAAGACTGTGCACATGCTCAGTGTGGTCTGGGCTGCTTAGGGATTGTCCTAAATTATCAAAACAACACAAGTCAAATATCTGCCAGAAGGCCATAAATCAAGACTGATTAATCATAATATACAGACTGCACTAGGTCCTGTGTTGTCATGTCATCTAATGTGGATTTTATAGTTTTTGTATTGTTTAATACAAACTTTCTCCAACTCTGCAGAACCAGTGGCTGCAGCAAAATAATCCTCCAAATAGAATCTTTGTTTATCTGTTTAAATCTGTCTCCATGATCTTTCTCCCTGCAGCTGGAGTTGGAAACATGAGAATAGGGAAGATTGTAGCATACCATGATCTTCCTTTCCTGTGCAAACTCCATGTCAGGACTTACTGGGATAACCCCTCCCCCATGCTTCCATCACAAGGACCCTCCCCAAGCATTAAAAGACCGGCCACACCCACCTACCTGTGTCTTTGTAACAAGCTTCTAAATCACTTGGGGGGAAAAAAGGGCGGGCTGTACTGACATGGAGTTCATACAGGAAGACATTGAAAGAGCCTAGCCATGCAACTTCTAGTGAATGTTGAGACTCCAGGTGAAAAACTTCCAGAATAAGTTACAGGGATAAGAAAAATCTTATAGTCTAGACTCTATATCACAGAGAAGATATTAGCCCAGTGTCAATGTGAGGAAAGGTGAATCAGCTTAATGCTTAGAGAAGAAAAAGAAAGGGATGAAGACATCCCTTCACCTGGCAAACTCACAGTTTGAAAGCATCCATCAAATGTATGCCTAGATTCAGTGCAGATTTGTAAGGCACCTGTAAGAAACACTTGATAGGAGTGAGAATCCCAAACCGACCCCGTTGTGGAACAAACAAAATAGTTGGGCATAAAAAGGCACAGTGAGGCACATTTGAGGAATGTACTATAATGCCTAAATATCTGATTGTCTAGCAGTTAGGTCTGCTCTAGCAGCAAAGCAATACCAGAGAACAGGGCACCAGAGACTTATCTGTGGTGAGAATTACTTACTCCATGTATGATCCTTTCATTAGAGACACTGGTACCAATCTCCTGATCTAGAATATAATGGCAGTGAGTTACCTAAAGAAAAAAAACCCAGTTGGATGGCAGAGCATAGCCTTTTGAGACAGATAGAAGTGCTCACCCATAAAGTATTTAAAGTAAAATAATCCAAGCAATACAATGATAATCACAAGAGCCATATGGGCAGGCTGTCCAGTAACCTGAAGATGTTCAGATTCTCATGAGGCAATCCAATTTCCTCCCTCATGAAAGGAACACTTGTACATGTAGGGGATTTCAGTCATCCTATATCATATGAACTCCCTCAATGTTCTACATTATAAAAATGGTAAGGGTTAACTCTGCGACCATATTCCTTGTATTAGTGTTTTCTTAACATTGACCATATTGGAGGTAGCCAAATCCTCTTACACCGATATTCAGGCTGCCCACCTTTGGGAGTGCAGAGGATGAGCGTAGGCATCAATTGCTCAAGTACTTAAAGGAATTGTTCAGTATAAAAGTAAAAACTGGGTAAACAGATAGGCTGTGCAAAATAAAACATGTTTTCAATATAGTTAGTTAGGCAAAAATGTAATGTATAAAGGCTGGAGTGACTGTAAGTCTAACCTAGCTTTTCAGCTCTCTTTTGTTTACACTGACTGGTTACCCTGGTTACCAGGCAGTAACCAATCAATGACTTGAGGGAGGGCCACATGGGACATAACTGTTGCTTTTGAATCTGAGCTGAATGCTGAGGATCAATGGCAAACTCACTGAACAGTTATGTCCCATGTGGCCCCCCCTCAAGTCGCTGACTTACTCAGATTTAGAGAGCTGAAAAGCAGGATGTTGTGTTGTATTCTGTTATATGAGACATCCACTCACTCCAGCTTTTATATATTACATTTTTGGCTAACTAACTATATTAGAAACATTTTTTATTGTGCACAGCCTATCTATTTACCCGGTTTTTATTTTTACCTTGAACTGTTCCTTTAAGACTGGACTCATCATAAGGATGTTCCAGTAAGCATCAGAAGGCTTCCCATCTACCAGACTAGACCTACTGAAGAATGGACCTCCTGGTTGGATGATAGAAACCTGTCGGGTCAGATACTGGGTCCAGTGAACTAGCCCTACTAGGAAAGGTGAATCGTCCTACCTGGAACACAACCATCCTACCGGAACAGTGAGCCCTCCTATCAGGAAAGGTGTACTGTGCATCCTTGGTAAGGAGAACTATACACACTGGGTCAGGTGACAATTTCGGTACAGATTACTTAGTTTCCCAAATTGTCCATAAATAAAATAGAAGTGGGAGAAGTACACACACACCCAAAGTAATGCAAGACTGAGATAATCGTAAAGTCAGTCTTTAAGAATTTAAGAAATTATGTCCTGAAGCAATAAAATGGGTGGAACCCATGAGGATACGGGCTCAATACTGGTGTTTCGGAAGGACACGTACATAAGGAGAGGAAAGGATCACCACTCACTAAACAATTCCATAATTTGCATTATAAATCAGTACCCATTTGCTATGTAAGAACAGCTAGCCTGAAACATTGAAACCCCATAACTTAGAGACTGGGCAAACTGACTAAGACTGACGTTTAGACACAGAGAAGAAAACTGGCTCTTAGGCCACAGTGATGTTCTGCTTTTGCCGGCAGTATGACTAAAGATTCTCCAAACCGCAATGTGGGCAGTACCCATGATCTTTTATAGCATAGCAATCGAACTGCCAGGAGTTCTTATAATTTTATTTATTTAGTTTTATTCAATAATCAATAAAACTTAAGCGTTATGCACCCTAGTGACGGAACAAAGGTCATCTCAGAGGGATGGGATGTGTCACGACAGTAAGCTAATTGGTAGTATGTACCAATGCATAATTACTGTATGTGTTGTAATCACCCCAGACAGCTCTTAGGGAGGAACTGGGAAGCTAACCAGCTAAGGGCAGAGGTCTGGACAGACACTGACATAACTAATGAGGAAGCAGACCCTGTGGTTGCAGGGGTGAGGAGTATTTAGGGGGCCCCATGGGGCCAAAACGATGCTGAACCTCAACATATATGCTAGTGAAAGAGGTCAACCCCTTGAAATGTTTGGGGCCCTAAAAATTACTTTGCTTTAAGGCCTGGTGACATTTAGTTACACCATTGAACAGAGGGGCCAATTAACTCCACACGGGCCCACTAAACTGCAACTCTTCATAGCATCCTAAGGCAGCGCCTCTGGCATTAGTCAGAACCCACAGGTTGCTAGTTTAGGCTGGGCACAATGCATATAAGGTAGTTTCAGCCAGTAAAGACAGCTGTGCGCTTTCACACCTATCACTGCCTCTGTCAAGGTCTGTTAATCATATAAATGCATACCCCCATGCACATATATGCAGATGGACCATACACCTATATACATACATATACACACAAATACACACACATGTAAATAATACATGTATACACATAATACGCACACATGTAAGACTCTTACGCAGAGCACTTACACGCAACAATTAACCCAAGGTTAAGCATTCATTCTGAAGGTATTGGCTTTCTCAGGATAAGCATACTCATCAGATAACTAGACAACTTAGTCTTATTTAGAGTCACCATAAGTGATCCTTTAGGAACCACCAATAGGGTGTAGAGCCATGGTGCAAGCCTGTATTAACCCACATGTTTTATCATGGCAGATTACTATATAGGCCCCTCGGCTATGGATATTGAATGACACTGCCTATTTGACAGGAATAAGGAGCAAACTGTTACTTTCAGCTGAGACAATTCCGGTGTGCATAGAAGTTAGCCAGAGATTATTACATTACTCCATCATCCAGGAGTGGATCAATTCTCTAGAAACTCAGGTAGTGAAGCTGATCAAATGATTACAGTCAGGTGAGGCTACCCAGGTACACATACAATTAGACAGTTATCAGAGGTTATTCTATGACCCTTCACTAGCTGATCTTTGGCCCTTTAGTAATGCCGACTGTGAATTGCAACACAAAACTGGGAAAACTTGCAGAGAAGGGTCCCAAACATTGTGTTGTATAATGAATACCTGTAATCCATAGAACAGAGGCTTGAAATGTTCCTGCTGTTTGTATCAACTCCATGTCAGTACTTACAGGGAGAACATTAAACTGATACAATTCCATACTTAATTGAAACAAGTAGGTACCTTAACACAGGAGAATGCATTCATAAGATTCAGACGTAAGTGCATTAGATCCTGCAAGACAAAGCTACAATCACAGCAACATATGATACATAGTTTGTATTAGTTGCTGTTTAGAGCAAACATACAGTATATCAGAGCCTAACAGCCAGCCCAGGGATGCAT
This sequence comes from Xenopus borealis, assembly GCA_024363595.1. NCBI lineage: Eukaryota > Metazoa > Chordata > Amphibia > Anura > Pipidae > Xenopus > Xenopus borealis. The sequence goes on from CM044438.1 coordinate 36,231,821, forward strand.
TCATAAGGGCTACTGGTTTCAGGAGAGCAATAGCTGTCACCTTACGGAACAAATAGCAGCATTCATTAGGGCTATTGTTCTCAGGTGTCCAGAACTCAGTTCATTGTAGTTCTGCATAGGATTGTGTTATCCACTAGGACTATTGATTTAGGGTGAGCAACCAGCCATAACGCAGCCTCCACTGCTGGTTTCAGGTGACCAAAAGTCAGAACCTTGGACAATGCAGGTAAGCAAAGGATCAGCTCATTACAGTTCAGAACAGAATATGATTATGTTCCTTACCTGTTGCTCCTAATGCCAGGCTGTAAGCTGGTCTCCAAAGCCACATATTGTAGCTGCCAGTTGCACAAGAATCACCATTTGATTATACTCAGCTGGTGTCTGTACAGACAGAGGAATCACATAATTGTACTCAGTGGGGGTCACTTTACTAGTGGAACCCGCTTATTAACTCAGCTGCTGTCTGCAAAGCAGGTAACCAAAAGCAAATGCTGTGGTTACACAGAGGCAAATTGTATAATTGGTGTCTCTTACCAGAGCCCAAATCTGCCACCTTTCTAGCTGAAGTTATAAGGCAGGCTTTTTTTTTTAATGACCTTTTACCTTAGGAAAGTCTGCTGAGGGAGGCAGTGGCCATGACACCTGCCCTCCATTTAAAGGACAAGAAAAAAAGAAAGCAGTAGGTAGTAAGGCTCAGGCCCCTAACTAATGCCAAATAACTGGCTGACCCTCTAACTGCCACCTCCCTCGCCCATCCGTAAAAATCAAGGGTGTGTAGGGACCACATACACCACTGCCAATGGACACCTTTTGGGCAGGCCGGGAAGGCACACCGGATGGGGGAACAAGCACTTGCTGCCAAATGTTCTGACAGCAATACGGAAAAGGCAAATGAAATATAGGCAGATCAGGAGTAGCAAATATTGCACACTGATGCCTTACCTGATCCAGACGCTGAAGTATCAAGGACTTCAAGATATGAGGCCATGTGCTGGGGAACAAAAGGTCCCGTGGACCAAAACCCCTGTTCCTAGGATGCCGTATGGGCAGGCCTAATGCTTTCCCAAGGTTAAAAAGAACAAACATCTTTGCTTCCAATGAGAGCAAAATGAGAAGGGAAAAAAAGACACTGGTAGGTGGGTGTGGCTGGTCTTTAAAGGCTTGGGGTGGGTCCTTCTGATGGGAGCATGGGGGAGGGGTTATCACAGTAAGTACTGACATGGAGTTTGTAAAGGTAATGCGGATGGAAAGGCAGAAATAAAATCCAATACACAGTTGCCAACTGCAAGCTGCTGGAGTTCTGTGTGGCTGGGAAGTAAGGCGGGGCTCCCCCTGCTGTTCATAAGTATTTTTTGCCTTTCCTTGTCCTTTAAAACCACTGCCGTTGGCAAAGCTTTGCAGTATGTTAGTTTGGAGTAGAAAGACATAGTTACCTATTTTTGATTCGTTAGAATGTGTAGTTTCCAAAAATATATGTTTGGGGGTGGTGGGGGGTCTTTGTGCTGTTAGAAGGTCTTGGGCACATAATAAGTAGTCTGGGGGCTTTGTTTACAGAAGGTAAATTGGAAGCAGAGAAAATTCATATGCACTATTTCATGTGTGCTATTTTTATTTGGGGTCTGTACATGCCAGTTGCTTTGATTTATCTATACATATTGAGCATCAAACTGTTTTACAGACCCATATTTAGGGTGTTTTCCAATTGTATGTAAGACCTTGGTTGAAATAAATGTGGCCAATTGCAATATTTTTAGGTGATTTTCAGAAATGTCATAAAAACCACTGCATTTTGTGTAGCTTTACAGTGGAGTAGAAAGACATATTTACCTGTTTTAGAGTCGTTAGAATGTGTACTTTCCAAAGATAGATGGTTTCAGGGGTCACCATAATTTTTTGTATCTTTTATCTCAGATAAAACTAGCAGTGTTTATACATTGGTGTAACTGTAAGCCATCACAAGGTAGATTCTGGGGTCTTTACATTTCATGTACTTTGATAAACCTATGTAAATTGGGCATACAACTTTTCAGAAGACCCCAGGCTTTCATATTATGGGTGATTCATCCTGTTACCTAATACTATGTGCAATATAAGATGCTGTTATCAAAGCCAATTTCTAAACAGAAAATGAACATAATGTGTTTAATTTCAGCACTTTCACTATGAACACACTAAATACAGAACCTATAGAATAGCAACAATTTAAATTCAATAAAACTTATGGATTTAACATTTTTATGTGATTTCATACATCTGCTTTGACAGGTCTTTGAAAAATGAGGTAAAATTCAAATAATAAAAAGACAAATAGGCTGCAGAGCCTGTTTACTGGCATGCCTCCATGTTTTAATCAGGCCATATGTAAAAATAAAATGTGCAAAGATGTTTTTGTGTCAGCCTTCCTTGTTCAAACAGAGACATCTGTTGTTGTCGTTGAGAAATTCTGGCTAAGAAACACTGACAAAGGAAAGAGGCAGATATATCATAGCTTGTAAAGCACTGTACAATTAATATCAATACTGATTCTCCCAGGCAAAGTGATATGCTGATTATGATACCATCCTGTACATAAGAATGTGTTATCCATCTACCCTAGTTCTTTCTGTTATTCTATTGGGCTTTTTTAGATTTATTTAATTAAATTAATAAAAATAAACATCAGCATTAGCACCACTTTCCGCTCTAAGCCATCCTAATGCATGAGAATCATTATATCCTACTTGTGCCATTTGTATATTATATTGTGTTGTGGTGTAATATCTATGTATTATATTACTCGTTTAACTTTTAAATCTTTTTATCTTTTATTCATTATCAACACAACAGGACAATATTCCATAAGAAACAGGTAATATATCTAAAATGAAATTTACGAGACCTCTGCACTGATGTACTGATCTTGGAGATTAGTACATCAGTACAGTATTGAGATTATTCAATAAATATACTGACTGAGTTCAACATTCTACAACTACTCAGAACCCTTATCAGGTCTGTTCTGTTCTGCTTTCCTGATTTTCCCTTTGCCTGGCTTTCAAATACATAATTATTGATTACATTTTGTAGATTGGTTATTTCTCTAGACAAAGTCATTTTGTTGTTAAGGGCTTTTCATCAAAGAGCCTATTAATCAAAGTTTTATTTCGGGTTTGCTTCAGAGAAAAAGGTTGTCATTTTCACATTGAGACATTTCAATGTTGTTCTGGTGAAAATCTAGAGAAGGCCATTCTAATTATCTGCTGTGTTTGAGCTCTAAAAAGCAAGTAATGGAAAAAAAATAACGTAAAGGATTTTTCTTTTCATAAATAACAATTAAAAACACTGTGATAAAAATCCACATTCTTGAACATCCAAGGATGAGTTGCCAACATTTTAAACTAGAGATTTGGTACAACTGGACTGATGTAATTTTCTTTACTAACTATACTAATACTTTTACAGTTCTTCCCCCAGCCAACTTGCATTTAGGGGCAGATTTACTATGGTTCAATTAAAATTTTCTTAAAACATTTTTTTTCCAAAACTCACAATTTTGAATTTAAAACCACCAACTCGAAGTTGAATTTGAATGTGAGATTCATCACACCTGGACCCTGTAAATCATTTTAATTTGATACTTTGCTACCTAAAACCAGCCGAATGTATGTAGAAGTCAATGGCAGAGGTTGTTGAACCAACTGAAGATGCTAGTAGCCTTCCTGACATTTGAGGTTTTTTTCCGGGGCAAACTCTATTCAAATTCGATTCAGATCTAAAATAACCTCCAATTGGAGTTGTGAGTACATTTGCATTTATTAGAGTTAAAAACATTCACATACTGTAACTTCAAAATTCAATCTTTGATAAATAAACCCCTTAGAATACAAGCCACATTTCCTCAACTTTTCTTTCTTAAATCCCTGTCCCCACTGGCAGTGGCTAAGATGAAACCAGTGACTTCTCTTTTTGTCTGAAAAACAGGTTGAAAAAAAGTGCAACAAACTTTATCACAGGTACGTTTGGGTGTTTACTGTCCCTTTATCTACCATGCTCTAAATTAAGTGTTTGGCTTTGTTTTAAGTTATACAGTGGCCATGGGAAGCAACACATCAGCCCAAAGCCATACATTGATTGCATTAATGTTTAATCCAGGTTTTTAGATGGCCTTAACATTTTGGAGGCCAGCCACAGTCACTTCTATTTGAACCAATGTGCATAGATTAACACTTAACCTGGAACCATAAATCTATGGCACCTGACACTCAAGTCCATGACTATGGGAAAAGGGTTAAATAAAAGTTTTATGACATTAGTTAAGCAGATTTAGCAGATGGATAAAGGTCGATTTTTATATGTGCATTTAACTGCTGTGCATTGTAAAATCCTGGGCATTGACAAATTTCATCTTATTGTCAAACCTGTGGAAATTTTTTACTCGGTTACATCATTAGTGCAGACAATACCTTTATAACTGATATAATTCATAATTAAAGCTTGACCTATTTTGCTTTTGTAAGAGTGATTTGGCCTTGTTTTATCAGGTAGTTTGTACGCAATTGTAATGACATCTTTCGTAGACATCTTGGGGCAGATTTATCAATATGTGAGATTAGAATTCAACACACAAAAAAACTCACCATTTGATAAATATGCTTTTAAAAATCTGAAAGTATTGAAAAGAAGTGAGTATGTTCTTCTGTGGTGAGTAATCTCACATTTTCAGTAATTTTTTAACCCCTTATGTCCTGTTGAAATCTATACCCATAATATAGCATTATAGGTGCAGTGGTGCTATAGGGAGGCCCTGTCTAGGTATTTTATATAGTTGTTTCTGGTGGTCTTGACCTCATTCCCATTGCTTGATATACCCACTTTATGTCATATACTTATAGATCCTGAATACATTGTAATGTCTTGCTCTAAGATCAGGCTCATTTGCACTAAGCCAGCCAAACTCCCAACTTAGAGTCCTGTGGGGAAAAATTTATAAAACCCCGACCCGATCCCGCAGCCCTGCAAAAGTAACATAGTAAAATAGTAAGTTAGGCTGAAAAAAGACACAGATCCATCAAGTTCAAGTTTTTTTTTTAAACTGCTAAAAAGTGCTAGTTGATTCAGAGGAAGGCAAAAAACCCAATCTGAAGCCTCTCCAATTTGCCTCAAAGGGGGAAACAATTCCTTCCTGACTCTAAAATGGCAATCGGACTAGTCCCTGGATCAACTTGTACTATGAGCTATCTTCCATAACCCTGTATTCCCTCATTTGCTCAAAAGCCATCCAACCCCTTCTTAAAGCTATCTAATATATCAGCCAAAAGTAGTAAAAGTAGGTGAGGGCAGAGACAACTTTTGTAAAATTTTAAAAGGATTAAAATATAGACAATATAACATAAGATAAAAAATTTAGATCAGACCCACAACCCGACCCACAGGCCGCAGACCAGAGAACTGCATCCGAAAATCTTACCTTCATACCGCAGGGTACCCACTTTTTTTTGTGGGTAACCCATGGGTCCTCGACCTGCTGCAGGACTCTTTCCCAACTTCCATTTTTTTTAAACAAGAACAAAATTAGCTGTACACTTATACTCATAGATATATTGTTGTTCTATTGTTACAGCTTGAAAGATATATACTGTAACTTAGATATATATATACTATACTAGATCCTAAATTCGTCTTGATCTAAAACTAGGCTCATTGGGACTAAGCCAGTCAAACTCCCAACTTCCGTTTTTTAAACAAGAACACAATTTCCTGTACACATATAATCATATAAGGAAAAGAATACATTTCCTATCAAATAGTTTATGCATGCTGTTGGAAATTAATATTCTAAACTGCACACACAATGGATAATCTTTCTGATTTACTGTAGAATAAAATAGAATCAAACGACAGGAATGTTTCCTTTTATTGAAAGGTCTTGTCCAGCACAGTGAATGGAATACTTAATTAGTCTAATAGAATAAGCCAGCCAATATTATACTTTAATAACTTATTTATGCACGTATCTAAGAGCTTGAGTCAAATATCTGACTGTTTAAGCCTTTCCATCAACATCACATTACAGTGTGTTTATTTTTTTTAATTCACAATACTGTCATTATGGTTTCATTCTTTGTTACAACAACAGGAAAAATAATAGGCTTTTTGATGGCTACTTTATGTAATCATTTTCTATAAAGCTGTATAATATTTGGGTGACAAAACAGAGCTGAATGCAAATTGCAGGTTGCTAATAAATTGTCGTTTGCAGAAATCAGCCTGTTTATACATTACGTTTTAAGCATTGGATTGTAAAGAGAATGTTTGAATACTGTAATTTAGTTTTAACAGGTCAGAAATTATTATAAACTTTCTTAGTTTTAGTTTAAGGCCTTTTCAATGCCTATGTTAGGCAATGTATCATGCTGAGACATGTTCTGGTTATTTTTTTAGCTAGAGCAGTATAATAGCTGTGTGAAATATTTTGTGATTGAACCTATAAAAAATAAAATATACAATTAAGATGCTTTTCTGGCTCATTTTCATCCGTTGTATAAAAGATATGCAATTATAAAATGAATTGCTACATGGTGCACTTAATATGGTTATGTTTAGACTACCACATGTAGGAAACAATATGCACAAAATATCCCTTGTGAATTAATGTGATAGTCAAACACTATTTATCATCAATGAGCTCAGTGTTCATCTTATACCAAATGGGTTGACCATCCAACAATTCTAATTTCCTCTTCCTTGTATGGTTGGTCACTCTATATTAAATTTGCAGTGGCAAGTCGGCAACTCCTTGGCTCGTGTAATGAGCCTGCAAATGGTGTCCATGATAAATATAAGGTAAATAAGGAAATGTTGACAGAGGAGGACCACATTGTCCTATAGATGTGGTCCTCTAACAGCAGGTGTGCAAAAGCCATAAAAGGATTTCTTATAGCCATGCATACCTCTACATAGGGATAACAAAAAACTGTTCCAGCGTAGGTATTTTCCTGTTCATTTGAGCAGAGGACAATGGAATTTGTGTTTATCTGTTCTAATCCATACTTTTAATACAGTTTAGGCAATAATTGTTTGATTTTTGTACTTGTTTTATGGTCTTAAAAAGTATATTTAAAAGGTAAATAAAGTAGCGCACTCACCCAACACTCCCTCAAATAGAGAACGCCTGGTGCCCAATGTGAGAGGTAGCGGCCACCCTCTGTGTACAGAGCCAAAAGGAATACACTGGCACTTCAAGGCTGGTGAATGGCAGGCATCCCCTTGCACATTCGCACTAATAAACGGCAAGGGGGATCCCTGCCATTCACCAGCCTTGAAGTGCCAGTGTATTCCTTTTGGCTCTGTACACAGAGGGTGGCCGCTACCTCTCACATTGGGCACCATACTCATCTAGTAGTATGTGCCACTGAATAATTTTAATTATGAAACTGTATGATTCACTCAGCTTATACAAAAACCACGGGCACACATACATGCTAAGTTATATATCATCCAATGAATGGACAGAACGCTGTGTTTTCTAACAAAATGACTTAATATAGAAGATGTAAAAGAGCAATATTTACATGTGAATATACAGTATATATTTATATAATAGGCCAATTTCATAAAACATCTTCTATTGGTCATATATTATGATATACTTTATCTGTTGGCTGAGTATTCTTAATTTATAATTTTCCTTCAACTGAATTAAAAATAAATAAATTATGTAAAAAGGGGTTTTCTTGGACATGTGCAGGACTAAAGTACATCTTTCCTGTGGTAAGTAACAAGAGGCACCAAACCTTATTGTACTTTTAGATTAAAAATATGCAATACATGTGTGGTGGTCTTTAAAAGTGGGAGTAGTCAAATATTCAGTGCCACATATAATGCGGTATTAATTCTTTCCTACAGTGTCTTCAGATTTATTCTGTTACATTTTGGTTTGGCCTGGTAAGTTGTTGATGATTTTGGCAGTTTGTAAAACAAAGGTTTATAAGGTTTCATGGAAAGCATTGTGCTAATTGTGCCTCCCCCATTAAATAACATTGGATAAATCTATAATATTACTTCCCTCTAGCCAAACAGCCATTGTTGCTTGCATTGCGATAGAAAAGGAGGTAATTGCAGAAAGTCCACGGCAGCAAGCTGAGTCTGCAAG
>CM044438.1:36243130-36305461 GCA_024363595.1 Xenopus borealis
CTGCAGGAGTGCCACCAACACATCATACAATTTGCCAGAGTTCAGCCCTGCTTCCTTTTGCTTGCATTGCATTTCAGTGACATATTTATGGTGGAATATTCATCCTTATCCTTACTGAGGATAATAAGAAAATGTAACAAGCTAACTTTAAACAGTGGTAGGCACTGACAACACCAATTTATGATTTCTACCAGAGACAGAGAAAACAACACAATGCTGAATACCAATGGTATAGAAGGGATAGAAAAAAATTCAAGTTTGACTTCCTTTGTGTCCAAAAGCTATTGTTAATACTTATTTAGATTTGTTAACTTATTTTCATCTCTATAAAAACTTTATAAATACCAGTAATCTATATCCTTTATATTACAGTTTTAGCCATACACATTTATTATATAATGATCAGAACTAGCTTTTTTCCAGTACTATTGAAGTATCTGACCTCAATTTCAGTAAATAATAGATCCTGCTCTTACTGTTTATAGTCTATAAGATTTTCTGTAAAAGCCCTGCTGGATAGCTTTAAAATGGGCTTCATAGTAACACAATAAAGACTGCATTCAACAGGTCAGGGAGAAAAATACACAAACAGGACAATAGTTTTCAGTACTGGATGCAATACATACAATAATATACCCATCCAGCTTCAGAAAACGCTCTCTTTTCTGAAGAACAAGGTAAAAAAAAATCGCTTTATCAGAGCATCTAGGATGCCTGTGATGCCTTGCCAAGCCTTCTGGCTTTTTCAGCAGCTGGAATCCTCTGACTGAATAAAAATTAGTAGAGTGGTTGGACATCTCACAAAAACCAGCAGCACGTCTGACCATCTGAGTGACATAGAGCACTGACTTGGCTGTGCTGCAAAGGGCTGCTTTTTGTTTTTTAACAAAACTGACAATTAATTAATTATAATGCTCTCAAAGAACTTTATGATGGCACAGCAAAATTTGTGACATAATAGTAATAGATCATCACCTTTGTTATCTTCTATTTTTACATGTTCCAAGCAATGTATTCAAATATTACATGGAAAATGAATGCTAAGCAATGCCTTAATTCAAAGTACTTAAAGGGGATGAATGTGTGTGTGTGTGTGTGTGTGTGTGTGATTATATAGTGAATAAAGTACCCCCTGTTGCAAAATATAAGGATATTATAAGTCACAGAAGAGTTTCATGACCATATACAAGTAATAGAACTCAGAAGCTACTTCTAATATACTTATATTTTCCAACAAGGGGTACTTTATTATAATACACAAGTTTTAGTGGTCATTTGACAAAAATGACATCACTAAGCTCTGTTTATAGCTGATGACATCACTAAGATGGTATTGCACCCGAGGAAGGGGTTGGTATTGGTATTGCACTTGAGGAAGCTTGTGCCAATTCTGCTGAAATAAATGTGTTAAAAGGCTTTGTAGAATAATTGGTGTGCTTCCTCCATATGCGATTTTTGCATGGAAATTGGGCTGGGAAGTAGGCTGAGGAGTTGAATGCACCCTAAGGAAACAGTAAGTGGTGTGCCAAAGAATAAGTTTTTATAATAAAACAGTACCTTGTACTGTATTTGATCCAAGCGGGGCAGATTTTCTAAATTTGTGTGAATGATTAGAAATTCGATCAAATTTTTTAAAAAATTCGGATTTTCGAATAGTTTTTGTGGCCACTTCGACCATCGAATTTAAAAAATTTAATAAAAATCTATTTGATCATTTGACCATTCGATGGTCGAATTACTTGCCCTTTAAATTTTTATTCGATTGCCTAGTTTAGATTAAACCTAGGGGCTAGCTGTATAACCCTATGGGAAGCTCCCATAGAGTTTTTCCAGCTTTTTAAGATTGAATAAAAAAATTCAATTGAATGGTTAAAATTGTTCGATTTGAACGATTTTATTGATCTATAAAATATTTTTTGTTTGATCGTTCCATTTATCGAATTGCGTTAAAACCCTTCAAATTCAAATATAGAAAATTCGGTAAAAAATTTGATGGTTGAATTCAAGGGTTTTTTAACCCTCGAATTCGACCCTTAGTAAATCTGCCCTTCAGAGGCTTATTTATCAAAGGTCAGATTTTAGTGATTTTAGTGGTTTTTTTAAATCACCACTAAACTCACAAACTCTAAAACCACATATGGCATTGAACTAATTAAAAGATCAGAATAATAAAAGTAAAAACTAAAAAAGTGCAGAACAATTCACTTACAAATATGAAAACCTCAAAAACCTTTAAAAATTTTAGTTTTTCTGGACAATTCCTAGCAAAAAAACCCTGAAATTCCTATTTTCAATATCAGCCCAGCTCCCATGGACTTCTATAGGACTTGACATTTTACTTGGCAAAGCTTTACATTGGACGTTTTCATGTTTTTTACATTTAATAAATCTTACCTTTTTAGAGCTATTTAATGTTTTGAGATTTGTGGGGGAAACATGTCATGGTTAGTAAATGGGCCCCTTAATATATGGGATCCTTTATCCAGAAACCAGATATCCAAAAAGCTTCAAAATATGGTAAAATCATCACCCACAGACCCCATTATAAGCAAATTATTTTTTTGATTTCTGTTTTCTTTGTAATAATAAAACAGTAACTTGTACTTGATGGGAACTAAGCTGCATAAATTCATATTGGTGGCAAAATAATCCTATTGGATTTATTTAATGTTTTAATTATTTTGGTATACATAACCCACACTCAGCAAAATTAGGGTAAAAGCAAGCTACCATATCAATACAAAGTAAAGTTGATTGAACACAATGTACATGTATTATGCACGGGATACTAGGCTAGTCTTTTTTAAACCGTGAATGCTACATTGTTCAACATATATCTTTTAAAGGAACAGTATCAGCAAAAAATAAAATAACACGTTATTTATGTCGAATCAAATCATTATCTTAAAAAGTGAAGAAATCAGCATTCTGCTTTAATTTACTTAACACCCTTGTGACCACTGAGCAGTCCAAAAATGTGGCAGGACACTGCACGCTACAAAGGCCTGATAATACGTGCTATAAGGTACATGTGGAGGGGGGGTTAAAATCACAGAAAGCCTTAAAATGTTTGCCGATTGGGTGATTACTGATTGAAAAAAATATTTTGTCTTGCTACTTTGATTTACTTGTTTCCACTGTGTGTTTTTAAAATACATAGTTAACTAGGCATATGAAAGTGTGAGAAAGCATTGCTGAGCAAGCTCTGCAGATACCAAAATGCTAACATTTTATAGGGATCAGGGTTTCAACAAGTACACAGTTAGAGACATGTTTTTCAAAGGTTTTGTGATAGATTTTTTTTTAACTCGAATGAGCTCGAAACTCAAATGATATCTTATTTAGGAACGTGAATGTCTAAAATGTTACCAACTATAAAACTTGAACTCAAATCGTATTCGACCGGAACTCGAATTGATGTTTTCTCGGAAAAAAACTTAAATGTCAAACATGAATTGACTTCTACATGAACTCGGCAGGTTTTAGATGGCAAATGTGAGTTGTTCCCAAGGTTGAGGTATGATAAATTTCAAATTCTAATTTGAGTTTGGATTTTTCCCTACTTGAATTGAGTTTTGACCAAAAATCCAACTTGAAAATTTTAAATCATATTTGAATTTACCATTTGACACAGTTTACACAGAAGACACAAAGATTTCTACTAGTTAGTTTGCAAGTCAATGCAATTGTGTCTGTGAGGGCAGGGGTGGATTGTCATTGGTATGTAAGCGTAAGGGAACATTCTTTTCTACTGATTAAACTGGCGCCACAGAAAGTGCATAGGCTTCTTACACACAGCCTTTTTATATGTTAGATGTATGTTGAAGAAACAAGTTTGCATGCACCAAAATGGGTCAGCTAATTTATTCTAGTTGTGATTTGTGGAAATGACATGCTGTATCTTGTTGTGCTTGTCAGATGTTCACAAGACAGAAGAATAGAGGGTTGCGTTTGGAGCTGCCAAAAAAACACTTAGGTGTGTTAAAAAAAAACAAAAGCATATACAAATGCACAAAAAAGAATGCCTGGAAGAGCCCTTATAGGGGCAACACACAAAATGAGCCTGATTTAAGCAGGTGTTAGATACAATGGTTCTTTGTTCAGGGGTATGCCGAAGTTTGCACCTTATGCACTGAAGTAGGCTCAACTGCCAAAATGGTGCACATAGTGAGTGCAAGTAGGTGCAAGTGCAAAGTGTATAGTATTTTAAATGACTTAATACTGCGCCTGTAAAGAGTTAATCAATAGTTAATCATTTCAAAAATGAAATGATACATAGAGATGTACTGAAGAGATAAGTGCTAATAACAACAAAGGAATATTTTGAAGTACAGTAGCTATCTTTTTAAGGTCATTGTCATTATCATCAGTTGCCTTTTGCATATTTATGACTTTGAATTAATTTATCCTTGGTGTACCTGCTTATCGCCAGAGTTTATTTTATGCAGAAGCTTTATTGAGCAGCAAGCAGTCGGCACACATGAAGTCACAGTGAATTTAAGCACCTTAGTAAATATTTGAATAAATCCAAACAGAAACTCCTTTTCTGAAGACTATCCAAAGAAATTGTTTATGTAAAATCCATAAAAGCTCTAGGGAATCAACTCACCTTCACCCTATCAGGATTTATGCATCAGCTGCAATGGTAAACTTGGGTTTATATAATCCTTTGAGATAATACATTTCCTTGCAGAGAAAGCCAGGGAAATATAGTTTGATCATAGCCAGTCCCTTTGGATACAAATGGAAAGGAAAATCAGGCATAGCGATCTATCAAATCACATTGTGTATAAACTTTATATGCCTGCTTTTTAATGTGAAGGCTTCATGTAATTATCAGCTTGAAACTGATTAGCTTTATCTCTGCTGAAGCATGTTAAATATAAACACTGTTTTAAGAAAATACATCATCATGTTGTGGTTTGAGCATAATATAATTTATCTCATGTCATTTGTGATATTTTATTTTGTCTGATGTTCCCCATCCACCTTCAATCCATATTTTCCTATGTTCAATCAGCACATAAGGTTACATGATATTTTTGTTTACAGAAAACCAATGATCATATTTTTTCAGATTACCACCAAGTCAAGTTTGTATAATTTATTTATCATCTTATGGGGAATTATGACCCTTTTCACATAAGATTAGTAAAAAAAAACATGTTTTGCTATATTCATTTACTTTTTTATTATTTACTTTTTTTAGTGTGTATTGAATGCAACAGGCATACAACTGAAAAATAGCATTGTACATAAGTGTAATCTCCCGTGCTCAATTCATTGCAGATCTGGATTAAGTAGTATCAATGACTACTCCTCCTCCTACACCACCTGTCAGTTGTGCCTAAGGCATGTGCCTGTTATGGCTGCCCCTAGTTCCAGAACTATAGTTAAAAGAATTTATAATGTAAACATCCTTCACTGGGAATGATATACTCCTTTTGCTATTATTATTTTTTTATTATTGAATATAAATGTCATGTTGTCTTAGAGCCATAACTATAAAAAATATTCTTGCTTTTTATTGGCATCCATCTTCAGTAGATTTTAATAGAATGAAAACATTGTGCTTTAATTAGTTGCAGATGTAATGGAGCAGCTGAATAGCAAGACTTCATAAACTTTAATAATTACAAATGACAATAAAGATATATTTTCTTGGTTGCTAATTTAGTATCTGTTTTGTGCCACCAGCATCAAGGATCTTTACATCTTTTTAATTCAGAATCTTCTCTGAATGTTTATTCAGATATTTGTATCAACTTACATCTCACTAAGGGGTCCATTTACTAACTAAATTGCTATTATTTGCACTAATCATGAAAAATGTTTTCCTTTATTTCTAAAAAGCTCTAAGTATTTCAGATTTATTTGAAAAAACATGAAAACCTTTAATGCCAAACCTAGAAAACTAAAAGTTGTTGAGGTGCTACAGAAGTCAATGGGAGGTGCGCTGATCTTGTTGGACTATTTTTAAACCAGAATTTTAGATGCTTTTGGATTTTTTTAATAAATCTCACAAAATTGTAGTTTTAGAGTTTGCAAAAAACTCTAAACCCACTTAAAAGTGACCTTTAATAAGTTAACCTCTATGTGGATTGACCCCAAGCAGTTGTTTTATTTTTAGAGGAGGAGAAAAGAGGACCGGCTCTGAAATGCGCTGTGAGGACTTACACAGGTAGTCTAGCTGGCCAGTAAGGACGGCTGCCACGCTGATCCTTTCCCCTCAAGGGACGCACTTCCAGCTTTTATGTGTCATGGAGTGTCACAAGTATGATGATGTCATCATATTTGGCATGCAAATGTAATATTTAAAGGAATTTCGGGTTAGAATTTGTTGCCCATTAATAGGCCTACTTGCTAGTATCTTCGGTGTGTTATTCATGTTTGATTCCTGTTTGATTATTATCAACTCTGCTAATATTGACCCTTGCCTGCCTGACTATTCTGTACTCTACTAATCCTGACTCCAGCCTGCCTGACGATTCTACCGGTATTGTCTGACCTTGTAGAGCTCTGCCTGCACCTACCGTCATTTCTGACCGTGCTTGAACTCTGCCCACACAACCTGATTGTACTTGACATTGATAATGACCATGTCCCTTTGTTAGTCCAGAACCCCTGCTTGGCTCCTCTCTTATTAAAAAACTAGCTGCATGTGATTAGCAGAGGGATCCTCCCAAAGTGAAAGGCAGCTGATACAGGAGGAAGCAGAGCTGAGAGGGAGCCTAGCACCTGTTCTGGATTTAGGGAGCTGGTCATGACACACACACCATCATAGCCCCATTCACAGGCCCAGCGTCAGAGCAGAGATTGGTACCCATCAGGCCATTGCTGGGCCTGTGAATGGGACTGGGGTGTGTGCATTTAAGAAGAAACAAGAAACACATGCGGAGGAAAGTGTGCCCTTGGCCATTAGAACATGCAGCTGCAGCTCATGTACTCCAACTTAAGCCAAATGAGACTAAACCCATCATTAAAAAATTCCACCACATTTCAAGCATCCATATTGGCTATATGTAACCTCCAATTGGATGATTACATTAGTACCAAGGCGAGCACCACGTTCATGATTTTTAAGCCACTTGCGATGCTTCATCCACTTCATGTACTGTATGTCTTCAGGCTCATACCTTCCCAAATAGGCCAAAAGATATGATGAGTATGACACCCATAACTACTTTTTCTCTTGTAGCCAATTATCATTATTAACATTTCTATAGCGCCAACATATTGCGTGGCCAAGATGCATATTAATGTGGAAGGTAGCTTGTAGGAGCCTGTTAAAAGTGGCTTGATGTCCTGTCAGATACCTTTAAACCAAATGTGCAGAAGCAATATAAAGGCCTGGGAAATGAAGAATTGTATAATAAATATAAAACCGTATTTCAAGTCCAAGGTGTTTGACTTTTTTTATTAAATGGCGTGAACTGTAACCACACTCTAGCACTAGGGTTACAGCATGTCTTATTTATTAAATGGATTAATAACCATGACTTCAAAATGGCTCTGGGTATGGCTTCTATTCTATCTAAAACTATTGTAAGGTCCTTCAGATTATAGCTTGTTCCTAAACCATCTGTGTATAAATATTACCGTACACATGTCAAAAGACATTTTTCATAACAACGTATCAAATGTTATGCTCATATTTGTAGATGAAAAGCAGAATGGATTTATATTACAGAGTTTGTCCTTGAGTATTTAGCTTTTCAGTAACAATATACTGAATATAAACACAAGAACATGATAAAGCAGTCATTCACCAGCATCTGAAAATGTAATTTATTTTACCCAGTTTTGCATATATAATTGGCTCAGTAAATGACTTATCAAAGAGCAAATAGTAAATCATTGTTAGAACTTCATTAAATCACTGTTTCATTTTTAACTGAACTGTCGACTTGTTTTTAACGTTTTCTGACTTTTGTAGCAACACATTTTGCATAGATATCTTGTTAACCATGGACAAATATTTATTCGTAGTGTACACAAGAGGTGTTAGGAATTTACTGTTTTAGTAGAACCCTGTATTGTGCAGCAATAAGAACACTGATGAATCCAATTAAAAATCTTTATTTTCAGGTCTCACAGAAGGACAATCCCTACACATCCCAGGAAAGGAAACCCTGCAGTAGTTCTGGAAATTAGCAGGATCCTCTAGGAAAGTATACTGTGTTGGGAAAATCTTCAAATGTTAAACAGTCTCTGAAAATAGTTTTCTTCCCACAGAAAGCCAGAGGAGTGGATATGGTGTAGAAATAGTCCTCTTTAGGAAAGGAAACTTGACTGTACATGGAGTGAGAGTAATTCAATATTCAATGTAAGTAGTAGTTCACCCAAAAACTGTAGTAAGCATGAAAGTCCTGGATTAGGGAGCAACCATTTATACCCCCATTAGTAGACCAAAGTCCACAGCATGCCACAGATAATCAGATACAATGGTTCATAGTTAAGAGTAGAATACAAGCATTAATGAGCACAGCTTGGTGTGGATTCAAGTAGAATGCAATGAGGGTTAATGAGCACAGCGTGGTTGAGATGTTAGGCACAGGGAAGGTGCAAGCATGAAGTAAATGAGCATAGTCTTGGTGAAGACAAAATGGAAAACAGCAAGGGTTTTCTGAACACAGTCCTGTCTGGATGCCAGCATTAAATAATGAGCATAGTCTTAGATATAGACGCGGGCAGGGTGCAAGTAAGCTTCAAACACACAGTCTTTGATATGAGCAATAAAGTAGGTATTAGGCAGGAGAGGAATAACACAGTCTTTGCAGTAATGGCAATATAGTAGTGTATGGATAAGTTGTTATAACTCACATAGTTGAAGAGATTTCCGTGTAGAACCGTTGCTACGGAGGTTGCCGTGGAAGGTTAGGATAGGCGAGGATAGAAACTGTTGGTATTGAGCAGGAAAATTTGATTAGTTGTTGGCTGTAGAAAATGAGGAGCAGGAGCGGTGGTTACTAGGGTAGATTTGCCTAGCAACGGATCCAGAAGGAGATCTTATTTGACTAAAGTACTGGAGCAGATCAGGGAACTGAGAAGCAGGGCTTGATGAAAGGTAGAAGAACCAGGAACAAGAGGCTGCAGACAAGATGACTCTTGACACGAAGGTCTGGGAGCATGAAGGACGCCAACCTTACTTCCAGGTAGAGTAAGTATAATTGCACAGTGCCATGGCGCCTGCGCTTGATTTTTATAGGAGGCAGCGGATGTGCAGCGTAATTGCGCCTGCACAAAAACTTAATCTAAAAAATAATGTGCAGCGTCAATGCGCCTGCACGCATTTACAGTTTTTAAAAGAAAAAAAGAGATCTCAAGCTGCAGCACCTTACAAGAAGGGAAACAATATTTAGATTTACACAATTACTGTAAAACCAACATATTTGCTTTCCATAAAATATTTGTTATAGGTGAAATGAAACAAGCAACATTTCCTTCCTTCCATACTGTTCCTATGCTAAATACGGTTACTGAGTTAGTCGTTGTTACCTTTTTACTATAGGAGTCATTTACTAAGACCCCGGCATTAGTGCAGGAGCACTAAGGTGCACAGGATTATACAATTGTGAGTAAGAGCAAAGTAGAAAGTGCACAGGAGCTAGAGAGGTTCCTTTGGTATATTGCATCTACACACACATATGCACACAATTGACCTATTGCACCTACTAAACAGCATTCAAAGAATTTTACTCACATTGTGTGCAAGAAGTGACACCATTCACACACAAATTTAGTAAAAAAAAGTCAAATTTGCATATGTATTGTTTAATCAAAAATTTTGGTATTTAGTGGGCTTGTGTGATCCTAGAATTTTAGTGGGTGGGGGGGTTCATTGTGGGTAAAAAAACATCCATTTTAGTGGACTCTTCTACATGATACACACTGTGTAATGTAGCATTGCACCGGGGTTAGCACATTGGCCATGCATGCATACCAACATATCACAATTCAAGGCATGATGATTACAGAAAGACCTCATCCAGAAACCCCTGTTCCCAAACATTCTAGATAATACGTCCTATACCTGTATTTGGATGTCAACACATAAAAAACACAATAATGTTTTCATATACTTCTTACAATGCTCCTGCCTTATTGAAATCTCTCAACTTGTCGTCTTTTCTTGCCTACATTTACATATTTATAACAATATAATAAATACTCTAAAATGTTATTTTGGGAAGCAGTTTCCAAGTACTGTATTTTGAATAGAATTATAATCAGACATTGAAGATTGCATATGATTAGATTCACAATTTAAAAAGTTCATAAAAAACAACCTCTAAAAAAATGTTACCCATAATCTAACTACAGTATAATCAGTACATTTAAAATATATGAATGTATCTAGTCTATTGTTTGTGTTATAGTTACATAGTAATATTGGGTTGAAAAAGTACTATCAAGTTCAACCCAGAAAACATCCAATGTTTATACTGCAATATATTATATATATATATATATATATATATATATATATATATATATATATATTTAATGTTTTGAACGGAACCTGTCCCATGTTGCTAGAGTGAATATGTTAAAGGGACTTGTTTTAGGGACCTATGTAGATGGTACCATGCAAATGGTTAATAGATTGAAAATAAATGTCTGGTAGGATGCCACAGACAACTGTATACCATCAAGCTATTCCTATTCCACACTCCAATTTATGGTGTATTTTTCTTTATATAAAATTATTTTGTTCTGTGCCAAATAGCTGAAAGGGCTTTATAATCCACCATTTGAACTTTGCAGAAAAGTTACATTCAATAGTATGCAGAGAAACTTTCAGGATTTACTGCTTCTTCATGAGGAAAATTTTGAGTAGCTAAATTATCTCTCATAGAAACCTACAGGATTGTCCAGTCATGAAGACCACCAAATGAAGCAAACAAAATATCCAATATACATGCAAGCATTATTACTGCTAGAAATGTAAAGCAATTGTTAATCGCTAATTTGTAAAAGATTTTCTTCAAATATTTCAGCTACATATGAATGAACAGAATAGTCCTTTGTACTGAAGCTATTTAGTATTGAGTGGTTGTAATCATTATTATTCCAGTGCTCTATGCAGCCAGCCTCCCTGAATAAATTATATTCAATATATTTGGAAAATAAGAAGAAAATAGACAGAAATCTTTAGAAAGACTTCAGGATGATACAATATCCTGTAAAATAAGACAAGTAGGAGATATCAGCTTCAGTAAGTTGAAGAATAACATTGGAAAAAGCTCTTTATGGCAGGGAGCTTGTGTTGGCATATACACTAATTAAATTCAAAAATGACAATCTGTTTTTCAGAAAAAAAGCATATCCAGAATAACAGCAGATTATCCACAAAGAAATCAATTTTCATTTTGGAAACTAAGGAATTACGCCTCTTAAAAATTTAGTCAGTAGCTATATGTTTACAAGTATAAGATTTACATGCATACATTGGGGCAACTCTTTTTATTTCACATAACTCTCCAAATTCAAGAATTTCATAATTATGCCCAAAAACTCAAAAATAAGAATGTAAAAACTCTCCAGGTTCAACCTGTTGAGGTCTTATACAAGTGTGGTGGTCTCTTAGGCAAAAACTCGAAAAAATGGATCAATTCAAGTTTTTTTTAACCCTAAACTGGAAAATTTGTGCAGTTTGTTTTGCACAAAAAACACAGAATTTTTTTTTCTCAATGATTGGAATGCAAATTTTTTAATACAAGTTTTTTTGATAATATCCCTAAAATTCTAATTTGAGTTTATTCGAGGTCAGTAAAAACTCCCAAACGTTCCAAACTAAAATTTTTATTAATAACCCACTTTGTGTAATTGCAAAGACACTTTCAGGGAGGCAAGCCATCAAATGCAAAATACATAGCACTTTGCACATTTGTTGCACTTTTGACCATAGCCCAATGTAAATGAGCCCTAATGTCTTTTTATCCATTTTATGCAACATGTGGACATAGATCAGTTTTAAAATAAATACCAATATCTGCTTTAAATAAATTCAGTACAATTATACTATACTGTTTAGCAATGTTGATATATTACAGCCTTCTTTATATACAAAGAAGAACGAGAGAGAGGACGGTGCAAACCATTTTCTATTTATTGTTGCACAAAAGATGTGAATATATATTACAGAAAGTGCAAGAACAAGAGGTCATGTTCTGTAAAATATCATGTATTGTTTTTTTACTACATGATGCATTGAGGTGAAACTGCTGTTAAAGAACTTTATCAATATGAATAATCATGTTTTTAAACAAGGGTAAATGTTGCTCTACTTGTTAAAACTTTTGTCATTTATATGAGGAGTATTGAAAGATATAGCAGAAAGCAGGCAAATGTCCATGGTCGGGAATAGAATCCATACTCTTGCAGTATACTTTACTAAAACACACTTTATTACTGATGATGACTGGTTTAGCTTTTACATGTACATGTTGATGCCCAATAATTGTTTTATATGTATCTATACACACACAAATTTTTCTATGTGGTGGTCATGGAGTGCATTTGTATGCCTTTTACGGCACAAATGACAAAATTAAATGAAGGCATAAAAAAAATATTAGGCAACTGTGTATTTCAGTATTAATTTGCTTGCAGTTCTATTGTCTCAATATTAAAATGCATTGTAACGCCAACATACAGATGCAGCCACTTGGATTTGTGAGTTAAATGCGTCATGACTCAGGGTTAATTGAAGAAACTATGTTATCTAAAGTTATCTTAACTCATTTAATGCATTTAACCTTTTCATTAGCATACCATAGCACCATTGTTTTCAATGGTGAATCTTTAATTGGATGGGATACTGTGACACAATATTCTGTGCTAAGTGGGATAAATGGGATAGATGAGTTAAGTTATTCTGTGTCAAATGCACAATCCAAAGTGGCTAAATCTGTATTACTGATTTAATCAAAGAGTCAAAGAAATGGAACAGATACTGTATCAGTGACTTAAAACTATATCCTATAATACTGTAGATAATTGCATGTTATCCCTGAGACTTCGGGGCACATTTACTAAGGGGCAGATTTACTAAGGGTCAAATTCTGAGAGTTAATAAACCCTCCAATTCGACCCTCGAATTACATTAGAATTAGAACCCCTCGGATTCCAGGGGTTTTAATGCAATTCGAATTATCAAACGATGGAATATAAAAAATTTGACCGATACGAACGATTTTAACTATTTATTGAATTTTTTTATATTCGATCAAAAAAACGATATAGCAATTTGGTAGGTTTTATCTATTAAAGAATGCATGAGGAGCGCTCATTTATTCTTGAATAGTGATGGCCGAATCTACCCTATTTCGCTTTGCCGAAAAATTTGCGAATTTCCAGCAACACGCGTTGCGTCGTTTTCGTTGTGTCGCATCAAAAACAACGCGCCCATCACTATTCATGAAACCTCTTTTGAAGTCATGCAACATTTGCCACAGTAGTTACATTAATCTACATCATTTATTGAAGGTACTTTCATTGATACCCACTTGGCGCACTTCAGTGTATGTGCTGCAGTGTCTGTCCTGCCTCTTTTCAAATTGAATGTGTGTGCATCTATAGCCACAGAGATATCCTGGTCCTTCAACCACCTTTAAGGTTGTGGTAGCTACAGTACAAGGTTTCCAAAGTGGCCTGCATCAATACACACAGTTTACTTGCACCTAAGGAATAACGTTGACACAGATCACTGGAAGTGATGACATCCCGACAAAAATTTTTCAACGCAATTTAGTCAGATTTGTTTCAAAACACAAGTGCAGTTGCATGTGTTTGGATAATAAGCCACACATGCATCAGTTGCCTCTACTCCTCATGGCAACAATTACACTGGAAAAGCAGTCTCATCTGGGAACTTCAAGTGATTGAGGGAGACAGTTATAGTGTTGTGCTGAAAGGTGGATAGGATTACTGAGTGTGGCAGATTTGTGTCTGTACAAGACTCCACAAGTGTGTCCTGGGCAACCATTATATTTCCCCTGTATTCAGGTACCTTTAAGCAGGGCTAAATACTGCAGGAATAGGAGAGCCCTGGGAATTCAGGATGGGGGTTGGTATGTGCATGGAGGACTGCACAGGTAAAATAGTTTGAGACCTCTCACCTTTGTGTGGATCTGAAAGCTTGCAGTGTTTGGTAATCTTGAACCCTGACTGGGAAACCTATTTATTTATGTGTTTGCTGTACCTAAACTCTAAGACACCTAAATAATGTGTTAAAATTATTACTTTTACCTGCTGAAGTTAAAGCCTGTTCGAGATGTGTCTCATTAATGGACATCTATACTACTGCTGTGTTCTTACCTTACTGTACCCCTAAACATTACAGGGCATATCATGCTAAAAAAGGGGCAAAAATCTATTTTTTGCAAATGGGGTTCATTAAAATAAAATCAATTGTAAAAGTGTTTAGGAGAGAACTTATTTCCTAATTAGCTTTTTCATTAATGGGCACTAAATGTTTGAGGTATGCAATTAGTGCTCTATTAGGGAAAAGCAAATATCAATGACATTGAAAGCCTCTAATGTGATTTTTACTGAGAAAGATAACTAAAGTAGTTTAGTGTTATCTGATTATATGAATTATACATTTCAAGATTAATTTGTTTTATAGATAAGATTATTTGTTTCTTTAAAAATATCACTGAATGAATGTGTTTCAAGATTAATTTAGATGATTCAAGTCTTTAATTCTCACCAATAGCAGCTAAAGTTATTTCCCGAATAGTAAAAGCACAGTTAAAGATGAATCTGGTAGTGGTTGAATATGCTTTCCTGTCCTTGAGATGAGACACTACTTTGTAAGTAAGTAGAGATTTGCAGCCAGAGAGGAGAGATATTCAGCACAAGCTTGCAAGAGCCCTCACATTTAAGAAATTTAAAGTTAAAAAGCTAGATATTTAGATGTACATAAATGGTAGTGCTCTGTTATATGTCTCCTCTTTTAATTGCAACTCTCTGGTATCTTTTTTTTTTTTTTGTTGTTGCAAAATGACATACTCTGTTCCTGTAGAGAATACAGAAACTGGCAGAATTGCATCTTGGCCGAGTCTGCAATTTGGAATGGGGTAAGTTAATGGGTTTAATGCAGTGCCGGGACAGGTAGGCCGGGGTAATCCGGCAGACAACATTGGATCCATCTTGTGCGCGCACATGCCGAATATGTGCATTTAGGGGAAGGTGGCAGAAGAAAAAGTAACTAGGGGAAGCTGGAAGAAGAGGTACATGCCTGTTGCCCCTCTACCTTTTTCGCTTTAGGCATGTGCCTCTTCTGCCTGCCCCTAGTTCTGGCCCTGGTATAATATAATGAGCATGAACTGTCTTGTGTTGTGGCACAAAGCGGCCAGGAGTGGAACTTCAGCTGAAAAAGGTGTGAGGTCATCCCATATAATTAATTACAGGAACTGGAACCTGTCCTACAATTATCAATGCTGCTGAAAAGAAATTATGCAAACTATATTATGCTTAAATGTTTCTGTTCTATAAAATGATACAAAATTGACTTTAATACTGAGATTTTTTTAATCTCCTTGGAATAAACTGAAACTGAATGTTGTGTTAAGTAAAATAAATATACTGGAATATGAAATATGCTGTATAACAGTTTATATACAGTGCTTTACAGATTTGGGACCTATTATCCACAATGCTTGGGCCGATGTCGGGATAGCAAATCTTTCTGTAATTTGGATCTTCATACCTTAAGCCTACTAGAAAATCATGTAAATATTAAATAAACTCGATAGGTTGGTTTTGCTTCCAATAAGGATTAATTATATCTTAGTTTGGATCAAGTACAAAGTACTGTTTTATTATTACAGAGACAAAGCAAATCATTTTAAAAAAATGTATGAATGCAAGTGCTAAAATTATTACACTACAGATTTGGGACCTATTATCCAGAATACCTTGTGACCTAGGGTTTTCTGGATAGTGGATCTTTCTGTAATTAGGACCTCCATACCTTAAGTCTACAAATGCAAGGGGACCTTAGAAATAGCACTAACCTCAAGAAGATGTTACAGGCACCAGTCAGCTACACCATCACACACAATCAACTTGTGTCTAGTAAATCACATGGCAATAAACTAAACAGGTGCTAATAGCAAGTGGTGCATAAGTTGCAGGACATAATGTTTTTCAGAAGGAATTCTAGAAAAAAATCTGTCTGTATTTTGAGTACTGCTTGGATAATATGTCATAATATTTGACAAAGTTTGTGCAAGGTATTAATAATGCAGTGTGCATTTTGTCCTTGCAAAGGCACAGAAAAATAAATGTTGTTATTTTAAAGTCAGGAGCATTGCGTGATTATCTTTGATACCTAAATTTTTCAGTATCTTGGCTCTAGGGGAATTATTTGCCCATGGCAGATAACTGTGTCAGATGTCAGAACATCAGTTCAACCTGCCAATGTTAAGACAGAGATTAACACATCATGAGGAGATGTCCCTAGAAAGAACTGGTCACTGTTTACAGCAACAAATCACCAGCTTTCTATAGAACCTAAGTATGTAGTTTCCCTTGCTTTATATTTTATACCAACTTTTCCATATGTTACTTGACTTCATTCTTGCGTGTGTGCCCTTTTCATCTATTGTTCATGAACGTATTTTATGCATGTGTACCTTTACATTTTAAGCCATCTAAGGTTTCTAAGGTGCAAACCTGCATGCAAAAAGCTAGATGTAAAATTTTACTGTGAAAATCGTTGGACTCAAATTTTTTAGAATTTTTTTAAAAAGATGAATCCAAGTGGGAAATATCTTTTAGGAAACATTTGTTTAGTTGATCTTACAGGTTAAGATTTGTATCAGCTACCGATAAGATCACAGTATGTATTGTCTATCTGACCATATCAGTGGGTGACAGTCACTATTTGCATGAATTGTGTGCATTTGCTGTGTGTCAATTAATGGCCAAAAAATGTTCTTATTTTTCCTACTTATTTTAATCTGAATGGATAATGGTATATTGTTAGACTGAAAAAACACGTCTTCAATAGTGATGGGCGAATCTATCCAGATTTGCTTTGCCGAAAAATGAGCACATTTCTATCGAAATTCGCGAATTGGCGAAAAATTGGTAGTTTTCAACACGCGTCACAGCGTTTTCGACGCGCGTCGTGACGTTCTCGCCGCTCGTCGCGGCGTTTTCGCCACGCGTCTCATTTTGGGTGAATTTTTGAGGGCATTTTATTTGCCGGCGGCAAATCGCGTGAAATTCGCTAGTCATCGATGCACAAAGAATAATCTTTATGTCTATTGCCAGCTGAAGACATGCATTATTTCTGTTTATGGTCTCAATATAATACTATATATTATTATACTATAATAATAGTATAATACTATATAATATATACTATAACCTATGAATTAAATAAGTGCTCTCATTCTTGGGTGGGCACCGACATGGAATTTGCTATGGTCCCTTTACAAGAAAAATGAAGGTGCATCTATAAGCTACATAACATTTCAGAAAAAAAAGTTCATTTTGCTGTATTTCTTGCCTGTATTAATTTTAATTCAAATATAAAAAAAATTTCAGATGCTGATTGATTGGGTTAGTTGTGTGTTATGTTCCTCTCCCCACATGGTCCTGATATAACATCATAACAAGTCAGTTACTTGCTTCTGTTTCCATGACCAACAAGAAGAGTATGTTAGCAGTAGATTTGTGGTACTGTATTTCATAAATTTTTTACTTTTTTAACTGTGATTGTAGTACATTGTGGAAAACCAGAGTCTTCTTAGACTTATTACCTGAGAATACACACTTTTTGAAATCATGAGTTATTTACTTACTTAGTTATTAATATATTATTGAAATTAAGGCTGTATGAAATGCAAATAAACTCTAGAAGGTTATTTATCAAAGTCCAAATGCCAAAAACTCAAAAATATATTAATATAATATATTATATATTTTTTTACTTTAAAATCCAAATCCACACATTTTTTGTGGAAAAAACCTAAAAATTTTTCAGACTTTTATTAAACCCAAAGGGTTTTAAAAGGATAAAAAAGTACTCAGAACTGCTAATTTCAGGTAGAAGTCCCGAAGTTATCCTGATCTGCACTGAGTTGTAATAATCCAAAGATTCTGTGGTTTTTGGGCAAATAATCTGAAATTTTGTACGTGTTTTTCACAATTGAGTTGTTTCCCACACAGGAAATATCTGGAAAAATGTATTGATAAATAAAGGGAACAAACCCCTGCGGATTTGGTCAGAGTAATTTTCAGAAAAAGGTTAGAAATAGGCTTCAGATGTTTTTTTCATGTTCTTCATGATCAACTAGCTGTTAGGCAATAAGGTTGCCTAAATGGATGTCTTTTGTCAACCTAAATTACTGTGTTATATTGAAAATCTGTGTTTTGATGGCACCATTGTTTTTTAACTACTGTGTAACTTTTTGATTTTTTATGGGCCCTGATGGACTACAAGTGAAATAAAAGTTGACGCATAGTGTATGAACTAGATGTCTGTTGAATGTTCAATGTGAGTCCTTAACCTGAACTAGATTTGCTTAGTTAGACCTATATTGCCCACAAGATTTCACTGAACATTAGCTCTAATGTTGAATGCCCTTTAGCAGAACTGATGATCGAAAAGAAAAAATATTGATTATTTTGCAATGGTCTGCTTTTGCCAAGGTTTGATGCTACATCCTCAAGCGTTGGGCAACCTCAGATGGAATTTGAACTACCATTATTTCCTAGAAGCTTGACATGGCTATATCTACAATATGATTGGCATTTTCTCCAGTGTATTCTTGACCTAAGACATAATTAATACCTAGGTTTATAATGATATAGTGTGTTACTTAAGAGACAAGTGTGAAAGAGGTATCCTTGTGGCACTGATTAAATGTATTCATTAATATATCAATAAAAAAATGTGCAAAATAATTGTTGCTTAAAGTTTGTTAAAAAGACATCTAAACCTATGAAAGGAGAATCATAATGTTTGATGTTTTCCTTTCTCAGTTCAACCCCCAGAGTTGGACTGTAGTGCCTGGGGCCTGCAGCGATGTGGACGACAAATAAAAATAGTGCATATGAATTTTCTCCACTGTGGATTTGCCTTCTGTGAGCAAAGACCCCTACAGTCAATTATTCGCCACTCACCCAATTTCTTTCATACAATTGCAAAAAACCCTAAATATTGATGTCATGGGTCTACTGAACAGTTTGATGCCCAATATGCATAGATATACCAAAGCAGCTGGCATGTGCAGATGCCAAATTAAAATAGTGCATATAAATTTTCTCTGGTGTGTTTTAGAGGAAGCGAGTTTAGTCATGGTTTTAAAAACCTCTAAAACCACTTAAATGAGACTGTTGATAAATAGGCATCTGAGAATTACAGTTAGTAATAGAAATTGTGGTACATGTACTGAATGTACTGATATACATGAGGATTGGATAGTATGGGTCACTACTGTTGAATTTAATACCATTTAACACTTTGGAATTTCTAATCCTTAACATGCTTTAATTTAGACTCGGTTATTTATAATATTTATTTATTTTGCTCCTTATTGTACATTCTAATTTATTTTTACAGTAGTGATGAGCAAATCTGTGCCATTTCGCTTTGCCAAGAAATCAGCAAAACTCATTGAATGTCAAATGGGCAATTTTTTTGAATGTTTTTTGCCAAGTAATATGCGCTGAAGTCAATGGGAGTTTTTTATCAAGTTTTTTTTTCCCCTCCAAATGCATTGAAGTGAATGGGTGTTCTTTTTTTTTCAGCAAAAAGTTTTGTATTGAATTTCCTAAAAACCATGCCAATCAGGACAGGCAGGATTTTGCTGCAAATCATGCCTGCCAGAAAGAAAATTGCTCAACACTATTCTGCAGTCATTATAACAACCTATGGACTCTTTCTAATGAAGGGAAGGACAAAATGTACATGCAGTGCGACTGTACATTTACATATTTTTTCACTTTGCTCATAAGGAATTAAGATTTATAAATTGTATAATTCTGTAAGATGCAACATATGGGATGTTGAAATCTTGGCCATCAGATTTAGAGAATCAAAATGCTGTTTAATTATGTTCTCAGGGAATTAAGTGAAAAATTACTGTGAACTTTAAATCTCTTTCTATAACATTTCTTATGCTTCACACTCTCTGAAATGTTCCTACATAATTTACTGTACATTTCACGTGAAAGAAAACCGATAAAGTTATAGGAGAAGAAAAACTGTGCAAGTCTTACACGTTATAGAAATTATCTCTTATCTCACTCACCTGAACAGTTTCAGTTCTATTTTTTAAATATGAAACAACGTTGGTTAGAATATTAAAAAAAAACAGAAGGGTCTTATAATAATTCTTTGTGTATCAGCAATATGAGGCTCATTACGAATGCTTGAAGCAAAAAGTGGGTATCACTAAAGCAAAGATCATGTATCTACTCATCTATACTTGGGACTAGTGTCTTCTTGTTGTGCCTTCCTTTATGAATGAGGTGTAAAGAGAAGCATGGAGCACTCTCCAGCACAAGAGGGCCCTGTACCTAACAACTGCAGGCAGTACAGGGCTTCCTTTTTGTGTTGTCACACCAATTGAATAGCATAGAATTATAGGGTGAGCCAATCCATTACCATATCATGTCCCTTAAATCATAGGCTCAAGTTGTGCATATCTGTGCAACATTCATAACCAGTATAACTATATGCATCTCCAGTTTCTGAAGTGATATTTTGCGCCTGATTGTGGTGCTTTATATTAACCTGAAATTCAGAAAAATCACGTTGCACTGTGGACAAAACAATGATAACTTGTTTTAAACGTTGAGTTTGTTATAAATAAAAACTTTGGTCTTGTGAATGATGAGGGGGGGCAATGTTATTTCAAGTGAATACAGATTTTAATTTATATGATTGTTTCAAAATAACTTAATACAATGCCTAAAATCTAATGAATCATGTATGTCCTCAACATATTTGCAGGGCACAGGAAAATAATGAAACAAGAATAGATCTGAATTTCCGGGTAAGGAATATGTTTTTTAATAATTCAAATGAGTCTACATTTCAAGGTGTACCCCATCAAGGCCATATATTCTGATGTAACTCCATCCATTACATTCCATATGTTTCTTTGGGTCATTCTAACAATGTTATTAGAATCAGTCCACAATTTCTGCCTGCACCCAGTGGCATAACTATAAGGGTCCCTAAGGTCTTGCCAATTTTGGTGCCAGTGGACCTTAGGGGACCATATACAGATAGAGTCACTTGGATTTGTAAGTTAAATGCGTCGTGACTCAGCATTAATTGAAGAAACTGTGTTATCTAAAGGTATCTTAACTCATTTAATGCATTTAACCTTTTCATTAACATACCAAAGCTCCATTGTTTTCAATGGTGAACTCTTTAATTGGATGGGATGCTGTGACACAATATTCTGTGATAAGTGGGATAAATGAGTTAAGTCGCGACGCATTAAACTCACCATCCAAAGTGACTGCATCTGTATGATTAAAGAATGATGTGAACAAACAATCCTCAATGAAAGAATTGTGGATATACAGTATATGTACAGGGTATAACAAACAAGGGAAAGTGTGCTCACTACTAATTTTTAAAAACATTAAGCAGAGGTGCAATAAGGTTGTGACCACAAAATTCACATATTAAGGACATTTAAAAATGCCTTATCATTTAAATAAAAGAGGGATTGTTTGTCCATATATTGCAATATATTTAAGCTGGCCAACTACATCAGTCATCTCTTATCTGACCAATTCTACACTCAATTTGCATCTGATTCATTAAGAATTTATCGCTTTATTATACATTTTACAAAGGGACTAAGTTTTACTTGCTTTCAAAGTAAAACTCCCAAATTTGGTTGCCCTTTTATTAGGCACCTGTGGGATCACCTGACTATAGGGAAGGGTGGGAGCTACAGCATGGAGCTGGCCACTGCTCCTGTATAAATTATAAGAAACTAAAGGTGTGCTCACCACTAATTTTTAAAAAATATGCAATGAGGATAGGATGAAGTAGTTGGCCAGCTCAAATATATTGCAATATATGGACAAGCTATCCTTGTTTTGTTTGAAGAGTAAGGCATTTTCAGATGATTAAGGCACAAAATGTTTAAATGTCCTAAATACTGTTGTGCTCATAAGTTTACATACCCTGGCAGAATTTATTATTTCTTAACCATTTTTCAGAAAATATGAATAATAACACAAAAGCCATTTATTGTCAAACAACTGTGTTTAAATCATAATCACTAAACAAAACTACCCAAATGATCAAAAGTTTACATACCCTGGTGATTTGGCCTGATAACATGCAATCTAACGTGACACAAAAGGATTAGAATGGCTATTAAAGGTAACCATCTTCACCTGTGATCTGTTTGCTTGTAATTAGTGGGTGTGTATAAAAGGTAAATTACTTTCTGGACTCCTGACAGACCCTTGCATCTTTCATCCAGTGCTGCACTGATGTTTTTTGGATTCGAAATTCATTGGGAAAGCAAAATAATTGTCAAAGGATCTGCGGGAAAAGGTAGTTTAACTCTATAAATCAGGAAAGTGATATAAGAAAGGAAAAGGGAATTGAGAATGCCAATTAGCAGTGTTCAAACTCTAATTAAGAAGTGGAAAATTAGGGGTTCTGCTGAAACCAAACCAAATAAAATAAAAAAAATTCCAGCCACAACTGCCAGAAAAAATGTTCGGGATGCAAGGAAAAACCCACAAATAACTTCAGGTGAAATACAGGCTGTGTGGCTGTTTCAAGATGCACAATAAGGAGGAACTTGAAGAAAGATGGGCTGCATGGTCGAGTTGCCAGAAGAAAGCCATTACTATGCAAATGCCGCAAAGTATCCCACTTACAATATGCCAAACAGAGACAAGCCTCAAACCTTCTGGCACAAAGCCATTTGGAGTGATGAGACTAAAATTTTACTTTTTGGCCACAATCATAAACACTACATTTGGAGAGGAGTCAACAAGGCCTATGATGAAAGGTACACCATTCCTATTGTGAAACATAAGGGTGGATCGCTGATGTTTTGGGGATGTGTGAGCTACAAAGGCACAGGAAATTTGGTCAGAATTGATGGCAAAATGAATGCAGTAAGTTATCAAAAAATACTGGAGGGAAATTTGCACTCATCAGCCTGGAAGCTGTGCATGAGACATACTTGGACATTCCAACATGACAATGATCCAAAACACAAGGCCAAGTCAACATGTCATTGGCTACAGCAAACTAAAGTGAAAGTTCTGGAGTGGCCATCTCAGTCTCCTGACCTCAATATCATTGACAAAAGAAATTCCAGCGGCACACAGGTCTGTATGAATACTTCCAAAATTTATTGTGCGGAGTGCAGATGCAACGTTTCGGAGAACAAACTCCTTTGTCAAGCATTACCATTGTTGTTACTCATCCACGTCCAATGACCCTGTAACAGGTATAATTCAGAACATTACATCATCAGACCATGTCCCTGTTCTTTTCAGATGCTTTTATACTGATCATTAGAGCTTCATAATATAATTATAATACTAACAGCAATATTAGCAATCCATTTACAATGTTATATTGTCCCAGTGCCATCTTGAGAGGCTGTGTTTTCAACCTTGCCTATAACTAATTTAAACATAAATTTAGAACCTAAAATGGGATGTTTAACGTTATATAAATTTAAGTAAACAAATCGAATTGCCCATTTAACTATCTCATTTAACTGAAAAATATGGCAATTTTCAAGATATTTAATTGGAAAGGTAGTGCTGAATAGATTTTTAGATCCCATCACTTTGTCATGGGGCCTCCCACCTCCACCATTTTTTTCAGTAATTCTACCCTGCTTCTTTATTATTCCTGTGGTGGCAATTAATTTGATTGACTGACATAATTCAGCCACTTAGCTCCATACCGGTGTTTCCCAATTTCTTTTATTTTTTTTAGCAGACTAAGGTATTCAATATCTTTAATTGGCTCGATATGGCAGCACTTCTTAAAATATTTAGAGGTATATTTATCTAAGAGTGAAGTTCATTTCTATGGGATTTATAAAGGCGTATTAATCAAAGGGTGAACTTTCACTTCACCCATTGATAAATACGCCTTGCAAAATCCCATAGAAATGAATGGAGAGCGGCGGAATTTCACTCTAGTGGCGGAACTTCACTCTTTGACAAATTTACCCCTTTGAGTCCACCCATGGCTTACCAAATCAATAATCATGATAAAGGCTTGCATACTGGAATCCAGCATATTTTTTTCATATCAAGCATTTATCATGGGAAAGATTGTGAAATCCTCCTAAGATGAAGATTCAGGATTTTGCACCCGGACCTCCATAGAGGATGAGTTAGTGGCTCTCTATCATGATCCTTGAGTGAGAATTGCTGTTCTCACCTGCCAGCAAAATACTCAGACAGAGGCCCAGTGTGATCAAAGTTTGTTTTGTACTACCTTCCTAACATGAATAGCCGTTAGTTTCACCTTGAGTGAGTGTTTTATTTTTTTTTCAAATTGATTAAACAGTTCACCTGTTTTTTTTTTTCTATTATAAACATATGTTTCTATTATAAAAATTATGTAAAGATACATATTAGTAACAGAGTACATGGTACTCAGAGTACAGAGTAAAGGGATTAGCCGTTTTATCTAAATCACAAAACTATAAGATAAAAAATATTTTTACCAAATTATTTTTTAATAATACATCAGTAGTTACCACAAATGCAAATTTATATCCAAGGAATGTTGTATTGTATGATTGGCTTTGTATGATGAAAGATCGTATTGTATGGTATTGGTATTTGTATGTTTCTCTTAATAAGATCCATTTTCTTGTACAGGTATGGGATCTCTTATCCAGAAAGCTCCAAATTACAGAATGGTCATCTCCCATAGACTCCATTATAATGAAATAACCCAAATTTTTAAAAATGATTTACCTTTTCTCTGTAATAATACAACAGTATCTTGTACTTGATCCCAATTAAAATATAATTAATGCTTATTGGAAGCAAAACCAGCCTTTTGGGTTTATTTAATGTTTACATTATTTTCTAGTAGATTTAAGATATGAAGATCCAAATTACAGAAAGATCTGTTATCCGGCAAACCCCAGGTCCCAAGCATTCTGTATAATAGGTCCCCATACCTGTAAAATATCTTAATAATTGTACTTCATATTACAATTTGTTACGCACATGTTCTTTGTGGATGGAGATCTTTTATATGCTCTCCATTTGTTCTTTCTTCTCTCACAATTGCCTTCATCCAATCACTTGTCAGTACATTTCTTTAAGAAAGAGATCAGCCTGTAATAGTTTAAATTCAAATTCATGTTGTGAATTTTGCTTGTGTCTGGATTTTCAGTCTAAATGTACTGCTACCTGAGTCTGCTGAAAAAGGCTTTAAATAAGCAAAAATTAGGATAACTTCATAAAAAAAATATTTTTTTTACAATTTAAATGCATAAAAAAAAACCTTAGAAAACAAACATAATTTTAGGCTTTCAGTGAAGCACCTCAGTTCACCTAAATTACATTTTTGCAATGCCTTTATTTTGTTATAGTGGGCATCAATCTTCTTCTTGAATCAAGAAGTAATAGCTTGGAGCAGGATCACCTAGATTGACCTTCAATATACAATGCATTCGAAAAGTATGTACACAACTGTGGAAGGACATTAATACTTTAGGGAACTGGAGATAGGCATATTTTCCAAGGACATAGTAATACATCTTTCTTCTGGTGAAAATAGGAAATATATGCCAACAGTGATGGGCAAATGTATTCCCCTGGAGCGAATCCGCGGCAAATTCCCACAATTCGCAAAAAACGCCAGGAAAACTTTGCCATTTCAGCATTGGGTGCCAGCGTCAAATAATGGACGCCGGTGTCCAAAAACGGACGCTCGCATCCAAAATGAGACACAGCAGCGTTTCACGAATTTTTCACTGTTTCGTGAATTTCGACTAGAAATTCGCAAAATTTCGGCGAAGCACCCCAAATACACCCATCACTATATGCCAAAACATTCCCGAATTTATTGGCAATTGTGTCATATAATGTCTTATTAACACAGAGAGTTTTAAAATAAAATGTTAAGCAATGAGATTCAAATGAATAAAAAATACTATAAATGACCTAACACAAATAACATTATATAAAACCAAGAGAAGCGGTCATAAGGGTTAATTTAGGCCTGCAATTGCAATGTAAAAACTGCAATTTTGGCCACAATTCACCATATTTACACAATGCAGAATTGTCCCCACAATTATAGAATCACTGTGTCTTGAAATGGAGTTGAGTCTAGTGCAACTGCAGAAGTAGTAGAATTGATCTGAGATGATGTCATTTCTGGCACTTAAATCAAAATGATGTCTGTGTTTGATTTTTTAGACACACATGTGCTGCAGGTATGGATGCAGGTCCCAGTGGCAAACCAGGAATTACCTGTTTGATTCAGTAGCTTCAGAGTTCCCCCTCTGTAATTAGGTGCACTTGCATGCATTTGGAATAAGAGGTACTGGTACAAAGCGCACATGTATGTAAGAGCAAGGACTGGATTTGCCATCAAACGATGTTACCATAACTGTGGCTGCAGTAGAGTTAAGATTTTGTTTGAAAAAGACACAGTCATATTGACTACAGACAATGATAACCCCAGTGGCCAAAATTGTCAACAATTTAATCTGTGCCAGTACCCCACTTGTTCATGGGTTCAAATGCCCATGGTTTACCTATACTGAAATCTGGGTGGAAATGCCAGTGATTTTATCCACCCTGTTTTTTTTTTTAAATCACTTTTGTTCTCTCAGACTAAACCAAAACTTAGCCAGCCAAAAAGTAAAACTTAATGTGCTGGTTGATCTTTTTGGGATTTTTAGTTGCACTCCATTTAATATTTTGTGTTAAAATGAAACTGGAAACCTTACATCTAAGGGCAGATTTAACATCAAATTTGACCATCGAATTTGCATTGAATTAAAACCCCTCAAAATAGAATTTGAGAGGTTTTAACGCAATTCGATTTATTGAACAATCGAATAAGAAAAATTTGATTGATTAATAAAATTGTTCGATTTTAACCATTCGATCGAATTTTTTTTTATTCAACCAAAAAAAACTTTGGAAAATCCTATGGGAGTCTCCTATAGTGTTATATAGCAATTTGGTAGGTTTAATCTGCCAAATTATTATATCGATATTTTCTTTAAAGGGCCAGTACTTTGACTATTTTGCAAATTCGATGGTCGAAGTAGCCCAAAAAAATTTCGAAATTCTAATTTTTTACCATTCGAATCCTTCACACAAATTTATTAAATCTGACCTCTAGTGTAAAGATCAGGGTGTACCTAGTATGAACTAGTATTTATATTTTACTAAAACAAGGAGACCGTATTGACAACTAAAATTGAATGGTGTTTCCTTTAGATTTGTTTCTTTCATATTGTGCTGTGTTTTAGATTTAGAAGACATCATTGTACTGAAGGGTTTATTAAAAGGCTATATGTTGCAGGTTTTGCAGCTATACACTTAACACAAATGGGGTAATGTAATTAAAGCCGGTAACAGAAAAACAATTTTCAATGCGAGAAGTTATGCCTCTGCGCGAACAAATTTTGCTTTTGCGAATTTAATATAGCTCTTGCGAACCTGTAAACTGTTTAGCAATTACTTCCGACAGTGGAAGAAGGTTTGCAAATTTTATAGCTTGCGCCAATGCTCAGTCAATGTAATAAAACTTCTTACTGAAAAAGTCGTTGTTTGTTCCAAAAGATTACAACAACTTCAAGCACTTCTTAAGAGTACGCAAATAAAATTTGCAGTGTGCAATTAAAATTTGCAATACAATCACAGTTTAAGGAACAATATTATATTGCGAGATGTGCATTTTTATTCTTATTGGTGCAAATTGTCTTCCTCTTTGCGACTTTAATTACATTCCCCTATAAATGTGTTAATGTAAACAATACTTTTTTCTGTTCTCTTATCATGTATTACCTGTCAAGACTCATGTAGCCCTTTGTGCTTTATATTTAATTGATTTCTAGCCCATTCCCCTGACTACGATATATTACTGTATATTATAATAATAAACCTGTTTTCTTGAGGCATTTGCCTGTTGATGCCTTGTTTTCTGATCAGGTACTATCTCTGTTTGGTCTCTCTGCACAGCAGTAGGCTATAATATATGGGCAAAACAATTCAACAGAGCTTACTTTGAATGTTCCTGCTGCCTATTTCTCATTTTCAGTACTTCAGAATTGCATTTGTGTCCGCATTGCATTACAGGTATTCTGTTCTGTGAAGATGAACAATTACACTGCTGGGAAATTTGCTTTTCAAATGCCACATCTTAATGTTATTAAATCTTTGTTTTCACATGATTAGAGCCAATTGTTCACAGTGGGAAAACAAATTAAACTTTCCCCCTCCTAAAAGAGGATCTATAATGAGTTTTAGAGTGATGTGAGAGTGGATGAAGGGAGATGTAAAATAATGGATGTTGTGTCATAAACTGTGAAATCTACAGCAAAAGTACCTTTGTCACAGGTGACCTGTCAGCTTATCAGTGTGTTCACCAGTCTAAAACAAATATTACAGCAGAACTAATTTTTTAGATGAAAGGGCATGTAGGGGGTAGCAAAGAACCATACCATGAAGAAGAATAAGACTTGCAGCATTTCTCTGTTATTGCCTTGTGACCTTCATCCAGTGATTTTAACCCCATACACTTTTAATGCACATGCTGTAATTGTGGCTTTTATGAGACAGGGACTATAGAAATAAAATGGCCTGTGTTTAGTGTTGTGTTAAATTAGGAGCACAGTATACACAAATATGTAATGATCATTAATTATTTGCTGGACACTGATATGTCTATTTTGCAAATTTCCTTGCAACATTTTGCAGAACGGACTTGCCAATAACCAGTCTGTTTTAACTATATATAACTATAATTCATCCCTGCAGTAATTTGTAGCTTCTCTTAAAAAAAAATAATTAATTAAACTTGTGAATTGTTTGATTGAATTGTGGTACATACTTAAGAACAAAACAAAACATTTACTTCAATGACCCTTAGCTGTGACAGTGGAAGGCCTATTTCTTAAAGGTCAAATTTCGAATTAATGTTTTTTTTTTTTCAAACTCACATGAATGAAATATTACTCAAAATTCGAATATTCCATTATTTATTCGAAAAAAAATTGAATATGTAAAACTTGGAAAAATTTCACAGACTCAAAAACTCTAACCGAATTATACCAAACTCGATTCTAGTTTTTTTTCTACGAAAAAAACTTGAATGTTAGGCTACAAACAACTCCAAATTTGTCACTGCACCTATCCCATAGATGTATACAGTAATTTGGCAGGTTTTAGGTAGTGAATAGTTGAATTTGAAGTCTTAAAGGGCCAGAGTATGATAAATCTCGAAAATCTAATTTTTAAAAACCTTGAATGAGTTTGGATAATTCCCTAGTGAAATTTGACAGTTTTGACCATGAAAAATTAAAATTAGAATTTTCAATTCAACCCTTAATAAACCTGCCCCATAATATAAGCAGGGTTTAGTTGTGGATTAGGCCTAAGGAAATGATTATTCTGTTACTTAGTCTGATCAATTAAGGGTCTATCCAGTGCTGGAATTGGGGATGGATGCCATCCCTTCACTTCTTTATTTTTGTTAAATAGCATCCCCTCAGAGGGCAATATTTTGGACTTGCATGTTCACTTGTGGGTCAGTCTATTGTACCATTGAGTCTAACTGGAAGCAGTGCAGTAAATCCCG
The DNA here is from genome assembly GCA_024363595.1 of Xenopus borealis. Taxonomy (NCBI): domain Eukaryota; kingdom Metazoa; phylum Chordata; class Amphibia; order Anura; family Pipidae; genus Xenopus; species Xenopus borealis. The sequence continues at coordinate 36,272,952 of CM044438.1, forward strand.
ATGTTTTATCTCCAATCTACAGATCTGATTAGTCGAAACATGCCTATAATTGCATCCTATCACATTCTTAAAATATATACTTTCATGAACATTGCATATTGTGTAACAAGTAACTGCCCATTGCTAATTATAAGTACAAAAAAAAATGCATATAAGAAGTTACTTTTCTGTACAGAGAGAAGAAAGTAGCTGATGCCTAGAAGCTTTAATGCTTCCACATATTTAGTAGAAATCATCTACCTTCTTTGATGTCCTTCACAGCTTGAAATGAATTTTTCATTATACAGTCTGGTTTCCAACATATAAAGTGGTATAATTATTGAGATTGGATTAACTAAACCACAAACATTAAGCTGAAGATCAGGAGGTTCCACAAACTCTGAAGTTTAACATCTTATGTATTTGAGAAATATGCTAAAAATCATAAATGATAATTTTATTAAATCAGCTAACTGCTATGCCTAACCAGATTATTTTCCTCACATACATTTTGTCATATTTATATAATTGAAGTTACAGAACAAAAAAACCCAGTGGGTTTGGTGCATTTTGTGGGGGTCACAAATATGGTTCCAGTAACTCCCTCTGATAGGCACATTTATAAAATGCATTTGTAATAAATCTATGCAGCAGGTTAAAGTACAGTGTGAAAATGCTGGGTTATACTAATTTGTATGCCAACACAATGAGCAAAATTGTTAACTTTTTCCCCCAAGTGAGTGTACATCTTCTATAAGAAACAAACCGACTCATGATACTTTGCTGGGAATTGTGGTAGAAGTAGTTTCCTTTACTCCCTGGTGTCCCATCTGGTGTCTTGAGCTGGAACCTAGTATCCAGAATGCTCCGAGCCTGAGGTTTTTTCGATAAGGAATCTTTCCATAATTTGGATCTCCATATATTGTCTAGTCAAAATTATTTTAAATATATATTAAATAAACCCAATAGGATTATATACTTTCTAATTATATCTTAGTTGGGATCAAGAACAAGTTACTGTTATTTTTACAGTTTTAAAAATCTTAATTATTTTATTAAAATTGAGTCTATGGGAGACTGACATTCCATAATTTGGAGCTTTCTGGATAATGGGTTTCTGGATTATGGATCTTATACCTGTATTTAGAGTAATTAAATAGCTAAATATGCTAATTATACTAACCTCTAACAAACCGGAGATACCATTTTACTTGTTTACAACATATTCTCTAATGGTTGAATCAGTCAGTGGGAGAGCAGCTTACAATGAATGTCAGTTGATGCAAATGTCTAGTTTAATTCTGATAAATTTCAAGTTAAAACAACAAAAGTTATGATTTCAATTAAGAATGGTTTACTCCGATATGGTGATTCAAATTACAGAAACATCCCTTAAGGTCCCATACCTTATACAATTAAAATGTGCTGAATTATGGTTTCCGTACTGAGGTGATGCTTCACCTGAGATCTCTTCTAATACAATGCTACCGTTTAATATATATTTAATAATATGTGTTGATAGGCAAACAAAATAGCTCATAGATGACAGATTCCCAATATATATGTGTGTGTGTGTGTGTTTCTGTGTGTATTGTTTCTTTGTTCAAAATTATAAATTGACAGAACCTGAGCTTAGTATTATATTAACAAAGTAAATGATACATAACCCTCAGCATCATCACAATAGCAAGCCGGTTGCATTTACACCAAATGACAAGGTTTTAAAATTGAATTGCCATTTAGGTTATTAAGAGCAATGGCCATAAAATACCATTTTACTGATGTGTCTCACACACTGTGAGGGAGTAATTCTGTACATAGTTAAGATATGACATTGTGCTGATCTTGAACAATGAAGGCTTACAAGTTTAACCTTGTACTGTGTGTGACCAACTCAGTGTAAGTCATCACTTACTTACTTATTGCTTTGAGGTATGTATCAGAGTGTATACTTGCAGGGAAGAACAAGGCCATCTTCAATAGGAACAACCTCCTTTATTTGGCATCTGACCGTTTGCTATTAAACTCATGATAACAAACCCTTGACATCCGTGTTTATCTGTTTTCTTTGCTTTGTGTCTCGTATAGAACTTTATAATCTAAAATCCCTGGGAATTTTATATTACAACAAACTGAATGCCACATGTAGAGAAACAATTATTTTCCATTTTTCATATCTATGCATTATGTATGTTACGACAGAAAATTATTGCATCTCAATGGTGTCCTCTTAAAGGAAAATCATAAAAAGCTTTGTTCATAATATCTTTACCTTTGCATATTTGTTCGGTTTTTGAATTTTTCTTTTTCCCTTTTGATGTATTGCAAATGGATCATTAAAAAATAATTTTTGTCATGAAACACAGAGCACAATACATTTCGTCCTTGATGCCTATACTCCTTACTTATCTTTGAGATACGGAAATATGCTTTTTGCCACTCAAAACAGTACCAATTATAGTAATCTGAACTTGTTTTCAAAGACATACATTAGGTCTGTCTTTAAAGATGATCTTTTTTTAACATTGCTCTAAAACTTGCAGATGTGCTTTCTATGGATTAGCCAGGGGCTGCATAATGTTGCCCTGGAAAGACCAAAAACAGATGGCTGTAAAGCTCAGACAATATAAAATAAATGTATCCGGAATCGTCTACTCACCGACAATTCAATGTCATCATTCATTTTATAGGTCAAGATTTAATAAGGAGAAGAACTTGCAACAGAAAAAACACATACACTTTTTTTGTAAAAAAAAAGTAAAAACCTGTATGATACCTCACACTCAGTATTATATTTTACAATTATCATTTATGAATTCATTAAAACTGGATTTGATTACTTGGTATAATTATTATTGTACTTCAGTCTATTGTAGGGTACAAGGGGTAATATTTAAGTTGATATCTTGTGCAAATGATCACAAGACATTGCACCCTTGTTTTCTAAGCATTCTGTGACACAGAAGAGTAATATAGGAACAAAGGAATGGTATGCTCTCTAGGGATGCTATCAATATGCTCTTTGCTGTAATTTTGAATGTAACTGTTTAGAAGAGTTTTTAGGGAAAATAGCGACATGTTTTATTATTTTGCATTATTAGTTTACCATCAGGATTAGACAACCCCAAAATTAACTGCTAGAGAGCTTTTTGTGAAGTTTTGTAACTGTTCTGGCTCCAACAACAAGCCAAGTAACTTATGGCACTAACACTCCTATCATACAACCGTTTTGTCGTTTCCAAAATTTTACCCGCCTTTTGCCTTATTGTGATCATTATGTGTTTACAGACCTTGTTATCACGATTCTGTATGTAGTACATAGCAAACTACAGAATAAAATATATGCAATATACATTTATTTAATTTCAAGGATTCATTTTCAATTTGAGAAAATTATTAAATGCTGTTCCGTGTGGACTCACTGGCTGAAATCAAAGTGAGTGCAATAAAATATATGAACTTTTATAAGAATCATACAAAGTACAATGCTGCTGTTGTCAATAATGTTTCACTTTGTAATTGTAATTCATTTTGTGCCAAAGAAATGGCATGATTGAGTCTGAACAAAATCGATATGAATAATTTGTGTGAAGTGCCATAAAATTCCCTAAATTAGCTCCAATAAACAAATATCAAATAAACACTATATTACATGCTATATAAAGAACCGAACAAATTAATTCAAGAATTGTTTTACATTACTCAGCCTTGATTATTGCTACAGAGTTTATGGATAGAAATAAAAACTTTTTTTCATTATACAGAAAACTAAAGGGAAAAAAAAAAGAATTCCTGTCTCGAAATAGTGTAGTGATGCAGTATATAAAGTGTGTATTTAGAGCAGTAAAACAATTAAGGATATTTCATTTTGTGAAATAAATTATGAGGCAGGAAATTAAGAGAGCTTTGCAGTTCTAGTATATCATTAGCAAGCACCTTTCTTCATCTTATAAGTATATATTGATCCCTCATCATTAAACGCTCTGGTTTAGGAACATTTGCTAATATGCAGGATGAATAGTCTGGTATAATTTAGGAGTTGTTTATCTAGATTATGAAAATGTCCCTTTCGGTGTTTTAGCAAAGGTTTACATCTTTTTATCTAGTGAACTGGAATTTAAGGGTAGTGGCACACATGGCAATTCTCGGAAGACTTGTTGCCCAGCGACTAATCTCCCTGAATCTGAACATGTGCCACAATCCTAAATGGGGAATATCATGCAACACTGAAGTCATACTTAGCATTTAAAAGAGGCTCTACTATAAAATACTACAATTTTTTTTCCTTAGAAGTTACACAGTTATAGTTGTTTGTTGCAACAAAACCAAATTATACAACTGTCTAAACTGGATGATTGATAGATAGATAGATATTGGGAACATTTTTCAAGCTTTTTGAGCAACCAATGAGGCTTTGTGCAGTCAAATGCATTATTTTAAATGGGTGTTGGTACTCTGTGCTGCTCAGCATCAGCACTGAGAACCAACACCTGTAATGGCCAATGTATGCAAGCACCGCTGACAAAATTTTAATTTCCCACGGTCTGTAAATCATTCGCCTAACCGCAGGGGTGGCCTATTATCTCTGTAGAGTGGTCTTAGCACCAACCTGTAGTGACCCTCATTGATACTACTTATGGGCAAACTTGTGTTCTTTTAATATTATTGGCAGCATTAGTTAGTCTTCAGTTTGTGACCTACTATTTTTTAATGCATGCCAGAAAGAATAAGAGCAGACATTGGTTCAAAATATTAGAAAATTGGCTTTGCAGCTGCATCCTCTTCATCATAGGTGTAACTTTGGGTATAGTAAAAGTTGAAGCTATTATTGTAAAGTATATTGTAGTTACAAGTTGTACACATGAGATTCAAGTCCCATTAGTGCTTATTTACACAGCAACTGTGAGTTGCTACTCTTTACATGTAGCAAAATCTGGCATGGTAGGCTGCCATCCTGCCACCCCCTACCTGCCACATTCTGATTAGGATGGTGGAAGGTGAGGATGCCTTTTTGGCCTAACACAATCCACATAGCTCTGCATGGAGCACAGAGGCCTGCTTCTTTTTGCACAATGCCCCACACAGTGGGCAAAGTGCAAATAAATTGCTTACTGCATTGGGCATTGTAAATAGGCCCTAGAGAGACTGCCTGAAAATTATTGAAATCAGATAGCACTCACGCTGCAAAATGTGCTTTCTTTTGGTTTATTGAAATCTCCACACAACATTCTGGGGGATCAACCCCCTTTCTCAAGTGTTCTTACAAAAAGTGAACAGAAACAGGATTTCTTCAATAATGCAAACATTAAGGGGCAGATTTACTAAGGGTCGAATACTGTGGGAAGTAAAATCCTTTTAATTTGAATATCGAATTTGAAGTATTTTACCACAATTCGATTGATCGAACGATCAAATAGAAAAAATTTGATCGATCGATAAAATTGTTTGAATCGAAGATTTTAACCATTCGATAGAATTTTATTATTAGATCAAAAATAATGAAACCCAATTTGGTAGCTTTGATATGGCGAACTAGGCAGTCGAATAAAAATTTAAAGCGGAAGTACTTTGACTGTCGAATAGATTTTTATTTAAATTATTCGAATCATTCAATTCAATCGAATTTTCAAAATTCACTGGTCAAATTGGTCTTCAAAAACATTAGAAAATTCTAATTCAAATCTTATTTTGGATGTGTTTAATGGAGGAATTCTGACTTCAGCAGGATTTGGATTTGGCTGAATCTGAATCCTTAAAATCACGTGAATTTTTATCACAAAACAAGGAAGTAATTTTTTTTTTTAACTGTGTGCTGCCATGCGCCATTCTCTTTAACACTTCCAGATCATCATCTGTATATTATTAAAAAAAGTTGTATAGTGCCAACATATTTTGTTGTGTTGGCATATGCAAATTAGTATTCAGTGTGGCTGAATCTTTCACAGGGGATTCAGCAGTTTGTCCAAATCCCAAAATAGTGGATTCAGTGTATTTCCCTAGTTTAAGAATTAGTCTGTTTTTTTCTTATTTGGATTTAGGAGGAAGTTGATGCTTTTGCTTAAGATTAGAGAGTAATATATATTACATTACTTATATATTACAACCCCTGATTAATAACCCAGACTTTGCTCCTAGTATGGAACCTGGCTCATTCAACAGGTGGAATTGATGGGATAACAGACCAACCAGAATCAAAGATTTTATAATTAATAACAAGATCATGCCTCTTAGAGATAAAACCACTGGGGACATATGAGGATACAGACAATTATATTTCTTTATACAAAGAAATATATGTAAAAACTGGTCCAGACCTTTAACTCCCTAGGAGGAGATGTTAGTGTCTCCATTTAAGAATAATAAACCACTAGTTACTCTGATCCCGATCAAGCACACAAGAGGAAAAATTTTCCCACAAATGGGAAAAAGAATTAGATCTAAAAGTTAATCCAGTAGTGTGGAACATAATCTTTTTGTCCATATTTAAAACAGTTAAGGCATCAAAAATCAGGGAAGCAGAGTACAAATTAATTACCAGATGGCACTATACCCCGGCCAGATTATGTAAAATGAATTCTAACATAACTGACTTGTGCTGGAGGTGTAACACTACAGCAGGTTCTCACTCCCATATTTGGCTTACCTGTCCAATTTTGGACAAATTCTGGACATCCGTAATTTCAATAATATCACTAATTGTAACATAGACATACATGAACAAAGTCACATACTTCTACATTTTTCCACTGTGGAAAATAAAAGAATTACAGATAGTCTCACCTTATTTCTACTGCATGCTGCTAAAGTGCTCATACCTAAAAAATGGAAGCTATTGGATCCCTCTACTTTCACTGAAGAAATAAAACAAATGGAGGAAATCACTCTTATAATGTATAATCAGAGTGATAAATTTTGGGACACATGGGCACCTTGGATTTATTATACAGGTTCGTTAATGACCAAAGCGGAATAAAGTAGATGTACCATCCAGTTGACCCTAGACTAACAGATGCTAGCCTAGACAGGGATAGTAGGTTAAGTAGTCTTAACCTGTGACAAATTGAGAGATTAAGGGGCAGATTTACTTAATTCACATGAATGATTAGAAATTCGATCGAATTTTCAAAAAGATTCAAATTTTTCGAATATTTCTGAAGGCCACTTCGGTCATCAAATTTTGAAAATTTGATCGAATCAACTGATTTGAATAATTCAAATAAAATTATATTATATTCATCAGTCGAATTACTTGCCCTTTAAAATTTTATTGGACTGCCTAGTTCACCAGATGAAACCTACTGAATTGCTATTAAACCATATGGGAAGCGAATGGTTAAAATATAATTTAGGATATAATTGTTCAATCGTTTTTTTTTTTTTTTATTCGATCATTCGATCAATCGAATTGCAGTAGAAACCTTCAAATTCGATACTCGAACTTGAAGGTTTCAAATTCGATCACAATTTGATTGGTCAAATTTGAGGGTAAATTCACCCTCTAATAATTTGACCAATAGTAAATCTGTCCCTTAGACTTAGAGATGTATAATGTTCTGTATTATAGCAGTACATACATTCTTTAGGTAAGGGCTAAGCGGCAAAATAATTTTTCATAGGAGTGTATTATTGTTGCAACTGGCCCAAGCTGGAAGTTACTGAAAAGTTATAGAAAACCTTATGCGAATTATATTCACAACATCATTTATTTATTAGTGAGGTGTTAGCAATAACTTATTGTTTGAAATTGCATGTATAATTAATGTATAATTTATTTATGTTTTACAGAATACTATTATTTATAACCCCCACCTATCCCCCTTTTTTTCTTCTGTAACCTACCCCTTTTCTGCATTTAAAAATAATAAAGAAAGAATTATCAGAAGATTAGAGAATAATAAAAAAGCAATAAAAGGAGGAAAATTCATAGGCTCTTGAAATGTTTAACTTTTTGGTATTTTGTATATAGGCTATGGAGGTATCTCTATGCCTTTAAGGCATTTTCACAAATAAATCAGCAGACTTCCCAGTAAGATTGCATTTTCATTGTGGTTATTTGTATCTCCTAACAATTTGTGGTCTGGGGTCTGTTTTAAAGGTGGTTCATGTATTTTTGAGCCAGTAAGGAACTGTACTTAGTCCTATGACTGCAGTTTCTATAGTAGGCCTGCTACTGTATGCATTTTGGGCACATCAGGAATTAAATATATTGATATCTTAGATTGAGTTATGTAAGGAGTGTTTTTGTAAGGATACATATTTAAGGGGGCATGGTTAGACCAAATTATAATAAAAATACAGTTCCTATTAATTAGGGGGCAGGTTTATTCAGGGCTGGAACTAGGGGTAGACAGGGTAGGCACGTGCCTAGGCCGCAAAGCTGGAGGGGACACCAGGCATGTAAGTTCTCTGCCTCCTACCCCTAGTCCAGTTCTGGCATGCGCTTGCCTCCTTGTTTCGCATTTGCCCTATCCTTGTGTGCAGCTTTTTGTGCATGTGTGTTTTGGCGTATGTAGTTGCCTGGCGCTGGGTTTATTAAGGTTTGAATTGTAAATTTGAATTAAAATTTTGAGTTGATTTTTTGGTAAAAACTCCAAAAAATAATAATTCAAACTCAAATTCAAATTTGAGATTTATCGAGAACTATCCACTAGGATAACCTTTGATCACTCTGAGACTTTACCTTTTTTGTAATTTTTACCACTGATGAAGGTAATGTCATGGTTGAAAAGTGTTGGGCATTTTTATACTATGTGACTAGATATTGATACATGTTTCTATATGGTTTTGCATTGTGTAATCCCTTTTGAAAGTTTATTACTGATTTGAGATCCTTCAGTGGGCTGATTCCTGAAGCACTGCATTGTACTTTTCTCCCTAGGGTGTGCAGAATGAAAATGAACTGGTTTTGATCTTATTTTAGCAGTATCTCTCATATTCCTACCATAGATACTGTACAAAGAGGCAAAAACGTAATGCTCTCCCTTAGCTCAGGCCATGGAGGAATATATAAAAGAAAATCTTTACAGGAGCTTTATAAAACCTTCTGTTTCTCCTGCTGGTGCTGGGTTTTTTTTTTTTTTTTTTTGTTAAAAAAAAGATTGTCTTTTTTTACTTTGCATAGACTACAGATGGTTAAATATGATTAAAAAAATTGTTATTCACTCCCTCTAATATCTTGATTTTAGGGGGTCTTATAATTTAATCCAGATCAAGGAGGGGTTTGAATTGAAGACAGCATTTAATACTCGGGATGGGCACTATGAGTATCTAGTAATAACCTTTGTAGCACACCTGCTGTCTTCCAGGAATTTGTAATTTATATATTTTGCGACCTCTTGGAACACTATGTAGTAGTATACTTAGATGACAGAGCATTGCTGCCATATTTGTGAGGCACTTCATAGATTGTTATATAATCAGTAATACTCTAAGGTGAAAAAAATTTATTTTTGAGGATTCCTTCTGTTCATTAGGGTACATTATTTCTCAAAAAGGCCTGGAGGTGGATCCATCTAAGGTTGTAGGCTGGGCACTACTCCTTTCTTTACATGCTATTCAGAGATTTTTGGGTTTTGCCATTTATTATAGACAATTTATTAGAGATTTTTCATCACTGGTGGGCCCAATTACTTCCTTGACCAAGAAGGGAGCAGATCCACACATGTGGCCTTTAGAAGCTGTAAAGGCTTTTAAACTCCTGAAAGAGGCATTTATCTAAGCTCTCCACCATCCAGATACTGCTCTTCCCTTCCTGGTCAAGCTTGATACTTCTGAAATAGGGGCCAGGACAGTCCTCCTCCAGCAACACCCTGTTTCTGGTAAGGCGCATCCTAAGATGTGCCTTTTTGACTTGGAAATTTTTTCCTACAGAGGTCAATTACGATATTCGTAACTTGGAAGTATTGGCCATTAAATTGCTTTTTGAAGAGTGGAGACATTTGCTGGAGGGAGCTAAACATGTGTTTGCCATTTCTACAGATCATAAAAATCTGTTATATAGCATATTGAAACTGCAAAGTGTTTAAATCCTAGACAGGTTAGGTGGGCACTGTTTTCTTTTATTCTGACGTATGGGCCAGGTTAAAAAAAACTTGGAAGACAGATGCCTTATCCAGAAGTTTTGTTTCTAACCCACAAAAGGTTCTTGAACCTGAACCTATTATTTCTAAGGAGGTGATTGTAGCAGCCCAGAGTCCAGATCTGTTTACATCATTGGGGTAAAGTGAAGTTAGAGATCACCACAGTCTGCAAGCGTGAAATACCACCTTTCTCCATTAATTTCTAGGGGCTTTTTAAAGGCGTTTTTTCACCCTTTGATAAATACGCCTTACAAAAATCCCATAGAAATACATGAAGAGAGATGTACTGCTAACATACCACCTGCCAAATTTTTCATTCCAGGTGATTTAAGTGTAGTTGTTTTGTCCGAAACTCATGAATCTAAATTAACGGGACACCCTGGTCAAAGTAATACCTTTTATCTAGTGTGCTCTGGTGGCCAATTTTAAAGCAGGATGTTAATTTCTGTTCTGCACGTCAAAGTTGTAAGCTGTCCAGGTCCTTACCTGAGGGTTTGCTGCAATTGCCTCCTGTTCCTGAAAGACCATGGACCTATATATCCATGAGCTTCAGGAATAAAAATACCTGGCAGGTGGTGGAGATGCCCACCATCTCACCTGCTGGGATACCCTTTTCTGCCTGTATGATGCTGTGCCAGGTTGCGTGGCTCTTCAGGGAAATCTAGAAACCCTCGAGCGCCAAGTGACCTCATTGTGCAGTGGCGAGAAATTCAAATATTTAAAGGGCACTCTCTCTAGTTTGCATTGCCCAATGAAAAGGTTCCTTCCGTGTTCCCGGGTGCTTTCTAGTGTGGTTTCTGATTGTGTTTTCCATGTATTGACCCTTGCCTGTCCCTGACATTGTTTATTGCTGCCTGAACTGACCCCTGCCTGGCTTGACAACTCTTCTGTTTTTGATTTCGTACCATGTTGGATTCTGTCAATGCTTGACCTTAGCCTGTGACCTCGACCTTGCTCCTGATACTCCCTTTGGTACTACATTGCCTGTGTGGTTTGACCCAGCTTGTTTCTTGACTCCATTAACAGCTCCCCTGTTCTATCTGTACATGTTTGGTCCCTGTGCTTGCCCAGAATGATCTCCCTGGTGGTGGGTCTCATCAGCAATAATGACGAGTCACCATACAGAGATGAGGTGCAACGGTTAACAGACTGGTGCAGAGCCAACAACCTATCTCTCAATGTAGACAAAACAAAGGTGTCCTCCTGGCAGAGAACCTCACCTGTTCGCAAAACACCATCTACTATGCCGAGAAAGCCGAACAGTGCCATTAGTTCCTGTGCAAGCTGAGGAAATCCCATCTCCCACCATCCATACTCATAACCTTCTACAAAGGGACTATCGAGAGCATCTTGAGCAGCTGTATCACTGTCTGGACTGGGAATTGCACTGTCTTGGAGCACAAGACCCTACAGAGGATAGTGAAGACAGCAGAGAAGATCATGGGTGTCTCTCTTCCTTCCATCATGTACATTTACACCACTCACCAGCATTCTGGCTGATCCAACACACCCCTCACACTCACTGTTCACACTCCTGCCTATGGAAAAAAGGTACCGAAGCATTAGGACCCTTACTATCAGACTGTGTAACAGTTTCTTTCCCCAAGCCATAAAGCTCCTGAATACTCAGGGACCGGACAGATCTTGCGTGCACACACACACACACACACACACACACTCCATTTGACCTTATTATATAGCACAACATTACACAGCCACTGTACGCCATTGTATAAATAAATAGCCATTGGATACAATTGTTCTCTATGAGCACATCTGCACTTTATCATTTTCTTACTACTATTACAATGATACACTCATCATGTCTGACATTTAGCATTTTTTACTTTACATATTACATTTGCTGAGTGTACACTGTCTTGTCCTGTCCCTGAACTATGCTGTCCCATTTTGCAGCAGTTGCACATTTTTGCACTTGCACTTTTTGTCTGTTGTCCGGTACTTCTATGTTGTGTGTAGCACCATTGTCCTCCAGTTATGGTTGATAGGGAGTCCCTCTCTCAACAACTGAAATATTGTTTAAACAATGAGCATGCCTTTCCTCCTCCTTTAACTATAAATATTCTTTTTTTTTTTAAATACAAATCTAAAAAGCACCCATCTCAACAAATGATTCATTACATCAGTCTGTTCTTTAATGGCACCTGGTTTTTGGAGTTAGAAATGTTCAAATGCTGCAATACAAAATGCTACCTTGTAAATAGATATGTATATTCACCATTAAAGTAAAATATTCATTGTAATATAAAAATCCATGTACCATAAGTTGTACGTCAACCATTTTTCAATTTTACATTCTTCTCATTTAGTATATTAAACCAGCTGTTAGATGGTATTGATTACTATAATTCAGCTGTAATTGGAGCTATAGAAATCCAATTGCAAATATTGCAGTTACTTTAGAATGCAATACCATTAACAAGACAAGGTCAAGCAATAAAAAGTGTACAGGGTTGTCAGGCCTTGCAATGTATTAATCTAAAACAATTTTTTTCTCCCCATGCACATTTCTTTATATTCATCTTAAGGGAGGCAGTAAAGTAATATTATGGTATTAAATTGTGTCATATTTATGAAATCTATATTAAAAGTATAACATTTCTCATCCTTTTGTTAATTTTCAGTTTTTTTCTGCACTCAAACCAAAGAAACAAGCCAGAGGTGCATGAACAATTGTGTAGTAATATACAAATGGAGGATCAGCACTCACTGTAGTCTGGTGATAAAAATGTTGATTTATTTGACATAATTTTACATTTTATCCAACATTTTGGTCTCATGTGGGGACCTTTCTCAAGGATATTGTGCAATATGAGTGTTACAATTAAATACCCACCCCCATCGGGTACGTTTGGCACCAAGATGACATCATGAGTCTATATAAGGAATGTCAGTTGAAAATATTTCCTTTGCTCCTTTCCAACAACATGTGTAATAATTGATCACACCATCAGGTGTGATTATCCAAACTTCTTGTGCATGTATGTGTCTGTTTTGTATGAAACTTCTTCAAAAAAAAGGAAAAAAACTATCTTTTGCATATAAACAATAAATAAACATTTTTACTTACATAGTTGTAAGATATTTAATTTCTTAGCCACATAGATATTATGTTTAGGCTCCTGTGGAGTGGAAAATACAGAAATTAGGTCAAGAAACAATTCAGTTGTAGTTGCCCATTTAACCCCTTTGGGGTAACACAATCCAACTCGTAAATCCAAAAGGACTCACATTTTAATAGCAGATTTTCAACATCACCATCCCTGGGTGTTTTAGGTATGTGATCAATGGGCATGTATTTAAATTGAGAGGGGTCATGTCTGGCTTCATGACAGTGTTTTGCAACTGGTTGCTGGGCAATTTCCTGCTTATTAGGACTTGCCTGTCCATATCCAGTGCTGCCCTTATGCTAGCCCTATGCCTGCTGATCTTGTCATATATATATACCATATTCAAGTTTTATATGGAAAAGTAACTAAATCAAAATCTTTGTCAAATAAGCATTTTCTCAATGTTTATAGGACTCAGGGCTGGAACTAGGAGTAGGCAGAAAAGACACCTGCCTAGGGTGCAACAAAAGGGGGGCGCTGGGCAGGTATCTGTCTTCTGCCTACCTTTAGTCCATGTTCGCTGCTCTCCCTTCTGGTGCTTCCCCTCCCTTTCCCCTGCCCTCTGGCACTCTGCACATGTGTGCATGGGCACGTGATCACCGAAGGAAATGTATATGTGTGAGCACGGGAGGGGAGAAGACAGTGACCGGCCAAGTCGCCTCGGGTTGCTTGGTCCAGCACTGATAGATCCCCATAGATGTTATTTACCAAGGGTGCAAATTCTAGAGCACTAATTGGTACTCACCTAACAAGCATTTTCTTCCTTGGTAATGCTTTGCTCTTCTCCTTGCATCAGGCATTATAAGCAGACCACAAGTGCCAGGAGGCAAGTGCCATATGGTGCCCTATTAAGGCCGGTGTCTCTTGGCATTGCCTAACTTGCATTTCTGAATGTCACAAGTTAGAGGATGAGTAGTGGCAGTAGGTGGAATCCTGTATGCTACAAAATAGCGTACATAGGTTTGCAGAAGTGTGCACACTGCCCAGTGGGTCAGAAATTGTGTTACCACATGACAAGTATTTCACCAGCCTAGCCGGTAAAATACCAACCAAGGCCAGAGTTGATATTACAAATTTACTGACAATGTACGTGGCCAGGGTGGCAACCCCTTATGTCTTTATTTTTATAGACCATAGAAATCTAGGACCAAATGCTATGGTTCACAGTAGATTTGAGAAAATACATTTCTGTTGAAGAAAACAGATTGCTACTATTGTAATTGCTATTGTAATTTATTTCAGCATAATGATCAAGGGCTCATGTTGGTAAACTAATTTTCAACACTCAAGTTGATAATTATGTTCATTTATTTTTTTCTAAAAAATCTATACACTCAAAATTAACCTTAAACTGTGTTTTAATGAGATTTTAAATAAACATAATACACATGAAATGATGTAAGGATACAGGCTTTGTAGCTGTTATTGTTAATACCTAAGCCAGTACCATCTGACAAAAGCAACTTGAAATAATACTGCATTTATTCAAAATGGCCATACCCATTTCACAGTTTTCTAGATTAGCAATGCTTAGTTTGGTTTCTTGCAGCAGGTCTAAGGCACGCAGTCCCTTAAGGTGCATAAATATAATTTTCAGCTTGTTTTTATGGAGTAGTTTAAAGTGCTGTCATGTATAAATTAAGCTCCCCCTTTATAATGGCAGAATAAATGTATTCAAAATGGTCACACTGTAGGTGGGAATTATTTTCTGCCTGACTTAGCAGTATAAATGCCAGATTTTTGTTTACAGGAAATGTTAGCTTCATTGAGCCTGCAAGTACTTCTAACAAGCTACTAAATTGAAATGCTGACCAATGCTTGTTCTATGTAAAACGCAGCCAAAGGCACTAGATTCTGTACAACAAGGTACTGAATATGTGGAGCAGTCTAAAATAATATCTGCATTATTCTGAAGCCAACATATTCATCAACTTTGCCATACTAGTCACTTCTAAGAAATTTATGAGCTATAATTAAACTGACTACTTGTGACTATTTGTTAATGTAAAATATTTCATTATTTGTATTATATGCTGTAATCTGAATAATGCATGTCAGTTACAGCTTTTAACAGTTACATTATTTTGTGGGTGATGATGTAGTTTTTTATCTTCTTACACTAGTCAGCAAAACATGCTTGGTGCTGTAGATTACTTTATGGATGCACGAAAAAGAAATGATTTGATGTTGTGAGAACGGATGGAGTCCAGGGTGCTTGAAATGACTGTGCTGCAATTATAGCAGAAAGATTCAGGGAATAAAAAGGAAGAATTTATTAAGCGATATTCATTAAATATCCCTGAAAATATATCTCAATTTAAAGGGTTTATTTTTTATATTTGTAGATTTAGCTCTGTTTAAGCTAAATTCACAGAAGTCTAGGTAGTTTAACTAGACTACTGTAAGAAAGTTCCGAAATATAAAACTAAGCAACTGTGTATATAGAAATAATATGTTAATATGAATCCAACAAATGATTTGGCGTTTTATATGAATGTGAATTAGTCACACCTACTCTAAAAAAAACCTTTCTTGATTTTCTTTTTCTTTTACTTGGTCACTTTTCAGCTACGCTCTCTCTTTTTCTTTCTCTCTCACTTTACCTATCCTTTTAACCTTTGAGAACATGCTGTTTACAGCTGCTTCACCTACACCAAAGTATATAATGATCCTCTGTCTATTAAAGCTAAAAGACAATTCTCCATGCTCCTTGACCTCTTTGCTGCTTTTGACACAGTGTCTTACCAGCATCTCTATACCAATTTAACGGATCCTCTCTGTCTCATTTTGGATGAAACCTCCTCACCACTTAAACTTTCATCAGGGTCCCTCAAGGCCCTGTTTTTAAAACACTAATCTTCTCCTTATACACTGTATCTCTGGTCAATTAAAGAGCTCTTGATGAGCTGGTTGATGGGAACAAAGAAACAGCAGAGATTCTGAACTGTTATTTGTCGTATGTCCACGCAAATGAGGAACCAGCAGTAATGTAACTAAACGCTACCGGGCCCGGTGACGGATGTGGACCACACCCCTCTAGATACAGATGCAGTCACTTTGGATTGTAAGTTTAATGCGTCGTGACTTAACTCATTTATCTCATTTATCCAACTTAGCACAGAATATTGTGTCACAGCATCCCATCCAATTAAAGAGTTCACCATTGAAAACAATGGTGCTTTAGTATGCTAATGAAAAGGTTAAATGCATTAAATGAGTTAAGATAACTTTAGATAACACAGTTTCTTCAATTAGTCCTGAGTCATGACGCATTTAACTTACAAATCCAAGTGACTCTATCTGTATGCTAGATGTGCATTAACCTTACCGTTAACCTGCTGTGGTGCAGTCTCCGTTGGGCCCTGAGGGGAAGCGGGCCCTAGTGCTATTGCACCCCCTGCTCTTCCTAGTAGTTATGCCACTGGGAACCAGAGAAAGATGTTAATAGTCCCAGTTATAGTAATACAACAGATGGTACATGGTTTGCCCAAGAGGCATTCAATAGAGACTAGAAAATGTAAACCTAAACAAAGGTCGGGGACGAGATGGTATTCATCACAAGTACTAAACTAGCTTAGCTCTAGGATTGAAAAACCTCTTTTTTTGGGCTACATTGAGACCTGGCATGAAGCTGAAAGACTGGTGAATTGCTAATCTGTGTCAGGTATGGATTTGCAGCGACATTCCATACTTCCCCAGCTGCAAATTTTCTTGTGAAACTGCAGTATAACATTTGGCGCAAAAAATTTAGCTGTGACAAAAAATACGCCAAAACCAAAGTTTCGCCAGGACAAAAAAGTCGGCACAAGAAAATGCATTTGAAGTAAGAAAAAAATGTTGCAGATGTAAAATGCTTATTCACTTCAATGCGTTTCTAAAATTTGCTCATCACTAGATACTTCACTTCATTGCAAATAAAAATACTATGTGTTTGTGTCAGCATGGTTTTAGTGTACAAGATCTTGCCAGGCTAATTTAATTTCATTTTATGACAAGGTGAGCAGGGACCTTGACTATGGGATGATAATAGATGTAATCTACTTAGACTTTGCTAAAGTATTTGATACAGTACCACACAGAAGGTTACTGTTTAAATTAAGGAATGTTGGTATGAAACATACTGTAATTGTGGTGTTTATACAAATGGCCTGTGGGTGTCACTGTGCACATTACTTGTATTATGTAGATACACACTACTTTCTGTACAGTTTGAGAGAGATAGAGTTCAAGTTACTGCAGTTTTGTAATAGTTGCATGAACCTGGTAATAAAGCACTGTTTTACCCTGCTCATCTTCGGCTACCAAAACAAAACCGATTGGCGACAGGATGTCTCTTCTACCTCTGCAGCAGCCTGCACCTTTTCTTTCAAACCCTGGTGAGCCTACCATACCTTTTACTGCTTGGATCCATGTGTTTTATAATTACATTATTGCTGCGGACCAAGAGGAGATTTCTGCAGCTAGAAAGCGTGCTTTACATATTCACTGCCTGGGAGCAGAGGGACAGCATATATTTTATACATTACCATTGCCTGATGAGACCTAGAGGTGGGCATTGAAAGTAATATTTCTATTTTTACTGACAATACTAAATTCTGACTGATTTGCTGACTGATTTGACTAAACTGGAAAAATTGGCAGCAAAATGGAAAACGAGGTTCAGTGTTGATATATGCAAGGCAGAAATAGTATAAATGCAAGTTATACACTAAGGGGCCGTTTATCAAAAATCAAAAGTGATTTTTTTTTCAACATTTTTTTGCACCCAAACAAACATATTTGAGTTATATTTTAGAAAATGTTAATGTCTGTGAATTAATAAAAAAAAATATTCAAAATTCAACTGTAAAAATTAATTTTTAAAATGAAAACCCGATCAATTCAACTTAGGGCAACTTTGCAAACCCCGAAGTGATCCTGCCAACAAAAATATGAATCAGTCAGTATGGGGAGATAAGTCAACAGCAGTAGAGGAGATTTGTCGCTGGGCAACTAATCTCCCCACCTGCCTCCAACCTTAGTTGTCTAATTCCAGGCAAAATATTAGTCCTCTCATTAATTGTCTGAGACTATAGGAGCATCCTACTTATTGGCCTACTACTCATTTACTTAGCCTCTCTACATTCCATTCTGGCACTGTGGTCCTCTTTATGGAAAAAAGGTCCCCTGCTATTTGTCTATAATGTCCTCTCATGTACTTGTAAAGTATAATCATGTCCCCTAACAAGCATATTTTCTCCAGAGAAAACAAACCCAACCTTGGCATCTCAAAATAGAGCTGCAAGACTCACCTCACCCACAAAACCATGTTTAATGCACCAAATTCCTGCATTGCCTACCAACACATTCCTGCACCAAATTTGAACTTTAAGGGGCCCATTTAAATTTGAATTTAAAAAATTTAAATTTCAAAATAATTTTGGGCTACTTCGAATTGCCCAAAATTAATTTTAAATTGAAAAAAAAGGAAAATTAGAATTTTCAAATTTCGAAGTACTGCCCCTTTAAACCCCTTTAAATTTGACTATTAGCCACCTTAAAGCTGCCAAAGGATGAAGGATTTGAAGGATTTTGCACAAAATCATTCAAATCCTTTGATTCAAACTATGCGATCAAATAATTCAAAACATTTTATTCGGTTGAATACGGCCGATTTCGATCGAAAATGGCCATATTCGATCAAAATTGACCCCCCCCCCAAAAAAAAAATTTGATGGTCTAATTTCGAAGTTTTTTCACTTCAAAATTTGACCAATAGTAAATCTGCCCCTTAGTATTATAATTGCTACACTGATAAATATGCATATACCAAGAACATCCACTAAATCATTTTAATTGTTAATACAATAATTTAATAACTGTTCAATGACACACCAAAGTAAAATATACATCTTATAAGCTAAGCATTAATGTTTATGAGCTGACATGCGCATGGAGTACTAGTTAAATAAAAATATTCAATGGAAGTTATTAATAAATATAATAAAGAATCAGTGATATATTACACAAATTACATATCTTGTTTATAAGGATTTTAGGATTAGGATTGTTTAAATGCATCTGTAAATATAAGAAAAAAATAGCATAACATTTTTTAACTTAAATGAAAACTCAACTATGCCTCTGAATTATGTAGTCCTGACACATTCTGAGAGTTGAGCTGAAAGTAGATTATCCGCCTCTAGGCTAAAATAGGAGCCAGGATAAAAGGTTAAAAAAATGAATCTAGAGTGTTCTGCAACCTTCAATTTCATTTTCTTACACATAAGTAACTTTGCTGCCTGTGGCCATTGGAGTTTGTAATTCTTTTATTGTCAAAATATCTTCCAATGCCTCTATGAGTCACATCCTGTATTGAGCCTACTTGATAATCTATTCCTTAAACCGTTTTCTGCAGCTTGAGACTGAACCATATTTAGCTGTGAACCCCAGAGGACAGCTGTAGACATTTCAAGTAAAAGGCAAAGAAGAGGATATTTCATTGTTGGAAATAACTTATCACTAATTATAGGTTTGTCAGGGGAAAGAATGGAAAAAGTAACGAGGACACTTTCTTAAGGTATTACGGTTTTCTAATTGATATAAAAACATGTATGCTCTGATCATTCATAGGTCAGAGATGGAATATGCCATCATTGTCAATATGGGGTCTAGAATTATTTCAGAACCTCGATCTTGTATTTTTGCTTAGTTAGGTTTTCCCTTGATAGCCATGTCGTTTTTCTCAATGTCTTTGTTTAAAAAAACAACAAATAAAGTGAGGTATCACTTGCTAATTTATGCCTTTCTCAAGAACATAACAGATATTTTTTTTTAAAGTACACTGAATAGAGAATGATTTTTTTTAACAAGAATTTTTTCCCACTCTGCTATGCAGCTGTGTTTATACATGCAATGCCAATTGTATACTATCTTTTACCAATTTCAGTGAAAAATACATATTTAATTATGTTTTGCTTCTACAGAGGCCATGTTGAGAGTCATTATCTGAAGAGATTTATTAAAACATTGATTATGCTACTGACAGATATTTAACATCAGTTTGTTTATCATTAAATACATTGACAAAGTCTTTTTTTGTTTACTTTAATTTTTGTTTTTATTAGTGGCTGAAAAAGAAAATACATAATACTGCACTGTAGTTTGCAGCTGAGCTGTTTTAAATACAGTAAGTGGGAACTCTACTTTCTGTATATTTTATACTAACACATGAGGCATTACAAATATACATAGATCAGATATTTTTTCTATAAGAATGTCCATACAGTACATTTATGATGCAACTTTTTAAAACAGAGTTAGCTTACAGCATTAGCTTACATTTTCGAATTTTGGTAATTATTATGGTTTCATGGAAAAAGAGGTTGATTGCAAAGAGAATAAACAATACAGAATACAAAAGAATGAATAAAATTTACCTGTACTATTTTGTAAATTTGAAGTAAGCAATCCTTGTGTATTACTGATCATCATAATCCAAGTAAACAGTACAGAGCTATTTAGAAACTAACAAAATCACCAATTCAGTATAAAATAAGGATTTCTGAATCTAACTTAATTGTGTACAGTAGCAGGGCATAAATATGTGCAGCCACTACAACTGGTGTGAAATCAATGAGGAGGTGAGGTCAATAGAGGTTAATTAGCACCATTTAATTGCAACGCCATGGCACTGTCTTAGTAGAGCTCTACAAACTGGCTTGAGCTTATATATTAAAAAAGTTTAATCTTGAATATTTGACATAATAATGTAAAAGGAAAACAACTTGAGTGCAGTGAAATCACAATGTACCCTTCATTTTCCAAGAGTCTGACAAATTTGGAATTTGAAGTCTTGAAAATTCAAATTGAAATATAGCTTGAATTTTGAAATGATGGCTCCCATTGATTTCTACAAGAACTTGCCAGTATTGATGGACATATCTGACCCATTTCCCTTTGCCAAAAATGTTTTTCAACAGTGCAAAAGTTTGCCAAAAATGAATTGAAATCAATAATATTAAGCCTTATATTGTGACATTCTATATGTTCTGAGTAACTGACAGCAGCACAGAACATGTGCAGTGAATCTGCAGAAAAGAATATGGGGACCTACTGGAGAATCTTCTGAGGCACAGATCTTCCCTACTTAAGGGATGTGGTTGCCTTGGACTTGTACGCAAGCCCAAAACTTGTACAAAAAAAGTACAACATGTATTTATACTTCCTACTTCTTTAGTTGATAGTGATGGGCGAATTTATTCGCCAGGGGCGAATTCGCGGCGAATTCCCGCGATTCGCCGCTGGCGAATAAATTCGCGAATCACCAGCGAAATTTCGCTTGCCGAAAATTCGCCGAAAACGAGTCGCGCGTCAGTCGCGCGTCATTTTTGACGCGACGCGACGAAAACGACGCGACGCGCGCCGAAAACGACGCGACGCGTCAAAGTTGACGCGACGCGCGACAAAATCGTCCCGCGACTCGTTTCGCGAATTTTTCGCCAATGAAATTCGCGAATTTTTCGGCGAAGCGAATCGCGGGAGATTCGCCCATCACTATTAGTTGAGCTTTAGTTATCCTTTAATAGGTTTTATAAAAACCTGCCTAAAGACCAGCATGACTGTTTGGGGTCATACTAAGGGGCAGATTTACTAAATTCACATGAAGGATTCGAAGTTCGATCGAATTTTCAAAAAGATTTGAATGTTTTTGAAGACCATTTCTACCAGTGAATTTTGAAAATTCGATTGAATTGAATGATTCAAATAATTCGAATAAAAATCTATTTGAATATTCGACTATTCGACAGTCGAATTACTTCCCCTTTAAATTTTTATTTGACTGCCTAGTTCGCCAGATCAAAGCTACCGAATTGGGTTTCATTAAATTTGATCGAATGTTTCGAACGATTTTATCGATAGATCAAACATTTTCTATTCGATCGTTCGACCAATCGAATTGCTGTAAAAATCCTTCGAATTCAAATTTTTTTTTATTACAAGCGCTGTCTTTGATTATCAATCCTCCTTACCATAACAATGAAATAATTTTTCAATTGAAAATAAAAATCATATATGTATTTAAATATGTATATTAAATGTGTATATATATATATATATATATATTATATATA
The DNA here is from genome assembly GCA_024363595.1 of Xenopus borealis. Lineage (NCBI taxonomy): Eukaryota > Metazoa > Chordata > Amphibia > Anura > Pipidae > Xenopus > Xenopus borealis. The sequence continues at coordinate 36,295,254 of CM044438.1, forward strand.
TACACATATAAATAAATATAGTCATTCTCCAAAGGATGACACACTCCAGGGCTTCATAGTAGTATCAATTCATAGTAGTATCAAAAAAGTTAAGTCAACGTTTCAGTCCAATACGCACCTTTCGCAAAACATGAGAAAATATATATAAACCAAAATGTTGCAGTTGCACTTATGGCATATTAGAACAAAAGCACCCCCAAATGAATAGACACACTCACTCTGTAATGCACTGATACCAATGATAATATAGCCATAAATCTAGCATTTTCTGTCAGAATAAATACAGAATTCAGTTGGTTAACACATTATGGAACGCTATACCAACTCAAATTCCTTATGATTAGATTTTATAGGTCTTGTAGAAAGAGTGAAAAGGAAATCTCATCTGGCACACCTTATAAATAGTTTTTTAGAAATATCTACTGACTTGGTAAGCCACATTGTTAATGACAGATTAATTCTAGCATACCATATCCTTTTCTTGCTCAGGATTTGTTCTGTATTTCTGACCTACAGGGAAATTATATACAAATCAAACTACAGATATTCTTATTCTCCTGCATAACAAGTTTACAAGCTCCAGGATAACATTTTTTTTTAACATTTCATGCTTCGTGTAGTTCATAAACTTACTGGAAGCAAGTATAAGAGATGCTTCACTATTTTATTTTTCATTTTAGTTTTTAATTGAACCACTAGTTTAATTGGTACTGAAGAACCAAAATAATAGAGTGTAAGAAATAAAAAGAACTCTGTATTCATTGTCTTTTGTACCCATTGCTCTGTTTGACCTAGAGCAGAGAAAACCAACAATTTCATTTGATGGAAATGAGGGTAGAAATAAATACTTTAATTCACCTCTTCTAAATTAAAAATTGTTTAACCAGATCAGGAAGTAGTACAGAACTTGCTCTTTGAAAGTTAGTACATTGAATGTAGCTGGCTAAAGTTGCTATTCTTTACAGTGGACATATTATATTTTAATATATCTAGAGCAAATTACTTAAGGTTCTTGCTTTTAAATACTGTATATCATACATATATTGAATAATATATTGTTAAAGAGTCCTGGAATTTTATGAAAATTATGGACCTATTTATTATGCTGTGTATAACAAATGTTTCAGAAAAACAGTGTAAAAAGCTGTGTAAAATAAATGGTTAATTTATCAGGCAATGTGAAGGCAGGCTTTCCCAACTGTTATTTTACAAGTTAAGTTATTTTACAACCCTAGAAGTTAACTTTTAGGGTTCCTAGTGAAACATTGCTCATCAACTGATTGCAGTGGGTATGCATAACAAATTAATTATACATTCTTTAGATGCAACTGCAAAGAACCAGCATAGCTCAGTCCTTACATTAACTAGGCTTTAACAAGGGTACAGAATTACAGTCCATGCTGAATTTGTGATTAGTATTTCTCCCTTCTCTGTCTTGGTTTAGAGGGTAGTAGCTTGGGGTAAGGGAGAACACAACAAATTGAATGTTAATGCTGTTACTGAGGCTGCAAAGAAAGCAATCATACCAAATTTAGTAAAAAGGAAATAAGGTGCTCTGTATAGTTTACTCAAGCAAAGAAGCCACACTTGTTATACCTATATTCAGCTTTCCAGACACTGTCCAAGTACATTGTTCATTGCTGATATTATAATATTTGACAAGGTTTCCCCAAATCGCCTTGAACCCATCAACCTTAATTACACCTTATCAAACAAGATTTATACAGCATAGACAAACTTTCAACAGCATCAGATGCATGATTAATGTAATTCATCACACTAGAGCTAACAAGATAAAATCAATGTTACTGTCTTTAGATGTGAAATCTTTGAAGGAATTAATTGGTATTTTCAGATAAATTTGATTGTGACTGAAAACTTGGAAGCATAATGTTCAGTTAAATATTCAATTCTGTTTAATAACTTGATGTTTGTAATATTTTGCATTTAATATAATATTTTTGTCCAATAAATCTGTGGACAAGTATTTTTATACAGATTTCAATAGCACATTAAAGACAAAGTGCAGAGACGTAGTTGCACTGAGTCAGCAAGATTTTCATTCTTGAACAGCAGAAATTTGACCTTTGGAAATGTTTTTTTCCCCCATTATTTAAGGAATATCAGGTGATGATTAAAGGGATAATTTTTCCTAAATACATTCAGCAATTTCACCTGCAGTGGTTTTACTCCACCTTAGAATTTCACCCACGGTCTGTTTTAGCCCTCCTCAGAACTACCCCTGGAGCTGTCCAGGTATGTGTTTGGAAGAAACTGGCAATGTAAAAGCCATATTTTCATATGAAGAGCAGTTGTGAAAGGGAGCTGTACATGTCATTGCAGAGCTAAAAATGGCTTAATCATAATGTAATTCTGTCTTCCTATGCATTTCTGCAGAATTCTATTGCCACAAGTTTGCTCATTACTAAAATTTCCCACAAGTAATGCTTCTACAGTGAAATAACACAAAATACAATATTCAAACATGGCTAAGAAATTATCCAATAAAATTATATACTCCTTTTAAAAGAGCAATATGCTCAGTTGAGGTCAGTTATAGCCACAGGTAAATGACTAGCAGGTAGAAGCCCACATGCTGTATAACATGGGTAAAGTGGGTAGTTGACTTGTGGATAGACTGGAAAAATTGTTACAAAGAAGGATAATTTATTAACAAAGATGATGGCAATATAACCGTTAAGAGCAAGAAATGAGAATACATAAATCCTTACAATGGGCCAGAGGTCAGAGGCAGGCATCAAACAATAAGCTTGCAGAAGGTTTAGGCAGGCAACTGGCAAGGAGAGTCTGATAGGCAGGCCAAGGTCAGGGGAAATGAGGAACCAGGTGGGAACTCAGAAACAATGGAAGGAATCCAGCATGGAAATTACAGAAACAAGAATATAGCTATATCTGGCTCTGAGGCTTCAATGATCAAGCACCTGGGAGTTGCTTGTAACAGACTTATAAAGCCCCTTAGCTGCTATATTGCAATTACCTGGGTTTAAAGAGGAAGGAGGAGGTAAGCATGAACAAAGTGTAACATGAGAATATTTAACAATATTCATAAGACTGAATCCCAAAGGTCTCCAGTGGCTCAAAAGGGTAATACAGGACCAGTTCAGCATACAGCCTATAGTTTGAATACAAGCATGTCCTGACAACTGAACCCCTTGTTGATCATGAATTCAAGGAAATCAAACTAAACAGGGCAGACCAGGGAAACTGAAGCTACTCCATTTTTTATCCTTAAAAAAAAAACAATTAGATTTCCAGGGCACAGACAGACGTTCATAGTGCAGTGAGGTTATCTGTGCACCAGTAATATAATTATCTTCCTCGCAAGGACCAAACATGTAGCTTCAAGTTTCCGCTAACCCCATTTAGCTTAATATTTTTTTTAAATGTAAATAACTAATAAAACATGGGGCCATGGAATATGTATTGAGCCATCCCCCTGGAATATGTATTGAGCCATCCCCCTTTTTTACATGCTTGAACAAAATATGACATGGTGCTTATGGTTTAATTAACTTTAGAATGTTTCCAGAATACCCCTTGCTCTTGTCTTCTGAAAAAGAATGTCAGTACATAAAGGGAAAATATTGTATCTGATTTTGCATAGGAGCATTGTTTTATAGTCTTATCTCAATTTTAAGAATTAAAAGTGTATATATTGATTTCCTAAAGCAAAACACAACTATTCTGGTCACTTTAAAAGCAATAAACTCAAACTTTAAACAACAGATAATATGGGCTCATCTTGTTTCTATGCTTCATGTGTATGAACACTGCAATGCAATGAGTTATTTTTATTGTAATAGTGTACTTATTTGGAGCTAACAATACATGGAAATGGATAATAAAAACTGAATTGTTGCTGGATTTAATAGGAAACTGAAAAGAAAACATGTTGTAACCTTTGTTCTCTCATATCTAAATTGAATCAGAGTGTTGAGGATTGAGTGATGTGGGTTAAGGAAGACCTCAATCTATTTGGAACGTATAAGCAAATATTGATGTGCAAGATAATTGATCAGAATACAAAAATCAATGTAAGGATATTTGAAAATGTTACATTATTTAAATAAATGCATTGAAGGAGAGAATAAATCACTGAATTTTAATTTTTCCTTATCTGGCCCCCATTTATATATAGCTTGCAGAAAGTCTTTTGAACTATCCAGTATATTGACTCAATAATGGTCTCCAAACTATATGTGCCCACACATTTATAAGATTATATTTTTAATCATTAAATTGGAGTTCACCATCAGTAATATTCCACTGCTCTCTGTTCATTTCTATGGGAGTATATGGGTGTAATTATAAATGGTTTAAACGTGTTCACCATTTCATATTAGGATATTCATCTTACAAATCCAAAAGGAATGAATAGAAAGTGGCAAAATTTTACTGTGGTAAGCTCTGATTTCACATCTAAAACCTGCCCCTTAGCATTAGTCAAATACAAAAATATGCTAAAAAGCCAAAATTCTCTGAAGTTTCCCTTATTCTTCCGACCCAAAAAATACTTATTCTCCTTGAGCACAAAATGCAACAAATGGGAACCACAAACAGTGAGGGTCAGCTAAAGGAAATTGGAATATAGCAGAGAAATAGCTTATGGTGTAGTACTTTGCTTAGTGTTGTAGTACAACACCTCCACCTTTTTCACAGTTTATAAATATGTGTTCTTAATTTCACTATATATTAAACACCACGAGGCAGATTTACTAAGGGTCGAATTCAAGGGTTAAAAAACCCTCAAATTCAACCATCGAATTTTTATACAGTTTTAACCCTTCAAATTCAATATTAAAATTCGAAGGGTTTTAACGATATTGGATTAATTGAACGATCGAAAAAAAAAATTTGATTGATCGATAAAATCGTTGGAATGGAACAATTCAAACTATTTCAGTCATTCAATCAGATTTTTTTTATTTGACTTCACCTTAAGTCTTCAATGTAAAACATCACTTGATAAAGGGCGTGTGTGGCGCGAAACATGTCGTGTCGAGTAGTCAAAATAAATACATTGTAGCAGTTATTCTGCCTTGGATTGCTCTCCTCATTTCCTTGATGTTTTACTTCGACCATTGTATGGTTGAATGATCGAATAGATTTTTATTCGATCTATTCGAATCATTCGATTCGATCGCATTTTAAAAATTCGATGGTCGAAGTGGCCAAACAATTAGAAAATTTAAATTTTTTAAAATATTCAATCGAATTTCGATTCATTCACAAGAATTTAGTAAATCTGCCCCCACGTGTTGATTGTAGGTTGGTACACACAAACGTCTACCAACCGGATCCTTTCTGTAAGTGGAAATATGGAGTGCAGTGATAGTATAAAAACTTTTTATTAAATTAAAAAAAATCTTAAAAAATTTTGCACTCGCACTTTTGCAGTTATAAATCAGATATATCACCCCTTCCTTTCTAGCAGCCTCTGTCCTCCAGATAACATCTCCGTGGTTAGACGCCAACCAGCAGTGTCTCTCCTTCCACGTGTGGATTCCTGGGCACTTGGGAATGATGTCACCTGACGTATTTTGTCACTTCCTCAGAGGTGCTGAATTCTGTTACATGCCACATATGATCTGATACGTTTGTGAGTACCCACCTACCGTCAACAAGTGGTGCTATTATTTTATAGCAGGAAAATGATCATGAAGATAGGATGACATTTTGCTAGGCCTTGAAGTCTAAAGAAGAGTAAGGAATGCTGACTTCTATTGCTTTCCCTCCACAGTGATCAGACCTCAACCTCATACAGATGCAGTCACTTTGGATTGTAAGTTTAATGCGTCGTGACTTAACTCATCTATCTCATTTATCTCACTTATCACAGAATATTGTGTCACAACATCCCATCCAATTAAAGAGTTCACCATTGAAAACAATGGTGCTTTGGTATGCTAATGAAAAGGTTAAATGCATTAAATGAGTTAAGATAACTTTAGATAACACAGTTTCTTCAATTAGCCCTGAGTCATGACGCATTTAACTTACAAATCCAAGTGACTCTATCTGTAGAACATTTTTGGGACACTTGATACAATTACTGCAATAATGTAAAATGTATACAGTGTACATGTTTATGTTGATAGCAGTATGAAAAAGTACAATATTCTCAGGTAAATTTGTAGAACTCACCAGTTGTGAGAAGAGGTCCAGGTGCACTGCCCTGAACCCTCAGAGAAAAGGCATGCACTTGCAAAAACCATTCTTCTAGGCAGGCAGGTTAAATCATCAAAGTAGCTTATTTCAGTGCACAAAGACACAGCCTTACGCGTTTCATATCACCAGGATACTTAATCATAGGCTAAGTATAGCCTATGATTAAGTATCCTGCTGATATGAAATGCGTAATAATGTAAAATGCCCAATTATATTTACTGTAACTTTCATTTTCCAGCTATTCTCCATGGCAGTAAACTTATTGGAGTTTCCTGTTGTTTATCAAAGACATTGCATAATTTATTGTTCCCCACCCTTAACCTGAGGTCTTATTAACAGCAATATGTCCTGGTGCCAATGTTTTTTATAAAAATGTTTTTTGGGGCCCCAATTTTTTTTTTACTTTTAAGCGGGGGCCTGGCACCAATGCTTTAAAAAAAAAAACTTTTATGGGGGCCCTGGTGCCAATGTTTTCTTTTTTACTTATAAGGGAGCCATGACCACCAGGGGTGGGGCTTGGGTGTCAGTGTGGGCCGGGCCCAGGGGGCCCCAAAAATTTTGTTGTGCGGGGCCCCATGATTTCTAATGGCGGCCCTGCCTTGACCCTTGCATGTCCTTGACCACTGCTGAACCTGCCTTTGCCTGTTATTGACCACTCTTCTTCTGTATTGTGCTGTATTGTGGTTTTGATCCTGGCCTGTTTCTCTTGCCTACACTCCTGGTTTCTAATTCTTTATTGCGCTGACTGATTGATTTTGACTCTGAGCCTGTTCTACTAGTATGCTAACTCTTTCCTCGTTCCTCCTGTCACTAGGTTAAACAATGCAATGCAACAATATTCATACACTGGGAAAATGTGGTTCTGTCTAGTAACTAGTACAGTCTCTCTCTCTCCACTCCGGCTGGACAACACAGTTGAGTTCACATGAAATGTTCCTTTTCCCCAGAGCTCATTATTATTTCACAGGTAGTGCTACTTGCCCCAATGTAGCTCTGCTTTAGGATATAGGCTGAAGCTCCCACGTAGCAGGCCCATGAGAAACACCAGTCGTCAAACCTAGGAGACACAAGGGTTGCAACTGGCATCCAACCCTGAATTGAATGCAGGACAACCTTTCCTTCTAAGCTGAAACTCAGATCTGTCCAACTGAGCACAAAACCCAGTTTCACTTAGTACTGCAGCTTTGTCACATTACATGCTGCACTCCCTGTTGTCTCTCTCTCAGCCTCTCGTGCTCTGGCTGGCTGCTGCAGCAGGGGCTCCTTTTATCAGCTCTGTCTGTAACCCTGTGCATTTGGCTCCGGATCACAGACAGAAAAACAGGGAAAGGACTTGTCTGATCCTCTACAGGTACATGTATCAAAGTACATGCATGTCAATATTGTACATCAGAACTTCATTCTGCTTTGTGTAGAGTCCTATCACATTTGGGTTCTTGCTCCCTGATGAAAATCCCACATGGAAAATGGACAAATATTTTTATATAAAAATGTATGAAAATGTGTTGTGGCAACTAATGCTCTGCAAAATTAACTGATCTATAATAATCCCTCCTGTAAATTACCCCTAATAGTACAGACAGACAATATCTATCCATACCTGTGTATAAACAAAAATATGTTTTTAGGATAAGAAATGTTTACTTTAGAGAAAACATTTAGTGTAAGACAAACATGACATACTATAATTAAGAACTGAAACTGTAATCGTAATCATAATCATCCATCTACATATACGGGGAATTTAATATCAGATTTTATGACCTGTGACAAGGGCAGAACTAGGCCCATGCTGATGGAATTAATGTCTAGGGAGTTGAAACATGTTGCTGTGAAGCTCAGTAACATCTAATTGCATCCCTCTTCTTCATATACAGTATTAAAAGGACTGTGTAAACCACACATGCTCACATCCCGAAACAAACTCAGAGAATGCCTTGTATTTGACAGACCACAACTACTTTTCATTTACTTGCAAACACTGTAGAATCTACATCACGAACACTGAAGTTACAGAGAACATGATGAAATACTGGAGATCATCATTTTGATACTAGGGGAATGGTGCATGAGGAAGGCATGGTTGGTAGGTAATGGGTTAACTATAGGTGCAGACACTTTAATATGTGTTGTATATATCTACCTGAAATAAATAAGTATTCATAATGCAGTTTGTGTCACATGGGAACCAATGTACTGTTATCTGTGAACACAGGTGAGCCATAACAGAGTAAAGTCAATGATAATGGATCTGGAATACTCAGATATTCCATTACTGAAAATACAGAAACAAACTGAAACCTAATAGAATTAAAGAAAAAGATCATACAGTTTAATTGAAGCAAAACATTTGTTTTGAAAAAGGAGATTTCTATTTACCATGTAATCCTGAGGTAAAAATGTAAAGAGAATTATAAAAGCAAAAACAAAATACAGTGGAAAAAAGTGAAATAAAGTCCCTTTCAAGTAAAAAGAAAATGACCTTAATGCCAAAGGGGAGTGGGTCTAAGGAACATAATTCCTGTCATATTAAGTAAGCTGCAGATGTATCAGTAAATGCTGCAAAGCAATATTGTAATCAAAATACTGTTGTAAATATGCCCCCTATCCTCACCTGTAGAATTTGCTCCAGCATATATGATTATAAATTTGGCACAAATCAGGTGTTAACAATTCTAGATATATTTTTCTTTTCTTTTTTTATTTGTACACTGGTTATTAGAAATCTGTAAAACTAGAAGAAATTTCACTAGTGACAGTGAAGCTAACAAGGCATACAATCTCTTACGTTAAAGGGAATGTTCACCTTCCAAACACTTTTTTTCAGTTCAATTCAATTCAGATTGTTCCCCAGAAAAAGAATATTTTACAACATCTCCGTTCAAAGTTTAAGGTTTCTGTCTCTGGTGGTTGATTCTGGCAGCTAAGTAATGCAGATTCGGAACTATTTGCAACATTTAGTTGATACATTTCTCAGCAGCATAACCGGAATATTAGCAACTATTGTATAAATCATAACAACTGCCTTAAATGAAACTCAAGGATTATGCTCAGCAGGGACAAAAATTACAAATACATCAATTTAGAGGTTTATGGGGTTGGCCAACACCTTCCTGAGCTACTTTAGAAGGTGAAAAATTACACTTCAATATTGGAAAAACTGTCACACATGGAAAATAAAAAGCAATTGGAAAAAGTCATTATTTCTGGTGAACAAAAAACAACTAGGAGTTTGAAGTAAAGATGAACAACCCCCTTTTAAGGATGTTAGTGGTAATGAAGCCTAATGCTTTCTTTTATTCATACAATAACATTCTTACATTTAATCTCAAATATTTACTTAATCAATTTTTAGATTTATACTCTAGAATCTCTACAACAATTCATTTCCTTGATAGACTCCACTAAACCCAGCAAAACTAACTTGTTTAAATACACATACTCTTTATTTCCAGGAAAGGAGAAAAACATGGGACTGTAGCAAACTAGATAGATCCAGTGTATATATATCCTATGCCCCAAATGTACTTAATGCAATGCACAGTTTAACTCCTTACTTAATAGATTTCTACTGACAACCAGTGTGAACAGTATCATTTTAAAGAGGCAACTGGGAGTACTTCAAATCGAGGAGAGTGTTACGGATGCTAGGCATTAGCATCAAGCGTTTAAGAAAATGTTTGTGCAGAAAAGAGCTGCTCGTCTGCACTGTTTTCTTCTAAAAATAGGATTAATTACTAGAAGCTGCATCTCCAAATACTGAAGTTTTAATAAATCAAGTTGACTGTAAGGTCTATAAAGGTTGCTTTGTTAAAGTTATTCTATTATGAAAAGAAAAATATATAGACTAAGAAAATATAATAGCTGCAAACAAGTTCAGGGAATTATTTGTACACTATAATGTGTAAGCACCAGTCAATTATTTCTTGTTCTTGTGAAAAAAATCTAAGGACACACCAGTAGAACATAGTAACATAGTAAGTTAGGCTGAAAAAAGACTCGCGTCCATCAAGTTCAAC
>CM044438.1:36308447-36406059 GCA_024363595.1 Xenopus borealis
CCACACCAATCATATCATATTTTCCCTCAAGCACCAGCACCTCCAGCTCTCCCATTTTAGAATAAGGAGAATGATTTAATGAATATGCTTTCTGCTACTGATGACTCAAAAAATTATTTTCCAGGTTGAACTTAATCGATACATAGCAGGAAACATTAAGTACAATTGTTGTACAGATCTTGGATTCATTATCCGGAAACCCATTATTCAGAAAGCTATGAATTACATAATGGACATCTCCCATAGACTTCATTATAGTGAAATAATCCAATTTGTTAACAATTATTTCCTTTCTCTCTGTAATAATAAAACATTAACTTGTACTTAATTCCAATTAAGATATAATTATTCTTATTGGAAGCAAATCCAGCTTTTGAGGTTTGATTAATATTTACATGGTTTTCTAGTAGACTTAAGGTATGAAGATCCAAATTACAGAAATATCTGTTAACCCAAGAACCCAAGGTCCTGAGCATTCTGGATATTAAGTCCCATACCTGTACACGATTTACTAAGCTTTTGCCCAGTGAAACATTCTATGTTTTAATAAATCATAAACTATATTTTATTTTGACTGTTGTACATAGAGTATTTATTTGAAATACAAGTAAATATGAACTGGTTAATGAATGTGCACCGCTTTGTTAGGGGTTGATAAACAGTATAGCTAGGTTAAAGTCCATATTTATAATGATGGTGCTTTTTACACTATTATTCACTATGTTGATGTTATAGTTGGGAAGCACTGGCATATCCTAGAGACCAGTTTAATTAGCAAAATTGCATGATATAATTATTTAAAACACTTTAAGAAAAACAAACAAACCACAAGGGAGTGTGAATTTTCCTTGACTAGCCCATAATAAAGGCTAATTTGAAAAACTGGAGTAAAGTTGAAAAAACACATGCAAAGCACCATGACCCAATGGTATTTGGTTCTTATGCCTGGGTTCCAAAGACATGCACTTCTATCTGTATGCAGCCCTGCACTCAGAAGGGGAGTGCAAGACATTTGAAACCACTGTAAAGTGCACATGCTTGGGGGCACTGGGGTTGCAAAATGCAAAGTGCCTTGCATTAGATCTTGAATGTACCACAGGGAGCAGCAGCAGAGGTTAAGGGGCTAAGCACAACACTTTAAGAGTAGTGATGGGCGAATTTATTCGCATGGGGCGAATTCGTGGCGAATTCCCACGATTCGCCGCTGGCGAATAAATTCGCGAATCACCAGCAAAATTTCGCCAGAAAAACGTGTCGTGCGTTGTTTTTGACGCGACGAAAATAACGTGATGCGCGCTGGAAACGATGCGACGCGTGTCAAAAGCGTCCCGAGACTCGTTTCGCGAATTTTTGGCCAATTCGCAAATTTCTCTGGAAATTCGCAAATTTTTCGGCGAAGTGAATCTCGGGAGATTCGCCCATCACTATTTAAGAGTCTTTAAAAGATGTGATTTATTGTGCAGCTGTGTGAGAAGCATTTGTTATACAGTATCATCCATTGTATAGGGGAGCTATCACAAAAATTATGAAAATTTAAATTGTATATAAGCCTCAGCATACTCAAAATATTATCAATTATCAATTTATAATCAATAATCAAGTTTGTCTTCACTATCCCTCTTTCAGTATCTGTTTCTCTTCTTTCTGTCTTCTTGCAGGAGTTGGGTGTCAGATATACATTGACAGATCTAAATATAATCTTATAGGGGGACTCCTTTTTCCTAGAAGATGTATTAGAGCTCAAAAACATGCGAAATAGCCAAATGAGGAATAAGGTACATATGTTACACTATAGAGTGAAATGCCCAGACAGTGTGAGTAGGAATGCCAACATTATGCAAAACTGAAAAACCAAATGAGTTGAAGGGCTAATTTACCAACTCACATATGTCTGGGAAGTATGCTACGATATACAACTATTCATAAAAAGCAAGTTTTATTAACCACCATGCCAAACAGGTTGAATTAAAATGACATACAACTTAAAACCAAGCAGCGCTGCTCAAAAAAGAAAGGGATCCCTTTTAACGTGTATAAAACACAAGTACTTTATATGGTAATGATATGTATATAGTATGTCTGCAAAGAAAGAGCTCAAAAGCTCTAATAATTACTAATATATCCAAACAATAGAAGGCCTTATCTGTGAGTCCGCACACTATCAATCTCAGTTCCGGCTGTGTGAAGCAAAATTGCTGAAAAGCATTAGTAGTAAGGCCGTGCCAGGTCTCGAGTTGGGCCTAGAGAGGCTGTTGCTGATTGCTCCGTCTTAAATGAATATGCAGTATTGGATGCAGGTAAGTATTGCACTGAAAGAATAGCATGATAACAGACCAAATGGCCTCAAGCAGAAATTCTCCGTAGGACCCGTGAGCAGTGCAATCACCGCCATATAGTCTCAGTCCAGACCGTGCGCAGATGCAGTGCGCCGAACAGTCAAAATAACATCGGTAATTTCAATGCATACAGTGTCCCGCAATTACTAGTAAGAGAGCGTATACAGACCAAGCTTCTTATTCGATGGTCCTGGAGCATGAAAGTCTCTGTTGGCACCTTGTAGGTTTTGGATTCTCACATTCTGGCTGCTTAACAGGAGGGATCCCGTCCAAGTCTGCGCAGCGCTGCGCCTTTACCCCAACAGCCTGTTTCGCTGCAAACGCGGCTTTGTCAAGAGGGTCTGTTATCACGCTATTTTTTTAGTGCAATACTTACCTGAATCCAATACTGCGTATTCATTTAAGACGGAGCAATCAGCAACAGCCTCTCTAGGCCCAACTCGAGACCTGACACGGCCTTACTACTAATGCTTTTCAGCAATTTTGCTTCTCACAGCCGGAACTGAGATTGATAGTGTGCGGACTCACAGATAAGGCCTTCTATTGTTTGGATATATTAGTAATTATTAGAGCTTTTGAGCTGTTTCTTTGCAGACATACTATATATTATTACCATATAAAGTACTTGTGTTTTATACACGTTAAAAGGGATCCCTTTCTTTTTTGAGCAGCGCTGCTTGGTTTTAAGTTGTATGTCATTTTAATTCAACCTGTTTGGCATGGTGGTTAATAAAAATAGCTTTTTATGAAAAGTTGTATATCGTAGCATACTTCCCAGACATATGTGAGTTGGTAAATTAGCCCTTCAACTCATTTGGTTTTTCTGTATTAGAGCTCACACTATTAAAATCAATAGACATTAGGTGGCAAATTTTTTACTTTGAAATTCGATCAATTTTGTAGAAGTGTTTTTTCAATCAAAAACAGACCATTTTCTTTTTTTTTTTGTTACTAAAAATGTTTTATTGATTTTTCATCAAACAGATAATATTACAATCAAACATTATTCATATTGATCCTTTTTGACATTGCTTTACATTTAACTGAAGCAAACAGCATAATAGTAAAGAAAATAAAAATAAAAAACGGTACAAATATTCAATGTCATTTATTCTTTTGCTATAGCAGAGTATTCGATCCATGAATTCTTATTTTAGATTATGGACTTTTTTTTTTTTTTTAAAGTGGTGGGGAAAATGATCTTACATTTGCTTCTTTTAGACATATATGGCAAAATCTGTTATCTTTTAATATTTGTTTAGAGTCACGTCAATAATTCCCATGCTGCCCAAATTTCTGTATATTCAGTCATCTGACCATGTATGGCCGCTATACCTGCTTCAAAAACTTTGTTATTATTTACTCTACTTTTTATTTCATCTAGTGAGGGTGTGTTCTGTGTCTTCCACTTGGCTGCTATACTTATGCGAGTGGCAGTGTAGATTTGATTGAAATGAGCTTGAGAATGATTGTGAATATTCTCCACCGGTTTGCCCAACAGAAAACATCTAATATCCTTTGCCATAGGCTTATGAAGAAGCTTGCTTGTGAGTTCCGCTATCTCATCCCATATTGGTCGAATCATGGGGCATGTCCAAAAAATATGGATCATGTCACCCATTTCCCCAAATCCCCTCCAGCAGAGTGGTGAGTGTTCTGGGAAAAACGAATGTAGTTTAGTTGGTGTGTGGTACCAAAACAATAGCACTTTGTAGATGTGTTCTTTTTGCCTAGAGCAACGCACCATTCTCTTTGTGTTGGACCAGATAGCTCTCCATTCCTCGTCCGACATTGGTTGAGGTAGAGTAGCATCCCACTTGGCCATGTATGAGTGTCTTGGAAATATGTCCAACTGAGAATCAGTGAGTATTTTATATATTTTTGATATGAGCCCTTTTTGTGGGAGCCCCATTTTTGCCAGCTTCTCAAATGAGGTAGGTATTGCGGTCTTATTTTCGTCCTGATAGGGTTTGATGAAATGTCTGAGTTGCAGATATTCAAAAAATTGGCAAGTTCCTTGTGGTGTTTTTTCTGTGAGCTCATTGAAGGTAATCATCTCTTTGGTAAGCGGGTCAAGCAGATCTCTTATTGTCTGGAACTGTGTAGTTCTCCATTTATTGATAAAGTGACCCTGTGTTCCAGGTTGAAAGCCTGGGTTATTCAGGAACATTAAGTTTATAGACTTCATTTCTGTACTTGTGCCATACAGACAGCATACTTCGTGTAGAGGAGAGTAGTGCAGTAAAATTTGTTGTGCGGCCTGGTTGAGACCAAATGAGATGGTTGATGTGGCCTCCTGGCGAAAAAGCATTTTCAATGAGGCTCCAGTTGTTGTTTGTGGTCCATCTTGACCATGCCAGAACTTGTTTGAGTTGGGCAGCTTCATAATATTTTTGAATAGAGGGGACTCCCAAACCTCCTTTCTCAGTTGAGGTTGTTAGTATACTTCCTGAGACTCTATGTCTCTTCTTGTTCCATATAAATCTGTGGTAGCATGATTGAATATCTCTTAATACATATAGAGGGACCACAATAGGAAGCGTTTGAAACAGATACAGAAATTTGGGCAGGATACTCATTTTTATTGCCGAAATCCTTCCGAACCAGGAAATTGGATGTGGACCATTTTTCCAACAATTGTTTCATTTGTTGGATTAATGGAGTGAAGTTCTGTTTGAACAATTCTGAGTATTGTGATGTGATTTGGGTTCCTAAATAAGATATTGAGTTTGTTTTCCACTTGTATTGGAATGATGATCTGAGGGCTGTCAGGATATTCTGCGGAATATTAAGTGAAAGTGCCTCAGTTTTATTAACATTAACTTTATAGTTAGAGAGATCGCCATACATGTCTAAAATCTTATGCAAATTTGGTAAGGAAATTTGTGGATTCGTCGGTGTGAGTAGCACATCATCGGCAAATAAAGCTATTTTAAATTGCTTCCCTTTTATGCTTATTCCTGTTACATCTAATGAATTTCTAATCGTGGCAGCCAGGAGCTCTATACTGAGTGCATATAGAAGTGGGGAAAGAGGGCACCCCTGTCTTGTACCATTCCTGATATTTATAACTACCGTTGTTCATCAATTTAGGGAGAATAGATGCTAGTCTATTAGCTATTATCTTGGAGAAGAGTTTCAAATCTGAATTTAAAAGTGCTATTGGTCTGTAGTTAGTACAATCTGAGTGATCTTTATTCTCCTTAGGAATTAAGGACAAGTAAGATCTCAGATTTGTATTTGGTATTGGATTCCCTTCTAGGAACTCATTGAATAATTTCAATAAATATGGGTTCAGGATGTGTGTGAATGCTTTATAGTATTTATAGGGTAGGCCATCTGGACCTGGGGTTTTTCCTGTAGGTAGCTTCTTAAGAGTGTTGGTTAGTTCTTCTATTGTTATTTTTTCATTTAATACTTGAGCGTCTTCCTCTGTTAGTTTAGGGAGCTTTGCCTCTGTTAGGAATTTAGACAGTACCTCTAGGTCTACTTGCTGGGCTTTCTGCATATTGTATAGCTGGGAGTAGAAATTATGAAATATTTTTCCTATCTGGGTTGGGTTGTAGGTAAGGTGACCTGAGGGGTTTCGTATGGAGGACATTCTGGACTGTGTCTGTTGTTCCCTTAGCTTTCTTGCTAACAATGTGTGTTGTTTGCCTCCGTATTCATAGAATCTTTGTTTTGTCCATATAATAGCTTTTTGTGCCGCTGCATATTGAAGTGTAGTAAGTTCCTTTCTGATATCTAATATTTGGGTTAATAATGGTTTGGAATAGCTTTTGTTGTATTGGCTTTCAAGAGTGAAGAGTTTGGTTTTGAGGTTATTGTATTTAAGTAATGATTGCTTCTTTTTTTGTGTTGTCAGAGCTATAATATGTCCTCTTATGGTCGCCTTATGGGCTTCCCACAGAGTAGATAAGGATTGTACTCATCCTTCATTGAATTGAAAATATTCTCTCAGTGCTTTTTCAATTTGTTCAAATGTTGTTGGATCTTGTAAGAGTGTCTCACGCATTCGCCAATGAGGTTCTCTTGGAGGAAGTTTTGCCAATTCTATTTCTAAAATTATTGGTGAATGGTCTGACCAAGTGATCGGGAGAATTTCTGTGGAGAATTGTATCTGTAAACATAATTGTGAAATTAGGAAGTAATCTATCCTAGAATGTATTTTATGAACTGTTGAATAAAATGTATGCTGTTTATCTATTGGATGATTTATCCTCCAACAGTCGAAAAGTGAAAATTCTCTCACCAATTTCCTGAACTCTTTTGAAAGATTATGTGCTGAGTGGTCTGGGGAAGGCTGTGATCTATCCATATTTTGTGAGAAGGCCACATTTAGATCCCCTCCTATAATCTGATATGGGGTGTCGAATCTAGCACATTTAGTTAAAACCATTCTTAGAAATTTGACTTGATTCTTGTTTGGTGAGTAGACATTTATGACAAGGATTGGTGTTTCCATATATTTACCTCGGAGTATGATGTATCGGCCATTTGGATCACAAAGAGTCTGGTCTACTGTCAAGGGACAGTCTTTATGAATAAGGATCGCTACTCCAGCTTTTTTTTGTATGTTTGAGGCATAATAACCCCTAGGATAGTATTTAGATTGGAGTTTGTAAGAGGAATCTTGTGCGAAATGAGTCTCTTGTATTAGGGCTATGTCCGCCTTCTGGTTTCTGATCTCTTTTAAAACTAGATATCTCTTAGTAAGGCTATTAAGCCCTTTAGCATTAATGGAGACCAACTTAGCCATTATAAATTTTTAGATTATTTGCTTTGGGAGTTAGATCCTTATTTCTACTTCGACCAGGCTCTTTATCTGAGCTAAAGCTTATCATTAGAGATAAGCTTTGTTTTAATTTTCTCAATCCACGTTTGGAATTGTTATTCCATATAAAATCTCTATTCATTTTTATAGCAAACCCCAGTGCTATCCTTTCGCATATTGATCTCTGCTTAGACATAAAATAAACATAGTATATGATAATGACATAAATAATAACATTGATTATTATAAACAACCACTACTATAACATATAACTATTGTAGCCTTTGTATGTTTAAGTATCTCTCCCGAGGATACTTATTTATATCTACCTGGAACGAAAAGGAACAGGTAGGTGAGTTCTTGAGGCCAAAACAAAAATATTGAATCCCACCGAGATGAAACCAGTCCTTGTGGGTTAAGTGAGTGGCATCCAGCCTCTCGGGTTGGGGGGTAGTGGAGGCCACTAAGTCGAACTTGTGTACTCAAAATAGTTTCAGTAAGTTTGTCACTTCTCGAAATAAGTCCATGGTTTACGGTCTTATCTGCTTTAGTTCTAGAAGATTGATAACCTCTGTGTAAAATGTTCTTCCTTTGATCATGATGGTGAAGGTGACAAAGCTAGTCGTACTGGTCGTGGGGAACTTGAAACTTTAGACCATTGGGGTGGAAAAACAGACCATTTTCAATCAAATAGGTCCGTTTTGATTGAATTAAAACCAGTCAAATGGTTTGATTAAATGATTTGATTTGAACGATTTCCTCCAAAAAAATTTGATTTTTCAAAAACACTCCTTAAAGGTGACCATAGACAGGGAGATCCGCTCATTTGGCGATATCGCCAAACAAGCAGATCTCTCCCCGATATGCCCACATTGAGCTGGGCTGTTCCAATTGTGGGCCCTAGGGCCCAATGATCAGATCATAATGGAGGCTATATGGGCAGTCGGATCGCTGGACCACATACACGCCAATAAGCTGCCTACTTGGTCTGCTGGCAGCTTTTATCGGCCCGTGTATAGGAGCCTTAAAGGTTATAGGTGGTCCCCCATAGGCTAAAACAGCAATTCAGCAGGTTTAGGATGGCAAAGGGTCGAATTTGAATTTTTTAATGAGATTGTACTTATATACAAAATAGTTTGGAGATGATGGTCTTAAAGCTAATGTGACATCCAAACAACTACACCTTGAACATTAGCACTTCATACATTTATATGGTATTTATTAATGTGGTATCTTCTAGTTGTGGATCTTCAGAATATGGTTAGTGGTTACTGTTTAGACATGTTAATGTATTTCAGCTATACATGTGTAAAGCCAGTCAGTAGTCTCTTAACTTGATGGCCTCACAACCAAGCCTCTAGCCGAATGTCCAGCATCCCTAGAGAGTTTATCATTTCAGAAACAGCAAACTTCCTAAAAAACAGACCTTGATGGACCAAAACAGACTTAGTTAAATTTCATGATAAATGCTTTGCCTTCTTTCTTCTTATATTGCCTGGCAGACTTACAAAATTCTTACTAAAGAATGGAATAGAGGATGAAGACAATGAATATCTATAAGTATCATTGTTAGTGCAAGTCCATATATATTCTTTATATCTTTATTTATTTATTGAATCCTATTTGCAATAACACATAGGGGGTTATGTAATAAAAGGCACTAGGTTTGCCCAGGGACTGTAACCCATAGCAACCAATCTACAGGAAGCATTTACTGGTCACCTATTTAAAAGCAAGCATCTTATTGGTTGCTATAGGTTACTGCTCCTTGGCAAAATTACTGTTTTTTTACATATGGTGGTTAATGCTTTCCATTAAAACATGTAGGTATTTGAACGCTTTATCTTTATTACACTGCTATGAGTATATTATGTAAACATTTCAGAAGTTGAAAATAAGAGCAGACAGCACTTTGACAGATTGTCCCAAGATAAATAAGTGGCTGAAATGTTGTCTTATATCTCCATTAGATTTTAATGGAAAAAAGTGTCAACAAGCAAAGCCCCTGTTATGTGAAACACAGTTTAAAGAGTGGAGAAAGAATTCATCTGGTGACCTTTCAGAAGCCTAAAACTTTAATTTAAGAAGTTTAAAAATGTGCAAGTTTAAAAATGTGCAATTGACTCATAAAAGTCTGTTTGTTCAACCAAGCATTTGTATTGTAAATAGCAATGGATTGATTTTATCATATCAAACATCAAAGACTCAAGTTTTATTTTATTTTTTTTAATCAAAATGTGTATTTTTTCTATGTAAGATAAATGTGTTGTATGCATACTTAACAGTTTTGCATGTTTTTTTATTTGATTGATTTTCTTATACAGTTCTGCACTTTTTAAACTGCTTTTTCAACAACTATCTCATCTCTGGGATTACTTGCTACATATAGTTCTTTGAATGTCCCACTGAAAGATGTATGTTGTACCTAAAAATAACACTACTACTAATCATCAATGTCTTTTGATAAGACAATCAATCTGCTTTCATGGCAGATGGCAGTGTAGGTTGCATGTTGAAAAGAGACATAGTATACAAACAGAATAATTTCCAAAAGTGCCTGGTGGTCAGTAGTATACAATAATACTTAAGTGAAATACTTGCCTAGAAAATGTACAGGTATCGGACCTGTTATCCAGAATGCTTGGGACCTGGGATTTTCCAGATATTTCTGTAATTTGGATCTTCATACCTTAACCCTACTAAAAAAAACATTTAAATACTAAACTCAATGGGCTGGTATTACTTCCAATAAGGAGTTTTATTATTACAAAAAAATAGGAGAGACTGCACCTTAAATTTAAAAAAGTTTCTTATCGTTTATTATGTTTTGCCATTAGAAAAATTATAAAAACACTGTTTTATTATTACAGAAGAAAAAGGAAATTATTTTTAAAAGTCTGGATTATTTGGATTAAATTGAGTCTATAGAAGACAGCCTTTCTGTAATTTGGAACTTTCTGGATAATGGGTTTCTCTCTGCAGAGAGGGAAATATTAATTACATTAATTTAGAAACAGTATAGAATTCTAAATTGATCAATCATATATAGCAAAGAAAAACATCTATTGAAATTACTCTTAAAAATACAATTCTTCCTCTAGTAATTTTGTGCAATGGGTTGGAACCCAAACATTGCACATCATTTTCTTATAAAGTGGGACATTATGACAAAGTGAATAAAACAAAGGAAGCAAAAAGATTCATATACATGTAGCTTGGTAGTAAAACATTTCACAGAGGACAAATGAATACTATGTAGGGGCCAATAGGTTTTACAAGCACCTATAGAGTTAAATCCCTACCTTCCTTAGTTGCCAGGCAGAAGCTTGTGCTGCAATTTAAGTATTTGCATGCCTGTAGTTATTGGTCAAAGGGTGTGGTGACCATTTCCCTTCCCTGGGAAGGGAGTGTCAGTTTCCTCTTTGGCCTCTGGATGGTGATCCAGTAGGGTGTGCAGAAAGGTCCAGAAAGCATGTGTCCAAGTTGGAGACCAGGCAACCCCATGAATAGTTACATATTTAAATTGGGCTGAAAAAAGACAAAGTCCATCAAGTTCAACTCCTCCAAATTAAAACCCAGCATACACACACACACACCCCTCCACTATTTCACACAAACCATATATGTCCATAGCTATACTAACTGTAGAGTTTATTATATTATATTATATGCCCCTTTTCATCCAGTATTAACAAAATCAGCCATTACAACATCACCCTGCAGTGCATTTCACAACCTCACTGTCCTCACTGTCTGTGAAGAACCATCTATGCTGCATCAAATGAAAGTCCTTTTCTTCTAGTCTGAAGGGGTGACCTCTGGTGCGGTGATCCTCTTTATGGGTAAAAAGGTCCCCAATATTTATCTATAATGTCCTTTAATGTATTTGTAAAGTGTAATCATGTCCCCTCACAAGTGCCTTCTGTAGAAAACAACCCTAACCTGGACAGTCGACCCTCATAATTTACGTCTTATGTCCCTCTAACCAGTTTAGTTGCAGCTCATTTACATCCTCCTAATGACTGGAGTCCAAAACTGCACTGCATACTCCAGCTGAGGTCTTACTAGGGAATCTATAAAGAGGTATAATTATGTTTTCATTTATCAACATTGAACCTCATTTTCCAGTTTGCTGCACAGTTTCCCAACTTAGACAAATCACTCAGCAAAGTGGCAGTATCCTACATGGAACCTATAGTTCTGCACAATTGAGTATCATCTGCAAAAATAGAATCCATACTTTCAATGCCCACTTCCAGGTCATTAATAAACAAGATGAAAAGCAAGGGACCCAGTACAGAGCCCTGCGGTACTCCACTAACAACACTGGTCCAATTAGAAAATGTTCCATTTACCACCACTCTTTGTAGCCTACCTTTTAGCCAGTTATCTATCCAGGTACAAATACTATGTTCCAGGCCTGTGACCTGTGTGGCACTGTATCAAATGCTTTAGCAAAGTCTAAGTAAATCACATCCACAGCCATCCCAGAATTGAGGTCCCTGCTTACCTTCTCATAAAAAGAAATTAAGTTAGTCTGGCAAGATCTATTATGCATAAAACCACTTTTCTATGAGGAAGATAAAGTGGCAGGTGAGCTCCCAGTACTAGTACACTCTAGGAGTGTGTCAGTCAGGGTGAGCAAAAAAGAGCAGTTCTGAGCTCCAACGCAGGAGTGACAGTTTGGAGGTCTCTCTCCCAGGCCATATTGCCTGTGGTATAGGGATCCCAGTGGAGAGTGAATCCAGATAGAGGATTACCCTGAGGTTGATCCAGACACCCTTCCGGGAAAAGGTCGCTGAGGTGTGCCTGTATAGTCTACATCTACCCTAGAAGTTCTGTGTGAGTGGGGTTTTGACTATATGCCTGCCAAATCTGTCCCAAGGGAGTGTTAGCATGTGAGAACCTGCATATTATGTGACTGCACGTTTCCTCTGATGTGAGTAAACCTGGGGACATTATCATAGTAACATAGTAAGTTAGACTGAAAAAAGACACACGTCCATCAAGTTCAACCTTTAATTTTTTTTTTACCAGCCTAACTGCTAGTTGATCAAGAGGAAGGCAAAAAACCTGATCTGAAGCCTCTCCAATTAGTCTCAGAGGGGGAAAAAATTAATTCCTGACTCCTAAATGGCAATCTGACTAGTACCTGGAACAACTTGTACTATGAACTATATTCCATAACCCTGTATTCCCTCACTAAAAAACCATCCAAAGCCTTTTTAAAGCTATCTAATGTATCAGCCTGTACAACCGATTCAGGGAGAGAATTTCACATCTTCACAGCTCTCACTGTAACAAACCTCTTCCAAATATTTAGGCAGAACCTCTTTTCTTCTAATCGGAATGGGTGACCTTGTGTCAACTGGAAATACCTACTGGTGAATATAGCATTAGAGAGATTATTATATTATCCCCTTTTATAGTTATATATAGTTATCATTTCACCCATCAAGCGCCTCTACTCCAGTGTGAACATTCGTGATGGACGAATCTGGGGCATCTTTGCCAGGCGATTCGTGGGTTTTCACAGCAAATTCGCCAATCACTAGTGAACATCCCCAATATGGCCATTCTTTCCTCATAGCTAAGATTTTCCATATCTTTTACCAGCTTAGTTCTCCTTCTCTGTACCCTCTCTAATACAATAATGTACTTTTTGAGTGATGGAGCCCAAAACTTTACGGCATATTCTAGATGTGGCCTTACAAGTGCTCTATAAAGTAGAAGAATGACCCTCTCCTCCTGTGACTCTCTGTTCCTTTTAATATATATCAATACCAAATTTGACCTTGATGCTGCTGACTGGCATTGCTTGCTGCAGCCAAGCTTATTATCTACAAAGACTCCAAGGTCCTTTTCCATAATGGATTTGCATAGTGCAGTCCCATTAAAGTGGCTTGAATATTTTTACATCCCAGCTGGATGACTTTACATTAAATCTCATTTGCCACTTAGCTGCCCAGATTACTAGCTTGTCAAGATCCTGTTGCAAGGATGCCACATCCTCGATGGAATTAATTGGGCTGGATAGTTTTGTGTCAGCTGCAAACACTGATACATTACTTACAACACCCTCTGCAAAGTCATTAATGAACAAGTTAAATTAAAAGTAGACCCAATACCGAGCCCTGAGAGATCCCACTAAGAACCTTACTGCAAGTAGAGAATGTACCATTAACAACCACCTTCTTTACCCGATCCTGTAGCCAGTTTCCTATCCATGTGCAAACAACTTAATTAAGCCCAACAAACCTTAGTTTAGAAAGCAGTTGTTTGTGGGGCACGGTCTCAAAAGCTTTGGCACAATCCAAATATATCACATCTACTACCTCCCTAACTGTCCAGCATCTTACTTACCTCATCATAAAAAGCAATCAAATTTGGCTGACATGACCTATCCTTCATTAAGCCATGCTGATTGCTGCTCATAATGCCATTCTCAATGCCAAAGTTTTGAATGTGATCCTTTAACAAACCTTCAAATAATTATCTTTGGATTAATAAACAGTTTCTTGTTTGCATCATAAGAACCTCCTGGTGCCCAATAATTTTTGTATGTTTTGTATGCACAATAGCCTGAGGGTGGTAGTTGCACTACAAATGAAAGGGAACACTTCCACATGGGAAGGCCCTGTTCCTGTTGTGTAAGTCACATGTAGTAAATGCTCTATGCTGCTAGCGGGTATTTTCCTATATTTCTATTTATTTCCTATAAAAATCCATATGAAATATGTATGTGTTTGCCAAAGTATGTGGGGTTTTTTTTTGAAAAATCAAAGGGTTTATACCTTGTTCATTTACTGTTCACACTTCAGCATGCACTGGGTGCCTGCAGAGGAAACAAAGTGAAAACACCTTCTTACCAAACATTTATCCTCAGGCAGTCTGTTGCTTCAAAATCTATCGTTTCTACACAGGGAATTAAGTGCCATTCAGAAGAAGAAAAGCAGATTGGCAATGGCAGTGGAATTTATATTGCCTTATCCCACTCCCAAAATGTATTCTCTTCATAGCACTTCCTTTTAAACCCAAGTAATACAGATTATGTGTTTATTTAGTTTAGGATTAAATGCAAGAGTTATGCTAGACAAACAAATGTGAGAAGTGTAAGAATGAAGTGTCTGAAATCTCGCTGACATATAGCAAGGTAGACAACGACCAATACAGACATGACAGTAATGTACTAGTACTATAAAGAGTACATTAAGTATGACAAATTTCAAAATAATTCATTTTCTAGGCCACTACTGTGCCAAACACATTTTGATCAGGTTGCACTGTATTACTAGAACAGTATAATTGGAATTATATGCAACAATATTTAAGACAATAGACATCTAAATAAAAACATATTTAAAAAAAGCATTGTAGAAACCAAATAATACAAGAGTATAAAGGCAAATGTAAGGTCAAATGACATACAAAAAGTGTGATGCTAAAAAAATAGGTCATGTTTTAAGTTAAAGTTAACTCCTGCAAAGAAGTGTTGCAGAGAATAGTGCATTGCGTTTTAATACATTTCAAATTGTTATTGCAATTAGCAAAAGAAGAGTGTGTAGGTAATAACAATGTAATGTGTTAGTATTGATGCCTTACTGCAGGCTGGCAATATACCAAGATTAACATCACTTATATGCTAAAATATTCTCTTTAGAATTAAATTGTCTTGAAAAATACAAAAAATAATGTATGGAGTGGCCAAGTCCTAATGATGATTATTCCTATATGGTATCATTTGAATAATAGTAATTAGAGTTATATACATATAATAAAATCTAAAACTGATGATACTATTTAACAACCTGTCCCTAGACTATCAGGACTTACTTCTTCATGCCTTCATATAATATAATTTTACAGTGGGTCTTTGTCTGATTTGACCTGATAATCACGTTTCCATAAATTACCAGAATAATCTTTAACTTTAAGGGGCATATACCAATTTGCAAGACAAAAAGTTGCAAAAAAAAGTCAAAGACAAATCGACGCACAAGAAAAACGCAGATTTACTTTAATGCATTTAGAGTGAGAAAAAATTGTCACACGTAAAAATGTGTAAAGAAAATGTTGACTATTGACTTCATTGTATTTCTATATTTTTTTTGCTGAAAGATTTGCTCTTCACTACTAATAATGAACAATGATGAAGTGCTCAACCTGCAGAATTGCCACTTTGTGAGTGGTGGGTACTGATGGGCGAATTTATTCGCCAGGGTCGAATTCGCGGCGAATTCCCGCGATTCACCGCTGGCGAATAAATTCGCGAAACGGCAGGAAAAATTCGCGGGAAAAAATCCGCCGAAAACGACGCGATGTGGCGGAAATGACGCGACGCGCGTCAAAAACGACGCGCGACTCGTTTCGCAAATTTTCTTTAAATTTGCAAATTTTTCGGCGAATCGAAACGCGGCCGTTTCGCCCATCACTAGTGGTGGGTGCTCAACTGCAAGTCCCCTTCCTTGCTCGGGGACAGAGAACAGTCTAGGCAAAAATCAGGAAGCACACCAAAAAAAATTTTTTTTTGCTTAAAGTGAAAAAAGGTGATTTATTAGCCCATATGCATTCACCAAAATCGGCAAAGTTTCGGGTCCCTCAGGGTCCTTTATGAAGCCTTCACTACTAATAATTGAATTTCTATTTTTTACGAATCTTGAAAAATGTGTGGTGCAGCCACTTGGATTTGGGTGTTAAATGCATCATGACTCAGGGCTAATTGAAGAAACTGAAAAAGTTATCTTAACTCATTTAATGCATTTAACCTTTTCATTAGCATACCAAAGCACCATTGTTCACAATGATGAACACTTTAATTAGATGGGATGCTGTGACACCATTTTCTGTGTTAAATGAGACAAGTATGAAGTCTGAGTTTAGTTATTCTGTGTCAAACACACAATCCAAAGTGGCTTCATCTGTATATTTCTAAAAAGCTCTTACATTTGAGATTTATGTGTATGTGTGTTATGTGTATAAACAATGAAAACCTCTAGTACGGACCTTCTTTTAATAAATTCACTAAAATCTGGTTTGTGAGTTTAGTCTTGTTTCAAAAAACTCTAAAACCATTAAAATCCAAACTCTACGTGTAAAAATCTCTAATACAAAACCTCTCCAAATTAAAGCAGTTGAGATCCCATAGAAGTCAATGAGAGCTGTGCTGATCCTATTTGACTTTATTTTTTCTGCACTTTTTTCCATTTGTATATTTAGATCTTTAAATATCTTTCATGGCATTCATGATTTGAGAGAAATATGAGGGAGTCTTTATACAGTAGGTGGTTAATTGAAATTTTTTTGCAATGCAGACCATTTTTTTGCCTTTGCAAACATTTTGCAAACCATTTGTCCTTTCAAACACATCTTAAAAGTTTGCAATGCATAATTATGATGTACACTGTAATAAAAGCCTAATAAAGAAAATTAAATTGAAACATACATATTTTTATTCTTTTTGTGCCCAAATTTGTTCTCTTTGTAAATGTTATTACATTCCTCAAATAGAGTTTAAAAATGCTTTCAAAGAGCTCTAATAACACTAAAATGTAATCTTTAATAAATAAGCCTCTAGCAGTCTCTAGTAGGGTTTAAACCCCAGCACAACTGGAAGCCTGGGGCAAGAGACACTTAAATAAACTAATAACTAGGAGGCAGAAATTTTAATTTTAACATCCCTAAGGAACCACCATTCTTACAGAGGTTTTGTAATAATAAACATATTATGACATATTCAGTATACTTAGAGCATTTACATTCTTAAAGAGCATAATGTAACATGCAGGGACATAACAGTGTGCCCCCCTGCCAGAACAATAGGCACTCCTGCACACTTGCTCGCTGAAGTGTGAGCGTCTTAATTTAAAGAAAAAGAAAGAGGCCGGGGAATGTCAACCCTATAGAGAAATAGAGGGGTTTGCTTCCTCTAGTTATGCCAGTGGTAACATGATCTATATCTATAAAACCCAGCAAGGGACACTAGCAAAACTGAACAAATTCCATTACAACTAAATTTAAATAGAAAAAATTTATACTTACCGAAATTTTCTTTTTCTTTAGTCCGGAAGGCAGCACAATAACTAATGGGTTAAGTCCCTCACCACTCCTATAGCACAGGAAAAAACACAACATTGTGAATAATCAATTAACAAGGCTATAATTACCCTCCTCTGTCCCTCCTCCCTGTGTTATTATCAAAGCCCCAAAAAAACGAAACAACCAGCACTCATGAATGCCAACATATTTATTCAGGGAGGGAAAGTGTGTGCTGCCTTCCGGACTAAAGAAAAAGAAAATTTCGGTAAGTATAATTTTTTTCTTTTCCTTAGTCCTACAGGCAGCACAATAACTAATGGGATCTAGCAAGCTAGAAAACACAGGGTGGGATTACGGATCTTGAAGAACTGCCTCTAGAACCCCGCTGCCAAAGGCTGTATCATTCAAGGCTGCTAAGTCAAGACGGTAGAATCTTGTAAAAGTAGAAACACTACTCCACGTGGCTGCTTTGCAAATTTCATCCAAGGCTAGGGCTGATCTTTCTGCCCAAGAGGTCCCCACTGCTCGTGTAGAATGTGCTCTAAGATTAATTTCCCCAAAGAGGTATAAGCCAGAGAAATTGCATTCTTCATCCAGGTTGCAATAGTAGATTTTGCAGCTTTGTTTCCCTTTGATTTCCCCGAAAAGGAAATAAAAAGATGTTCCGAGTGTCTGAAATCCTTAGTTCTCTCAATATAAATTGCCAGACATCTTCTAACATCCAATTTATTAAACGTCTCCTCTTCCTCCGAGGAAGTAAATGGAAAAAAAGATGGAAGCACAATTTGCGCATTAATATTTTGAGAGGAAGGAACTTTCGGTCTAAAAAAAAGGTAAAGTTCTGAGAACTACTTTATCCGGAAAAAACATTGTATATGGTGGATTTGCAGCTAATGCCTGCAGTTCCTCTATTCTTCTAGCAGAGGTGATAACTACCAGAAATGCTGTCTTCCATGCCAAAAGCTTCTGATTGACAGAATCCAAAGGCTCAAAGGGTTCTTTGCATAATGCGGTCAAAACTAAATTGAGATCCCATGCTGCCATCGGAGCCCTTACTGACTGTCGCAATCTCATTATTCCTTTAATTCCTTTAATTAAAGGTTCCGACGTTAATTCTCTAGACGACACCGCTGAAATTGCAGATAAATGAACCTTCAGAGTGGCTGGCTTCAAACCCTTATCAAAACCGTCTTGCAAAAACTGTAAGACCTCTGCTACTGGACAAGTCCTTGGAAGAAAATTTCTTTCGACACATCAAGCGCAAAAGACCTTCCACACTTTATTGTATACTTTGGAAGTGGACTGTTTGCGAGAATGTAGTAGTGTCTGAATCACTTCATGAGAGAGACCTTGATCCACTAGAAGTTCTTTATCAAATTCCATGCTGTTAGTTTCCATCTGGCTGGATTTGGATGACATATCTGTCCTTGGAATAAAGGATCTTTCCACTGCGGTAGTACCCAATACACCCCCTTGGATAGGATCATGAGATCTGTGAACCACACTCTCCATGGCCAGAAGGATGCTATCAAAATGATTGAAGCTTTATCCTGCCTGATCTTCTTCACAACTCTCTGCATCATGGCAAGGGGGGGAAAGATATAGGCTATCTTGAATTCCCATGGAAAGGACATTGCATCCAGATGGTCTGGCTTGTCCTCCATTGAAATGGAACAAAACTTTAACACCTTCCTGTTGCCTCTGGTCGCCATCAGGTCTATCTGAGGCATTCCCCACTTCTTGACAATCATCTGAAAGATATGATGATTGAGCTCCCACTCCTTGTGGTCTATGATCTTCCTGTTGAGATGATCTGCAAGGCAATTCTCCGACCCCTTTATGTGAATAGCTTTGATCAATCTCAAATTCTCCTCTGCCCAGAACATCAATTTCTGGCATTCTCTCATTAGTAGAGGGGCTCTCGTTCCCCCTTGGTGATTTATGTAAGAGACCGTCGTAGAGTTGTCCGACTGGATCATCACTTCCTGGTCCTTCAGAACACTCCCGAAAGTTTTCAACGCCATGCAAACTGCTCTGAGTTCTCTGAAATTTGAGGATTGATTCCTTTCCCAGGATGACCACTGCCCTTGGGCTACATTGTTTCCAAGGTGAGCACCCCAGCCTAATGCAGATGCATCTGTCGTTATCAACTGAAAGGTTGGAAGATCAAACGGCAACCCTATTTTCATGTTTGCCGGCTTCATCCACCACTTTAGTGATTTCTTCAGGACCACTGAAACTCTCATGAAGTGGTCTAAGGAATGAATCGACCTGTCCCAATTGCGCAGAATCTCTCTCTGTAACATGAGCATATGATATTTTGCCCAGGGTACTGCTTCTATCGAAGCTGTCATCAGACCCAACAATCTCATGGCTTGACGAATTGGGATTTTCTGACACCTCAGAAACTCCTTTACTGAAGACATAAGCATTGTTATCTTCTCTGGAGGAAGAAAAACCCTAATTCGTTGAGTGTCCAACTGTAGCCCCAAAAACTTCACCAAGGTGGACGGTTGTAGCATCGACTTCTCGAAGTTGATTATCCAACCGTGAGATTCCAGCATATTCACCGTCGTTTTGAGATGCTGATCCATCTTCTCCCAAGTGTCTGCTTTCAGTAACCAGTCATCCAAGTAAGGAACTACGAACACTCCTTGTTCTCTCAGAGCTGCTGCTAGAACTACTATCACTTTGGTAAAAACTCTGGGAGCTGAAGTTATCCCAAAGGGTAAGGCTCTGAACTGGAAGTGGTAGATCTTGTCCTTTTTCCAAATTGCAATGCGAAGAAATCTTCTGCTGAGAGGATGAATGGGTACATGCAGATATGCATCTTTCAGATCTATCGTTATGAGAAGATCTCCTTGCTGTAAAATGCTTATTGCGGATCTGATGGTTTCCATCCGAAATTTTTCTTTCTTTATAAATTGATTTAGAAACTTTAGATCCACCACTAATCTGAAGGAGCCGTTCTGTTTGGGAACCAAAAACACCGTCGAATAAACTCCCAATTTCTCTTCCTCCTGAGGAACCGGTTCCAGCACGTCCATGGCTATAAATTGTCTCACCGCCAAAAGAATTGCTTCTTGTTTTAAATGGTCTTGCCTCTTTTTCGTTATGCAAAATCTGTGAGGAGGTTGCTCCTGAAATGTTATACGATAGCCATCTTCTATAACTTTTAACACCCATGCATCAGAGGTTGTTTGTTGCCAAATGGGGAAAAAAGAAGTCAGTCTCTCCCCAACCCCGCCTATACTTCTGGCGTCAGAACTTTGGTGATTTACTGAGACCGGATTCCTTGCTTTGCAAAGACTCCTTTGATGTAAACTTGGAGTTGAATGCTCTGTTCCGGAACCTGACTCTGTTTCCTCCATCTCTAAAAGGTCTTCTACCTCTAGAAGATTGTGGGGAGAATCTTCTGGTAGAGGAACGAAAAAAAGATTTCCTTTGAAACTTCGGCTTATCTTGAGGCAGTGTCTTCCCTTTCCCTGTCACTAAACTTTCAAGAAGACTATCTAAAGTTGAACCAAACAATTTCCCAGGTTCAAAGGGCATTGATATCAACTTGTTCTTTGAGGCTAAATCAGCCGTCCAAGCCTTTAGCCACAGTGCTCTTCTACCTGATGTGGACAAGGACATAGTTCTTGCTCCCAGTTTAAAGGATTCCACTGCTACATCGCATAAAAAATCCGTAGCCAATTTGATAGGATAAAGCATATCTAGGAGATCATCCCTAGAGATTCCTGCATCAATATCCTCCTCCAATGCGTTCAACCAAAACTTTAGCGATCTGGAGACTGAAATGGCTGCTAATGACGGCTTACACATATTGGCTCCTGCTAGATAGGATCTCTGAAGGGCACATTCAGCTCTTTTATCCATAGGATCCTTTAAAGCACTCTC
Source organism: Xenopus borealis (assembly GCA_024363595.1). NCBI lineage: Eukaryota > Metazoa > Chordata > Amphibia > Anura > Pipidae > Xenopus > Xenopus borealis. The sequence continues at coordinate 36,329,493 of CM044438.1, forward strand.
CTCCACTGGAATAGTAGTACGCTTGGACAATCTAGCCACCGCCGTGTCAACACCCGGAGGATCTTCCCACTCAGCCGGCTTCAGATGGGTCAAAGGAAAACATTTGTTTAAATCTTTTAGTAGACTCCGGTTTCTTTCCCGGATGTTTCCACTCCTCAGTAAAAATCCTTTTAAGTGAATCATGAATAGGAAAAAAGAGTTGTTTCTTTTCTGAAAAGAAAGGTAATCCTTCCTTATTCCCGGCATCTGGAGTTGAAGCTGTAGGACAAACTACCTTCCTGACCTCCTTAATTAACCTAGGCATCTTCTCCACTGGAAACAAAAACATGTCTTTATTCTTTGAGGATGAAGCATATGAAGACAGATCAGAAGAGCTTATTTCCTCCAAATCAGAGTCAGACCCTGACGCGTACAAAGTCTTAGATTGGTTAGGCATAAACTTTGATTTATGAAAAACTTCAAATTATTTTTCCACAATATCTTTAAACCAAGACATAAAATATCCCGCATTATCCTGGTTAGGGTTGGTACAGTCTTGGCAGCTGTTAGATGGCCAATCTTCAGGAATAGGTTGATCACAGCCTGAGCAAATCCTATGCCTGCTTTTTCTTTTCCTTTTACCTTCTGACATCTAATCAAAAAGAGAAAAAAACTAAATTATCCAAATAAGGAAAAAAACACATAGTCAGTACCAACCCTGCTGCTACAAGTAATTACCTTAGCAGCCTTAGATACACAGACTGGCCGCGTGAACCACAGTACTGCAACAAAGGGAGGCAATTAGCAAGAATTCTGCTGCCTTTATATATCCTTACCGTTTAAGAAAAAAATGCCTCCAGCCCTTTTCAAATGAGCCGCGTTCCAGCATCGCGCGTCTCCTCGCGCACAATAATGACGTCACCGTCCTGTGGGAACACTACTCGCGCGCGCAGCAGGGAAAGTAGGAAAAGCAGCAGCTTCAGTCCAGTTTGCCAAGCATCGCCTGTAATCCGGACCATCATTAAGCCTAAGGGATCCTTCCCCTGGGGAACTCACCCTCAGGTAGTTCCCCATACGGCCATCAAACACCTCAGTGTCTGGATCTTCGGCACCTGGCCTCCACATCTTGTGCATGAAAATGGCGCAGGAAAAAGAACACAGGGAGGAGGGACAGAGGAGGGTAATTATAGCCTTGTTAATTGATTATTCACGATGTTGCGTTTTTTCCTGTGCTATAGGAGTGGTGAGGGACTTAACCCATTAGTTATTGTGCTGCCTGTAGGACTAAGGAAAATAAAGCTTTTAACAAGGCAAATACAATAACTGTTTATGAATACAGTGCATTCACTGTACTACACCAGCATTACTATCGACAGCACTTCCATGTACTCTAGAAATGAAAGTCCAGACTGTTAACAAAATGTAAATGCTGCTTTTGTTACAAAGGAAGGTGATGACAGAGCTGGCCTAAAAGAGATGACTTACTTTGTTGTGATATATCTCACTTGGCAACACACTATGAAGAAAGACTATGTCTTTAGAACAAGATTACCCAGCTATTGTCAAACTCTTTTGACAACCAAGGGTGAATGGTTCTTTCCTCTCATCTGGAAAAATGATTCTTTCACATTTTCGAAGGGCCTGTCTGTCATGCAAGAAAGGCATTCTCTCTTAGAGGACCCATGTGTAACGAGCAGGCTTAAAATAACTCCAGTATCTGTTTAATCATTTGCATGCATACAGTATATTTTAGATATATACATACAGTATATTTAATTTAGAGTTTTCCTGTGCAAGGTATGCCAGTGAATGGAATAAAAAACATGCTGTTACAACATACTGGTACAATCTGTGTTATCAATGTATAGATTAAAAAGTAATCCCATTAAAGTCCCTCAAAGAAATGCAGAAACTGCATTAAACGTAATCCTCAGAGGCAACAGAAATCATCATGCTAGAGACATTACTGCACTTTAAGGTTCCCACACTGAAGCTTTTAGGTTTATGACATGTGAAGTCATTTGGCCACTTTGGATGCTTTGATTATAAGTATTAATGGCACTAAATCACCCCAAAGTGCAACTTTTTTTTCTAAGGGAATTCCCTGCAAGCAGTAGAGTGATGGAAGGAGCAGAATGTATAACTATGACTGTCTGTTCTTGTCAGAAGACTTATTTTTTGTTAGCGCTAAATGTCATTTAGTTATGAGCGAAAATTTTGCCTCAAAAAAAAACCCATAGGGGTAAATTTATCAAAGAGTTACTGTAAGTTCCGCCACTAGAGTGAAATTACGCAGCTCTCAATTCATTTCTATGGGATTTTGAAAGGCCTATTTATCAATGGGTGAAGTGAAAATTCACCCTTTGATAAATACGCCTTTAAAAATCCCATAGAAAATGAATGCAGAGTTGCGGCATTTCCCTCTAGTGGCGGAACCTCACTGTTTACTTCACTCTTTTATAAATCTGCCCCTTAGACTCTAATGGGAGAAAAGAAATGTTGCATGTCAGAAAAAAATTATGCATTTTGGCGAATCTTCACAATTTCACTAAATTATGGCAAAGTGGGACGGGTCAGATTGGGCCATCATTAGTGTCACTGACAAAATTGATTTAAATAGCAAAAACAAAGGCAACATTTGCTCTTACATAAAAAAACTACACACATATGGCAAAGAACAAGTGGTTACATGAATGCCACACACAAATGCAACAATTTAGAGAATTATATTCTGCTGTGTATTCAACTGGGGAATCTTATCCTGACATCCCTCAATAAAAATCAACAGATAAGGCCATTATTAAATGAACCATTGAAAACTTTACAGCATGCTGGGCCATACAGTTGAACCAACTCAGTTTAACAATAAAATTATATTATTTTACATCACTTTTAATTAATTTTCACAAAGCATACATATATTCATATTTCTCCAGTTAGCTGAAAGTTATATAATTCTGCTTAATGTTTGGCACCTATTATGTTACGCTTAGTATTGTCAGAAAGTGGCCTTGTATTGGGTTTTTGGTGTTAGCTGCCTGAACTGACCCATGCCTGTCATAGGTTTTGAACTTGCTCTGCCTGCCTTGACCTTAAATTTGACTATAATACTTCCTTTTGTTTACAGTAGAATTCTTCCTTTTGCCTGCAGTACAATTCACCAGTCACTTGTCCCAATCCCAGGAGAGTTCAATTTGGTTTGATTTGCTTCTGTGTCTTGACATATATACTTGAGACTATGCTTAAAACGTGTTCTGATGTCTGCTGAGACTTGAATACAAGAACTAAGAAGTTTCTGCTGTCTCACTGACCTATCAGACTATCCCCTTCTAAACTGTCAGATGCTCCCAAAGGACCCTCCTGTTTAAGGAAGCAGATTTAATGTCTCGTGACTGATCAGACATTTGATCATGCATTACCAACTGAAGGTGACAACTGTCACCTTTCTTATGTTTGAAATGTACTCTAATCTTTCCGGTTATAATATCTTGCAAGTGGAGCCCTCTAATGCTATTTTTAATCTGAAAATCACTATAAAGTACTGTAATGTAAAGTGCTGCATAACTTGCTGATGCTATATAAATAATGATCATACCTATTTGTGTATGTATATTATTTAGCCCACTTTCATTGGGTTTTGTGAGAGCTTTGCTCTAATTTGTAGTGTACCATTGCTGTTTTACACCTGCATAGTTAGGGCCTCAAAATGGTTTTGCTAAACACCATTACTCATAAGGTGGTTCTGGTGTGCTGAAAAGTACAGACGGGCAACTGGGGTGGGGATATTTTGGTCATGTTAAATACAATCATTATTAGAATGAAATTTGAAAGGACCTGTCCTGGATATCTCTAGTAATACAGCAGGGTGATCGTTGCTATAATGCTTCTATAATACACCACGGGGTATATTTCTTAGGCTGTGTTATCTTCCTAATTCATGATTTAACACCGTACATTTTCTGAAATCAGCAGAGAGAATCCATTTCAAGTTTATAGTGCTGATATTTTTGAAGGCATGCATTTTTGTTTACTCCAGAAACGTACTCCATTAATTGATACCACTTCAGAACTATTGTAATCCATTCAAGTCAATGAAGATTAGAAGAAATTCCTGGCTAAAAAGCAGTGCATTGCTGTGTTGGTAATATACAGATATATAGAAAATTGGCTGAAAGAGCATTTACAGAATGTAGCTATCAATGGTGCATTATCTACTTGGGTTAGAGTTCAAAGTAGCACACCACAGATCTCCATATTGGATATACTTTTCAATAATCTGTTTAATAATAGCTTAGATATAGGCATTATATACATTGAATACATCAAATTTGTCAATGGCCAGTTACCTTAAGCAACTAATCAGTGATCAGCTTTTTAATGCCAACTGCAAGAAGAACAAAGACTGCATCAACTTGGTTGCCATAGGGTTACTGCCCATGGGCAAATTTGCCCAGTTTTGATAAATGAGCCCCAGTGTAGCTGTGTTTACCAGCTTAATTCACAATAGGATGTGTCATCCTACAGTCAAAAAAGGAGAATTCCAATGAGAAAAAGGAACTACTAAGAAAGTTTCCTTTCCTTGAAAAAATCATTCTACAGTCAACCTGACTAACTGGCAATTAGGGTGATGTGTCAGATTATCATGGCAGATGATAACAATAATGATAAATTTGATGTTTGAAACTATACAGGATATTTATATGTTTTCTTAAACTAAGGATAGGTGAATACTTATTGAAGAAGGGCCTAGAGGCACTTGTTTAACCGGACATCTGTCCTAATCCAGTGTCAACTGCCATGAAACTATATAGGAACATTAAAACTTTAAGGGCACAGCTATCCTAGAGGAGGTTCCTTATTTTGTGTGGAGACCTTCCTGTATGATATCAGTCTTATATAAACTCTCTGCATGCTCCATGTCTTATAATTCTTGCAAGATCCAGCTAGAGAAACAATTTGTAAAATGTATTTGATTATTTTATCATATGCATTTGAAAGAAGCATGAAATTGGTGTACCATGTTAGGCAGTAAAAATGTTAAAGGGCAACCCTTTTGAAAAAAATATATATTTATTTTTATTTCAAGAGGGTTGCCCTGTAAAAAGCATGGACAATTAGTCAATAACTGAAAAAGTAGCTAATTTTTATTAAATTGACTTATGAACCCACTGTACCTGCAATTTTATAAAAGCTTACTTTTTTCATATGTACGTGTTTGTATTTGGACATCTGTTTTTGCCTCTTCAAAGCTGTAAAGTAAGAGGCATTTTAGTATTCCAAGCAGCTGCAGCTCTTTGAACAGCTTTTTATGTTAGTTGGGCAGCTGCAGAAATGAGTTTTAGATTCACCTTTTCTAAATAATTTTTCCAAATTTTTTTATTGAAGACGATAGCTTTCATGTCAGTCATTTCTCCCCATAGATCAAACTCACAACTTTGTTCTGTTTTATCTGCCCTAGACAGTAAAGTTGTGCTGAATAAGAAATAATTGCAGATTGATAATGATAGGGGGAAAAAATTAGGGAAACCTAAGATGAATCACGACTATGCAAATCAATGGAAACATCTTCATCATTCTTGATGAATGTACATTAAACCACTGAAAATGTTCTCACTATGCATTATGGTACACATCTGCCCTATGTAATCTTGAATTTGTAGTAATGAACACAAACGTTAACAGTAGACTTGATGAATGAAGTTAGTATAAAGGATATATCATGTTTCAAGCACAAAATAATAGAAGCATCTGTTGTTGTTTTTTTTTTAATACACACTACGGCTTTGATTTCACTTAATTCCCACCTAGAAGAGTCCATGAGTATAGATGTTACTCAGCTTTTTGCCAAGATTCCTGTGTATTAACATTTCCCAATTAAGGACACTAAACAGATCTGCATACCTTTAGGAGGGTAGTTACTGTAGATTTCCATGCTTCTGTATGATACACAGTTCATTACCCAACATTTTGTGTTTTTCACAAATGTCTTTATTGGTAACATATTCATAGACATCCTAGTATGCAAAAGTCATAGAATGCAGATAGAAAGTGAATTTTGTTTTAGTATTAGAAAGGCATATTTATCAAATGTACATGAGCTGTTCCTTTACTTCAGCTGTAAAATAAAAAAAAAATATGCAAACACTGCATATTCTATTGGGGTTTGGCAGGTCTAGGAAGATATATATATTTGTCCTGAATGGTCACCTATGACCCTTCAACTATACTTTTCCCCTTTATACTTCCATTCATATTTAAAAGCTACTAATTAATATATAGGGTATAGTAATTTAGGAGGTGTGCAATTATTGGGGGGAGACATGTAGACATCCTCTCCACCTGCCGCCTACCCTCCCCTAACTTGACCATCATTCATTATTGGCTTGTAAACAAAGTCCTCATGCTTGCTGACTTCTGATTTCCTGCATATGTGAACTCAACTAAATCTTTGATAACACTAATCTTTATTTATACAGTCCCAACATAAGTTGCAGAACTTTTCACTTCAGTCCCTGTTGCACTAAAGTGATTCTCATTTATCCAGGTCATGATATACAGTATCTACTAGAATTCAAATGCAACTGGACATTTATAGTGTTTTTCTTCAGATTAATGGGAAATTCAGTTGAACCAAAGAATCCACTCGGATGAGTGGTGAAATGTTTTCAAGTAAAACTCCAAGGGGTATATTTATCAAAGAGTGAAGTTAAGAGTGAATTTCCACCACTAGAGGGAAATTATGGGATTTTTAAAGGTGTATTTATCAAAGAGTGAACTTTCACTTCACCCATTGATAATTAGGCCTTTCAAAATCCCATAGAAATTAATGGAGAGCAGCGAAATTTCCCTCTAGTGGCGGAACTTCACTCTTTGATAAATTTACCCCAAATGTCCAGTTGCAGTTGAATTAATTCTACTAGATACTGTGGGAATTCTAAGTACCCAATCATCTTTATACATTTTGCTCAATTTTATGACAAGTTACTTAATATAAGGACCGTGGGCTTGGTGGGGAATGCGGACCAAGGAGGAAACAACAGTCCAACAACACGGTACAGGCAGGGAACAAGAGTAATTCGTAGTCAAGAGTCCAGGCAAGAAAGTCAGTTCAGGCAGCAGTGGTTCAGAGTCCAAGAGCAAGGCAGGGTCAAACACGGAGGATCACGACAAGGTTCAAAGTCCAGGAGCCAGGCAGGGTCAAACACAGAAATCCACAGAAAGATCAGCAACAGCACACCCAGGAACCACGAAGGGATAACCTATAATCGGGCACCGGTCTAGCGTCCAGAGTCTCCTTAAATAGGCCCTAATTGGCGCCAAAATGGACGCAGGCGTGATGGCGTCACGACGCACGCACGCGCGCCGACTTTGACGCACGCTGGCAGGGATTAACAGGTACCCTTACACTTAACCTTTCAGTATTTTTATGGTGAGAGGGAGGATTCCTAGCACTCAGAAAAAGCCAAGCAAGCACTGGGAGAAACCTCAAAATTTCAAATAGTGCTCTACTGTATCTGCAGTCGAATGTAGGACCCAAGAGTTATGAGGCAACCATGCTATGTACTGTACCACCATGAAATAAAATAAAATTTTTTGATAGATCTACCTGATTTTCTCTTAAAACATTATCATTTATTGACCTTATAATATTTTTTCATTCATATTGACTAAACCCTAATGGATTGAATTAATAAAATCATTACTATAACAAAGATTACTGTATTTTATGCAGTTATTTTTTGTAATCTGATTAATTAACAAATATGTGAATTTACATATATTTCTTGCATGATGAATTATATACATCTTAACCTTTATATTTTAAAAACATTCTGCAATGTTTTTTTTTTCATCTCCTTATTTTGATCCACAATATTTGCTTATTATTATATTTCAGTTAACACATCTTAAATAACATATCATAATTTATGTGCTGCTTTCAATTCTATCTTCTTAAGGCATTTTTGTCTTAAACTTTTCCTTTGTTTTATTTTTTATAGATGGAGTATCTGTTTCTTTGCAATTGGTAAGTATTTCCTTATACATGATTAACATTTAATTAAAGTTAATTTCCCTTGTCTTTTCACTGGTTTTGATGAATTATGCTATTCTTTTTTTTTGCTATATAGTCTCTCCATGGTAACCATGTCATCATATAATTTGTATATTTATGGATGCTGTTAATTCTTCCATTAGACAGATATCATTATTATACTGGAACCATTTATCTTTACTTGCAATTGTTGTAGATCTCCACAGCATAGGAATCTGAGCTTTAGCTGCTATAAGAAGTTGTCTTAGTAAGTCCTTCCTTGGGTAGGTTTCAGGTTCAAAGTTATGAAATAATATTATTGCCTCTGCATTCCTGTTCTCCAATAACCAGGGAACATATATCTAATACCTCATTTCAGTATGTTTTGATCACGGAACAACTTAACCAAATATGTTTCAAGGTCCCTGGATTACTATTACATCGCCAGCACATTTCGTTATTCATTAAACCCATTTTTTTAAGTAACACTGGTGTTCTATACCATCGAGTTAGCAGTTTATATGCAGATTCCTGTAGTCTGTTACTTATAGAGCATCTACTTATTGTCTGGAACACTTTGTCCCATTCTTCTTCTGATGTTCAATTCTTTTTCCCATTTCTTAGTATAGGTTGGGTATGTGGGATACTTCCTATTAATAAGTATTCAATATATTAACACTAGAGTGTGTTTCAATGGTTCATCTATTGTGCATAATTGTTCCAACTTTGTTAGGGGTCTAGCTTTGGTCCCTCTTATTTGTAGTTTTTGTAAAAGGTTTTGCACTTGGTAGTATCTCCATTTATCTCTATTGGTCCAGGTTTCTTTTGTTTGCTCTGCCTTTTAAGGTATGCAGTGTTTTTTTTAACAAAAGTACATACAAATATAGGTACACGTACATGTATTATGACTCTGGATCCTTTTTGTTAATCATCATTATCATACTCATTACCAGTGGTATACAGTATTAAAGTGGACCTGTTACCCAGACACAAATATCTGTATAATAAAAGTCCTTTTCAAATTAAACATGAAATCCATTTTCTATTTTTTATTAACGCATTCATAGCTGTTGTAAGCTCATTTAAAAATATCAGCTGTCAATCAAATATTGTCTGCCCCTCCTCTATGCCCGTGGCATAGAGGCGGGGCAGACAATTAATGTCACTGCTCTCCACACTTTCCCCCATTCTCTACACTGTTAAATTGTGTAGCCAGGGCATGGGGATGGACATTGGTTCCCCCATTCTGGTGCACAAACAAGTTTTTGAGATGATCAAGGCTTGCCTTAATAACAAAATGACTCCTGTCTGCTTGTTATAATTTTGATTTCTCAGACTGAAGGAAACAAGAATCAAATAATTTATATAGTGTAAATAAAGTTCATTTTGCTTGACTAATGTGATAAAATAGGATTTTGAATATTTCTTTTGGGTGACGGGTCCCCTTTAAAGGAACAGTAACATCAAAACATAAACACCAGCACAAATTAAACTTTTAAATTACAATGCCTTTATTAGGAGTCTGAACTTGGCAGAACCGAGCTACACTGATAGAGTTTAGAATGGGAGACTCTTCCAGGCACTGAAAGGGAGATTACTACAAGAGCCTCTGCCTAATGCACTGCGACCCTACTCTTCCCTCCTGCAGAAGAAATCAACTGCTGTAGAATGGATGGGTCAGCCTTTCGCCTTTTTTCAAGAGGACAGGAAGTGAAGCTTCAGTAAGTTATTTTTTAATAAAAGCATTGTAATTTAAAAGTTTAATTGTGCTGGTGTTTATTGTTTGATTTGTACTAACAAATTTTTGATGATGTGTATATGGCGCTGGTTTAGATGCATGTTATTGAAGAAGTTATAGCATATAAAATTAAGTAGGGCACATTATGACTCGGGCTGCTTTAGTACTATGATGTCTACAAATGTATCAGTTCATGATAGTACATACTATTGACCTAACACAACAATTTAACAGTAAAGTTCAGTGGAATAATACAATAAGTGTTCATATAGTGTCATTATTACACAATTGAATAGATTTTGTCAAAGAATAGTCATTTTGAAAGGTAAAAAATTAACTTGTACCATGCTCTGTCTTAACTCGTACATTTCAATTCACTGGGAATTATCTGAATTTACTAAGATTGATTGTGGCTAGGGAAGCAGTTCTGCTTAGTTGGCAAAATTTAATTAAGTTGCTGAGCATGTGACAATGGCTTTCAGAAAGTGAGAAAACAGTCTGGTTCTCATTCAAACTCAACTAAATACAGCATTAAAAGAGAACAAATATATTTCTAAGCGCATTGAGACAAGAATAGAGGACTTAAATTTAATTCTTGGCCTAGATCCTTATTTTGGCAGCTTCATAGATTAAAGGATTCAGGAAGTTTTAGCGTGCAGAATCATAATATAGATACTTAGCCACATGATATAATTTCAGAGTAAATGGCTTTATTTGCGGTGTAACTCATTGATCCAGTTAGACTCTACAATATGTGTAACTATAATTATAGAACCAATATATTCCAATTCTCTTTTGAACCTATTTATATCTTTACTGCACTGGACATGGACTTGACAAGAGGATGGCAGGAGCTACTTCTATTTTATCCAGGCAGAAAGGAGATCAGTGATATGACCTTTCATCCCCAAAATGTATCAAGAACTGTAGCTAATTTCTCCTGGGAATGACATTCATATCCCTGTTTTCAATTTATTGACAGCTATGGCAGCCCCTCAGGACTCACCATAGTTGTTATTTTGCAAAAAAACCTCTCCTAGAAATATCTGCTAGTGGCAAGTATTTATTCTTGTGTCCTGCATAGTAACATATATAAAAATTAAAGATGCATAACTGGATATTTTTAACTTACAATTTGTTATTTTGCACAGACCATGCAGTGTAAATAATAGGTCATATGTAGGCCATTGCGTCTTCTTTCTGGAGTGAATACCTACAGAAACTGATTTGTCAGGTATTATGCATGCATCTTCTCAGATGACTGCTTAATCTTTTTAATTTTCCAACTGTCAAAGCCCCATTACCACACTGTAGCATAGTGGGTTTCTATACCTGAATTAATATTTAAAATATATGTTTTTGCTTTATGTGTTTTGATCTTAGTCACTGAAGTGAATGCAGTACATTGTGAAGATAAGGGAATTCTAGTATCATTGTACATACATTGCTGGGTAAATAGGCCATAGTCATTATTTATTGTTACATGTTAAACACATTTATTGTTACCCTGCAAATATCCTTATGAATAAAATAAGCGGGCAGCCGGCAAACAACAATGTGACTGAAGAGCAGGAAAGTTTTAAAACTTTTCAGTTACAATGGACGCCAGCTGGAGTTGGTGGCTTTCTAAGACATCTAGCATAAAAGAACCAACTCTACTTTTCATCAGGGGCTTCACCTCAGACTCCTGAAAGAGTGCCAGGACATTTTGATCATCAATTCATTACTTGAAACCTGAATGTCATGCGCATGGTTGTGGGGCTCCTGATTTGTGATTAATTCATGTTTAACTGACTATTCTTGTAACTATAATGATACAAAGATAAGTAAATCTATTTTATTTTATTCTTACTTGTGTGTAAGTTTCATCAGAATGCTTATACATTGATCCTGCAGTTAATACAAATTATTATTAATAAAGGGATCACCCTCTTTATTACACATACACACAGCGCCTACAATTTTTTACGGCACACAATGATGAAGCAAGTACCTGTTTTGCATAATTCGAAGAGGTTATATATTTTTAATAAGAAAGCAGCTGGTATGTACTTGTGTTTTATTCACAGCAGGGTTTTCCCCACAAGACTTGACACTTTTCATTTCTAAATAACATAGGTAAACAAACAAATTAGGAGAGTTTATGAAGTACCAAGACACCCCTGCTATGTGGTATGAAATGATGTGATGTTTAATTGTTTATTATCTGTTATACTGAAAGTTAATTTTTGCAAATGTTTTGCCAGTGTTCAATACAAATTGTGCCTGCATATGGTGAGTGACACCCCTCGTGATTAATAAACCCCCTCAGGCTAATTTACAACTGCTGTAGAGTGTTAAGAGATGCAAACTAGAAAAACTGTACCCAGGATGCAATAACCATGACAAGGTGCAATGTGTAAAAAACAAAACAGTGCTTTGTGCATCAGTTATTTGCACTTTGCACCTTATCCCACCAAGGTGTTTTTCTATGCATAGTTAAGACAATTTTGATTTTGTAAAAGTGACAAATCTTTTTACAATAATGTGTTCACGTCTGCAAAAGAGGTACACTTAAAGGGAAAAAACTGTAGACAATTTTTTTTAAATTGCATGCTTTGCATCAGTAAGGATATTTTCAAATGCATACATTTGTATTGTTGTTTGAAAAGAACATCTAAAATAAAAACATCAGGAGGCATCAAGGTAAAAAAAATTTTTTAATTCTCTTTGCATCTTGCCCTTCATGTCGCTCCTTAACTGACAATTGGAGCACAGCAAGTTGGGTTTCATTATATACAAAAGGTGCAAAATTTTTACAGTACATTTAGAATGCACCATCTGGATAGGGCTGGAGAAACACAAGCCATGGGGGACCACTATGGCTAGCGTTATTATTAGGAGTCCCTTGTACATGTGTAATTGTACATCTATCAAAGGTGCAGAACATATTTTGACTTGCCAAAGATCTGGACACTTTTCAGTTATTCTAAAAACATTTGTAGAAAAACAACAAATAACAATTACAGTTCAATCTATGGAAATCTTGCAGTAAAATTTCTCTTTTTTATGAATATTTTTGGCATGGAATCCTGATTGATGGCCATAACTACACTTGGACTGATGTGACATTAACAAATCTCTGGGTGAGTTATTTCCCAGCAGTACTGGACCTGACATTGATATATGACAACTGAAAGCATTGGCACATGTTGCTTCTGTTTCACCACCCAAAGGCAACGCTTGGGAAACAGAGTTCTGTTACTGAAGAATACATCCTTATGTGACAGGGTTCTGTGGAAATCTTCCTTCTTATATTTCATAGTACCTTTAATGCCTTTCTGTAACAATTAGCAGAGGAAATTACAAGCTTAGCAATAAACAGGCTAGAATTAAATTTATCCTGCTCCAATTCCAGTTCTAAGTTACAGTTTTAATAAATTATATTGTGCTTAATTATCAGTTAATATTTCACATTATTTCTTTTTGAATAGGAAACTTAAGGTAGTAACACAAAAAAAGGCATATAAAGGTTTTAATGGAAAAGTTCACTGAACTTTTGACTTGAAGAATAAGGACAGCAGTGCCGAAGCAGATTCAGGAAGATGTAAGACCCATGTTTATTAAACTTTGCTATTTGATTAGACACCTTTCAATACTGGATGACACCTAAGGAACCATTAACTTCAATTGTGTCTGGTCTAGTGATACATATACTATTGTAATATTTTTCAACAAGGACCTACTCTCCAGATCCTACATGATATTTGTATCTTATTTCTACTCTACTCTTTCTGTGACATAAGTGAAAATGATGGCATTTTAACATAAACTTCATGTCTTTTCACTTTTGTGACACTTTTATTGATTCAAACCATATCATTGCTGTGCTTTCGCTATAATTTTGACTGAGGACTCGTAAAATACGCCTGTTGCAGCTATTAAATACCTACATTAATTTCTGCATCTTCCTTAATATGTGATATTTCTTCTGCCATTTTTAATTTTTACTTCCCTCTTGCCACTGTGCTCATGCTCCTACTAGAAAAAAACATATTTAAAAATAAGTCATTGCTGTCTTTTTTTATTGTTATATTTTACAAGAGGTTTTTTACAACAGTTGAGGTGTGAAGAGCTCATTATCAGCATGCAACTTTCCTGCTGTATTTTTTTTACTGTCCACTTAATTTTTATTGTATTTGTCTAGTACCATGATAATTAAAGCATTTATTTTGATAACTTGAGAGTTTTGTTGAAATTGCTGAGTGTGTGCCTCAACTTTATCAAGTTACAAGTTAAGTTAAGTTAAGTCAAGTTACAAAAAAGAATGTAGAAAATGTAGAAAGGTGCATACGTGCAAAAATGTTTTTGTACATTGTATTATTTAATTTCTCATTTGCACAAAACCATTAGAAAGCAAACTGAATAGTATACAAATTGTTAAAGGTTGAATGAATTCTTCACCACCAAAGATGTATTTTGCAAAAAAATAAAAAAGAAGCATTACCCTAACTAGTTAATAGTTCTTGAAATATAGGTCATTTTAAGCACATTTTGTTTTCTATACCTCTTTCCATCATCAAATAAACCTAAGGCTATATTCACATATTTTAGCAGTTGCTGGTGATATTCAAGAATGACCTTGTACTCAATGTGATTAGTTTAAGGGTATGTTGTCTATGTGTGTTTCCCCCCTAGTAACAATCTGTCAGCATTTGCGGCATGTGTATCAAGGCAATGTCAATAAAAGAGACCTTTAATGTAGGGGATGAGAGATTCCCTGGTCAACACTATATTTTCTCTTTTATGTAGGTGTACATGCCATGATTCCTTGTATTTCGTTGAGGTGGTAACCACAGGGGCAATGTTCCCCTCTACACTGGCAACGTTAGCCACAGTCAACATTCTTAAAGGACAAGGAAAGGCAAAAAAATAAAATCCCATTTTTACTTTCTTTAATGAAAAAGAAATCTATTTCCAATATACTTTAATTAAAAAATGTGTCCCATTTTTATAAGAAACCTGACTGTATGCAGTGAAATTCTCCCTTCGTTTACTGCTGTGGATAGATATTGTCAGACAGTCCCTAACTGTTCTGCAGGGAAACAATCATACTTATGAACAGCAGGGGGAGCCCCCACCTTACTTCCCAGTCATGCAGAACTCAAGCAGTTTACTGTAGTTCCCCTGTAGATCAGTCGGCGACTGTGTAGAGATTTGTATTGGATTTTATTTTTTCCTTAACATCCCATTTACTGTTTCCAGCTGCATGGACAAAGATCATTAAGCCAGATTTAAACAGATAAAATGGGATTCTATTTGGAGGATATTTTTACAGCCACTGGTTATGGAGAGTTGGAGAAAGTTTGTATTAAATGACATGTAAACCCTGTAAACCCTTACCATGTCTTTAGGTTGGGCACATATTCCCCAAACAAACTGCATAATTTTCTCAGTATTTTCCCCTCCGTTAGCTTGCAACGTAGTGTCTTCCTGAATGCAAGATGTGCTTCAACCAGGCAGTCACAATAGTATATCATTAAAGTGTTGTAGTGGGGCTCACCCGAAGTGTCCATGTTGTTTCACATACGGTTTCTTCAATTAGCCCTGAGTCACGACGCATTTAACTTACAAATCCAAGTGACTGCATCTGTATGAGTGAGTAAGATTACATGTAAGAGTGGTATTATGCAAATGAGTGAATGGGATTATGCATGAGTGAGTGGGATCATACATCTTTACTTAACCTTTTAACAACCAGAGTGGCAGTTATCTAAAGATTTCAAAGAGGCCATTCACTGATTAAATTTTTATGGGGAATTTACATGTCCTTTAAACAATACAAACATTATAAAATCCACATTAGATTACACAACAACACAGGACCAAGTGCAGTCTACATATTATGATTATTAATCAGTCTTGCTCTATTGGCTTCTGGCAGATATTATTTGACGTGTGCCCTTTTGATAATTTATGATGATCCCTAAGCAGCCCAGATCACACTGAGCATGTGCACAGTCTTGGTCTTGCAAATATGTTTAACAAAGTTACAAGATGACAGCCCCCCCATAGCCAACTTTGAAAGCACAAATCATTTGTTTAATTAGGTTTGCGGTGCAGTGAGTTTATGTTTAGTATAAAAAATACAGCATTTCTAGCCTTATTCTATTTTAGACCTTCCTTGTCCTTTAAATATCACTCACTATCATTATAACCCAATAACCTCCTCTGGTGCAACCAGACACTAAATTTTTTTTTATTAAAATGACAATTTGATAACTGAAATCGACACTATGCATATAAGAGATTAAGATACTACATACTAGTGGTAACAGGTTCAGCCATCATAGGATATAACACAGTTTCGCTCATCACTATTCTGTCTTCATGCAGCAGTTGGGTGTCAGATGAATGATAATAATATACAATATACTGTATCTTATAGGGGGTGTTCCTTTCCTATCAAATGTATTAGAGCTCACTCAAGTAACTGATTCCACTACAAACAAAATCCAAATAACTGCCATTTGCACAAATTCTGCATGTAGAGAGACAGGCTTTCTGGTGATTTTAATAGAGTGAGCTCTAAATAGAGGAATAGTGAATATAAACTTGATTATTTCAGAAATGGTAACTAATATTTACATGATTATATTTAGAAATGTTCTTATTTCAGTATGATGAAGCTTAGATTAAATTTTCATTTTCGCGATAATTCGCCTTTAAGATGTGCTTACTTGATGAACCTGGAGAATAAGCACACTGGCACACCGTGTGCCAGTGTGTTAGTGTGCTTCTTCTCTATGTGTATTAGGAGGTTGCTGTAGCCTATATCACTGTGCACTAAGCTTCTCTAATTAAAAAAGATTTTACAGGTGTGCAAGAGCTCTCCAACTACTTGATGAACTTGACAAAATTGCATTTAATTTTGAGTATGCCCTTTACCTGTCTTGTTCTCCAACCTCTCGTCTCACTTTATTTCCTCGTTGTACTGTTTAAGGAATAGTTTATGCTGTGGATTTCTATTACTTTGTTAAGAGCCCAGAGGCCAAATATACAAATATTTGCTAGTGATGGGCGAAACGGGCGCGTTTCGCTTCGCCGAAAAATTCGCGAATTTCCAGAGAAATTCGCGAATTTTTCGCCGATTCGCGAAACGAGTCGCGCGTCACTTTTGACGCGCGTCGCGTCAAACGCGACGCGTCGCGTCAAAAACGACGCGCAATTCGTTTTTGCGCGCCAAATTTTTTTTGGCGAATTTTTTTTGCAGTTTCGAGAATTTATTCACCAGGGTCGAATCGCGGGAATTCGCCGCGAATTCACCCCTGGCGAATAAATTCGCCCATCACTAATATTTGCTTGTTTTAGTTTGTTTTTCTGCCATACTGCCCGACCGCTTGGGCATGTGTATTGGTTCAAAGGCATTCTTAAAGGGATCCTGTTGTGGGAGAAATTTTGTTTTTTAAAAAGCATCAGTTAATAGTGTTGTTCCAGAAGAATTCTACATTGAAATCCATTTTTCAAAGGAGCAAACAGATTTTTTTATATTTCATTTTGAAATGGGGCTAGACATATTGTCAATTTCCCAGCTGCCCCAAGTCATGTGACTTGTGCTCTGATAAACTTCAATCACTCTTTACTGCTGTGCTGCAAGTTGGAGTGATATCACCCCCTCCCTTTCCCCACCCAGCAGCCTAACAAAAGAACAATGAGAAGGTAACCAGATAACGCTCCCTAATACAAGATAACAGCTGCCTGGTAGATCTAAGAACAGCACTCAATAGTAAAACCCCTGTCCCACTGCGTACTATTCAGTTACATTGAGAAGGAAAAACAACAGCCTGCCAGAAAGCAGTTCCCTCCTAAAGTGCTGGCACAAGTCACATGACCAGGGGCAGCTGGGAAATTGACAAAATGGCTAGCCCCATGTCAGATTTCAAAACTGAATATTAAAAAAATCTGTTTGCTCTTTTGAGAAATGGATTTCAGTGCAGAAGTCTACTGGAGCAGCATTATTAACTGATGTGTTTTAAAAAACAAAAACAAACATATTTTCCCATGACAGTTTCCCTTTCATAAAATATTATTCTATTGCATATTGGAAGATTTTATCAGATCTTATAATAGTCGGTTTGTCTAAACTAAAGATGTAATCTGCTGTTATGTATTCTTGGAACATTCACACATGGGAGCTCCTCCTCACTGCCCCTCAGATTTGCTCATACAAGCTCATCAGCCTCACCAAAATGGACAATGGAAGCTGGCTAGATTAGAGGAGATCTTGAATCATTACCTAATCATAGCCAAAACAGCAGCAATAATATAACCAGGCACAGATTTGTGGAAAGGCCACCTAGGCTCGGGCCTAGGGTGGCAGGATTTAAGGGGGCGGCATGCTGCCAGCCACACCCACATTGGTTCAGAAACACTGAGGATACGCAGTAGATACGATAGTTTTAAAAATTTCCCGAGCACCAATCCCCATTGCTCCAGTCCTGATGATGAAAATTTGTGAATAAATTATTATGGGGGGCGATGAACGGAAGTGGGCCTAGGGGCTCCCACTATGTAGATCCAGCCCGGAATATGACAGAAATGTTACAGGCAGTCTGACTAAATGAAGTAGTTAGATACAACTTAAAGGGCTTGTTCATCTTTATATGAACTTTTTTAGTTCAGGCACTATCTTTACACCAATCCTTGTAGTTTTTCAGCAACATGGCAGCTGGTACATCAACAGTATGGCATGTCACAATTAGAACATGTTGTTTGTGCCTTCCGCTTCTAATCCTAAGCATGCTGGTTAAGGTTCCCAGTGGTTCAAAATAATGTACAAGAACAGAAACCAAAAATAGCTTCCTGACTCTCAGGGACTCATTTCCTAATCTATTTAAACATTTGTAGCAGTGCAGTGAAATATTGCAACCAAACACATGCTTAGCAGCCTTTATACACACACAGGGATAGAATTACTTATTACTAAGGGCAGATTTATCATTGGTCGAATTTCGAATTGAAAAAATTAAAAATTCGACCATGTGAATAGGAAGGGAAGAAAAATCTTTCGAATTTGATATTCAAATTCAAAGGATTTTACCGCAATTCGATTGGTTGAACGATCGAATAAGAAGAATTCGATCGATCGATAAATCGATCGAATTTTTTTTATTCAATCAAAAATAAGGAAACACAATTCGGTAGCTTTGATTCAGTAGATTTGAAGGGGAAGTACTTTGACAGTCGAATGATCGAATATTCAAATTCAATTTTAATGAAATAATTCGATTAGATCGAATTTACAAAATTCACTGGTCGAAGTGGTCTTCAAAAACAATTAAATTCAAAAACAAAAGTTTTTGAAAATGCGATCGAACTTCGAATCCTTCATGTAAATTTAGTAAATCTGCCCCTAAGTGTCAAATTTCGATTTTTAAAAAATTAGAAATATGAGCATTAGTGATGGTCGAAATTATTCACCAGGCACAAATTTGCTGAAAATTCCCACGCTGCGCCACCGGCAAATAAATTATCAAAACGACGGTGAAAATTCGCTGGTGTAAAAAAAAAAAACGAGACGCGTGTAAAAAAATGCAGCACGCATCAAAAATTTCGTGACGCGCCAAAAAAAACACGTTTAGAAAACGAGACGCAACGCGTTTCACTAATTTTTTGACAATTCGAGAATTTCTCTGGAAATTCGCAAATTTTTCTGCGAAGCGAAACAGGATAGATCTGTTTTCGATTGAATATAAATCAGTTGAATTGTTTCGAATGCATTGTTCGCGTTGAGCAATTTTAACCAAAATCCTTAGAATTTTTAAAAACTTAGAAAAAATCTCTGTAAAGGTTATAGGAGTCCCCCCCCAGGCTAAAATAGCAATTCGGCAGCTTTAAGGTGGTGAAGTGACAAATTAAAAACATTTTAAAGAGAGAGTACTTTGAAATTCGAAAATTTAAATTTTTGAATACTTTCAATTCAAATCAAATTTTGGGCTATTCAATAGTGAAGTAGCCAAAAATTACTTTGAAATTCAAATTTTTTAAATTCTAATTTTCACTTCGACCCTTAGTAAATGTGCCCGTTACTTTTCATTTCAATTTTTTTTATACATGCAAACTACACTTGCCAATGATTGCAAAACTTGTTAGTGAAACTGGAATGAGTAATTCCATAAATTAATTGGTAAGATTTTATTTGATTCAAATCACCTGATGGGTCAAGGTTTATGTGCATTGATATATTTGCAATTTCTGCCAGGCCACTTTCATAGATATGCAAATGCCTGTATTTGTATCCACATTAGGCACCCACAGTAGTGTTGGTATCATTTCATCTTGTTTTGTGTAGCGTCATTTAAGAAATAGAATCAAACACTGTTTTGATCATGATCATGGGTTATGATCAAAACATTCTGTATACAATGTATAGATATAACCAGAAATAAATAAATAAAGCTCAAGGACAAATATCAATTAATTTACTGTCTACAATCATAGTACCACTACCTCGAATAGATCAGTTGTATTACAACCATTCAAGATAAAGCAATGTTTGTGCTGATTTTGTAAAGTTGAATTTTCTATTTGTTCTTAAACTTAGATTTGTTGATATTGGACAAGATATTCTGCAAAGGATTTTATGTCTTATTTGTGAATTTCATACCATGTTAAATGAGCTATTTACATCCCAGCTGTCATTTTCAAATTTATGCATATATATATATATATATATAAATGTATATATACATACAGTAATCACATGAATAAAACTGGCTTTCACAATTCAGCATGTGAAAAGTGCTCATCATAAATAAACATGCCTTCATTTGTGGTATACATTTAGGTACACTGACTTGAAAATGTACCAGACCTCTTCTTGAAAAGTGGGGCACATGACGCATATATTTTGAAGGAAAGTATCTATGCAGCTCTGCAATATACAATTTTATCTCAATGAAACTTGGCTACATTATCTCTATAAATTTGAAACCTTCAGAATTGCATGTATATATGGTTTGTACGTATGTATGTTTTGATCCCTTTTCTCTTTAGAGTGAGGTTTTTGGCAACTGAGCCAGGTAAATAAATAAAAAAGCAACAGTACAAAACATGTATCCACAAAATTAGAAAGAAATATCAAATTGAGATCTCTATGGTCACAGTATTACTCATATTTTGGTCAATGTGAGTAGATAAGATCCTTCACCTTAGCATTCTTTTACCATACGTTCATTAATGAGGTGGGGAGCCTAAAAATAAATACATAACACCTCCAACCCCTAAAGTGTTATTGGGACTAAATATAAGTGAGTTAATGTAAAGTAAGGTGATTGAACAAAGATTGAAGAAATAGCTTGTATTTCTTTTTACTACCAAAAATATTTAAAGTAAACACTTGCATTTGTTTGAAAATACAGATGTGCAAACCCTCATCTATGCCGTTCTTATGAGTTCTGCAAAGTATTCTATTAGAGTACAGTTACCAATATATTTTTATTTATCCAAAAAGTTCAAAAATTGTTAGAGCTTTGTTAGAGCTATTGTAATTTATAATTACATTTATTTAAAAAAAACTGTGAACATTTTCTGTTGCAGTTATTTCTTTGTGTTGAAGGTGACTATGTAAGAATGGTTGAGAAGTTCTTCCTGTGGATTAGGCTTCCATTTGTAAAACACATTTATGGCATGATGTCTTTCTAGGAACTGGCAGAATCCATCATTCCACGTTAAAATCATTTTATAGGCAGTTATATAAAATTGCTGTACAGGTCTCTTAAGTTTCTCACTTTATTATCAACTGCCGAAGTGCTTGTAATAGCACAGGACTTATCCACTTTCGCAGACGCTGGATTAATTTTACAATGCTGATCTGATACAGGCCTCTGTCCACCCTGTAATTTTATTACTGTGGCAAAAGTGATAAGCATCAATCCATTTCCCCTCTTCCAAAGGTAATCTCATTTAGCAATGCTGCTGGAATTCCAAATACTAATATCCAATTATTGCTCCTCACATAAGTAACACAGCTAGAAGCTTAACCTAGCTTTCAAAATGAAATCTTTGATTATCAAGTGAAAGAGACATGACAGATCTCCACACACTCCTATTGGATAGAAGTGTCATTTTCATCTCAAAGTCCAATCCCTGGGTGTTTCCATTTTTACATTTCAACTTTGGTGATTGGTATGAAAGCAAATATAAGGTCAGAGATTGGGAATCAATTTATGGCCTAGCTCCTATCTCTTGACACAGGTGACAGCATCAACAGTAAATTAAACAATAGACTGCATCTTCTTATGCCACCCTCTAAATTATTATATATAATAAATTATATAAATAAGAAGAAATGAATAACAACTGCTGACCTGAAATCTCTTGTGTGTGCATATTATTAAACAGTTTAAAATAGCTCAAATAGTAGCAACTGGACCGTTACCTCAGCTCTGTAACTTAACCAAGTGGACTGGTCAGACCTAATTGGGTGAGTGTAATGAAAGAACTATGCCAGTGGCACTATGGTTTTCCATATGCACTATATTTCTCTTGTTTTGAAAAAGGGTAGAAGTTACAACAGTTAGCATGCCAGATGCTGCCTTATCACCTCCCATAGCCCATTGTATTGTTTTCTAATCATCCTACTAGAAGCCTCAGGATGGCAAAGAATTCTATACGAAATTGTATGATGTTCTGAGGGAACACACACACATTATTAAATGTATGGCAGTATATTTACCATGCACAATTCAACATGAATATAAGAATATAGTGGCTTTTTTATGTTTGTATAAAACATGTAATATTGTTAAACATTAAGGGGCTGATTTACTAAGGGTCAAATTACAAAGTGAAAAAAACTTTGAAATTCGACCATCAAATTTTTTTTGTGGGGGTAATTTTCAATCGAATATAGCCATTGTCGATCAAAAGAAAATAGTTTGATTCCATAAAACGACTCAAACAATTTTCACCAAAATCCTTCAATTTCTCAGTAAACATTTCATGACACGTTCTGTGAGGTCCCCCATAGGCTAAAATGGCAATTCGGCAGGTTTAAGCTGCCAAATAGTCGGTCAAAAGATTTTTAAAGGGACAGTACTTCAAAATTCAAAAATTGGATAGTCAAAATAGCCCAAAATTACTTAAAAATTTTAATTTTTAAAATTTTAATTTTGTTTAATTTTCACTTCGACCCTTAGTAAATCTGTTGTACAATCCTGGCACTGCTTTGGGATTCCCTGTACAAAATAAAGTAAATATGCTGTGCTTGTTGCATCTGACACAAAGAAATGCATGGTAGCATGCCTTGTAAGCCAAGATTTGTTTGGAACAAATCTCCTGTATAATTTACATTTAAAAAGCTGAAGGGAGTGTAGAAAATAATTGCAATGTTCTGTGTGTGCAATGCTGACAATAATGATTAACAATACTTAGAAATTGTTTCATAACCTGTAAGCAGGTTTTTTTCAAATCTAAAATTATAGTATCATTCAAATTTATTTTCTAATAATGATCCAATCTAAAGTGTGTCTATTATTAATTACCTTAATAAGCTGTCTTTAAAGTAGTTAAATTACACTGATCTTATCACACAGAACATTGCTCTTTTTTATGGTTTAAATTCTGTAGCTGTAGTATTCTTCCAAGCCTGTTTTTAGGTTCTTTCTTGGGTATTTATCAAACCTGCCAACTTCACCTAGTCTCACTTAATCAGAATTACTTTGATAATGGAAAGGAACAGTTTACAGGAACAGCTTTATCCTTTTATAAAGAATACAAGAATACAAGTTTTGCTTTTTGGCTTGTACTCAACTACAGTTTAGCGCCTGGACAAACAAAAGTTTGTTGCTGGAGATGAAAGGTGAAACAGTTTAAAAGAACTTTGATCTTCAACTATTTTCAGTTGAGTTATACATTTTAATTTGTTTTATAAAGGCAGAGCTGTTTGTGAACATTTCTAATCCACACAGAACACACAGTTGGCTGGAGCGTTCTACAGAACTTAATATATCAAGACTCGTGAATTTGATTGCATCTTAAGTGAATACCAAAAAGGTGACCTTTTATACCTTCCTGGCAACTGCAAGCAATACTTTATGGAGTCTGCATCCTAAAGACTGACTCATTTTCCACCTCAAAACAGCCATTTTTGTATTACTAGAAGTGATTAAATACCCGAAAACCCAAGTTAAATAAAGGAAGAAGCAATGACACCCAAGGCTCTTTAGTATTTTGTCAGGGTCATAATCTCTGCACAAGTATATGACAAATTTGAGGGGTTTATGTTACACATCAATGACAACCTTGCTGCCCACAGGTATAGAAACTTAGGCAATGTATAGAATATTCTTATGGGGTAATATTGTTAATGATAAATATTTTTATTTGAATATATTTCACATAAATTCTGCAAACCCATAGAGTCCTGTCTACTAATGGAAAAAAACAGACATTTTTATAGTTTACATCTGTACACAGTGTAAGTAATAAAACTTCTTATTGAAAAAGGAGTTATTTTAACATCAATAAAACTACCTTTGTGCTGGTCTCCCCAAAAAAATCAAAACAAATATAATATAAATATTAATATCCTGTATCCAGTATGGATTGTTGTTGTTGAGTATGCATTATTTTTGTTCATGATTTTTATTTAATTTCCTCAATAGTCTTTTCTGGCTTCAAATTGTTTTAGTTTAGTCTTTTATCCTCTGCTAAAGTTGTGAAATACATTTGTTCTGTAATGACATGGAGACGATAATCCTGTAAAAACTATGTAATCCCAGTGGAGGTAATCCTTACCTCTGGCTTCCCTATACTTGGAGCCACATTACACAGCATAAGAGGACTAATTTACTAAATGGAAATCAAAGCATGCACAAAAAGCATGTTATTTTAACCTTTCTAATAGTATATTACGTACATTGAAATAGCATGCACTTCAGTTTACCCATGAATTACATGTGGAGGTATAATAAGCGTCTACATTCGTAAATTGTGAAGAAGTTGTGCTGTAGGCTTTTCTTAGTTCCCACTACTGGTGTGCTGATGCAGAAAGAGTCAGTAATGGCATTAGAAAAACATTTATGAGATGCAAATTAGCTACATGTGTAGGCTGTAATTCCAAGGCACCCTTGCTACCATGTATGTATTTTGCACCTGTCATGCAACTGAAAGGAAATCATCCAAGCAGATTAAACCAGGGCATTGCCAAGCTCCCATGTGCCCTGTACTTTGCACCTTTGAAAATAACTTTGCCCTTGCATTTGTAAATTGCACGTGCATTTGTAAATGAGCCAAAAGACACATTTAAGATGTTTTTGGACATGTGACCTGCAGAACTGTGCTGTAAGGTAACAATAGGGGTAAGGAACTAATTATGTCATAATATTGCCAACCACTATGTGAACAGCAGATTATTATTTATGATTGCTATATCAAGACTCTCGTAGTATGGATTGAAAACATAGTAATTTGCACAGTTGTGCCACTTGCTGATACTTTCACTGTTTTATGTGAGATATGGGCCACCTATCTCTCTCTATATCCATGTAAGTATGGATCTGTATCCATATATATATATATATATTTAGGTAGAAACCAGTGAGTAAAATAACCACAATATTTAATGTGAAAAAAACACGATTTGTGGTCCTTCAAAAATTGTCACAGGTTATTGCCATAAACATATACACCCACATATGGCAAAAAGTGCATATGAAAAGCCCTTCTTTATATTTAAGCAGTGAATCTCAGCTTTTGTTGTTTACAATTATTGTTAAACATTTTTTGAAAAGGCAAGTCAGACTAAGTGCGGTAAGAGATGATTAGAAAGGACAGGTTGCTACTTACATTTAAATTAGTATTATTCTCTAGATGGCAAGCTGGTTAATGTCCTAGAATTAAATGGAGCAGACATTCAGCCTGTGTTTGAGCCTGTGTTTGAGCTAATCAGGTAACTTTCATCGCTTTTCAGATTGTACCAAATACCATGAATGGCAATCGGGTTAATGACCTGGTAATACTATTGAAGTGTTAACTGGGCTGGAAGCTTTGTTCTTTTTTTCTGATGAGTATAATAACAATGATAGGACAGATGCACCATTAAGGCTAAAGTGTGTTTTGAAGCCTAGATTTTTTTTCTCTGCAAAAACATAGCTTTGAAACAAAAAGAAAATTACACAAAGTATGCAGAAAAGTTTAATAAATCCCTACACTTCTGGCAACTGTGCCTGACTATCCTCTTAAAATGCAGAAGTAGCATGCCAGATGCACCATAGTTTATATAATTTGTAGTAAAAAGTGATCTGATGACAGTCTAGGTTTTTTGTGATACTTGTTCAGCCTGAACACAGTGGGGTTCATTTATCAACACTGGGCGAATTTGCCCATGGGCAGTAACCAAAGACAACCAATCAGATTGCTACATTCATTGTTGTACTTGCAGCTGGCTTCAAAAAGCTAATCACTGATTGGTTGCTATAGGTAACTGCCCATGGGCAAATTTGCCCAGTGTTGATAAATGAGCCCCAGTGAATAAGACCTTTGCTTTAAGGCCTATAACTGCTACCTGCTATCTGGTTGCTATAGGTGATTAGACCTGTAGCAAACATTGCACCTTATATCACATAACACCATTGACCTTTTAAGGCATTCAGAAGTCGAAATGTAACAAAAGATGCATAGTTTGCTACTGATCTAATAACCCCACTAACAACTAATCAGAAAGAAGCATTTACTGGTCACCTGTTCACAGCACATAGGGAACCAGTGTTTTAATACGTAAGGAGTTTAGAGCTGTAAATGTATTATCTTTTTCTTTAGTGCTACTTGTTATTCTCACTACCATGCATGTAATTAGTCAGGTAAACTGGGATAATGCATGTCATTTTTCAGGGAAACTCTGTTATTGTATTTGCTTATTGAAAATCTGGTCATTGGTTGGATCAACTGAGGCTACTTATCCTACACAACTGCATTCCAATTTTTCATTTACAGGGCTAAACCACTTTATTAATATAATTTCTCAAAGTAGGTACATTATGTACAACCTGAGAATTAAACCCCTAAGTGACATGTGATGACATCCACCTGTAGCTTGTTCTAAGGCCATGAGAGATGGGACACTTTGTGGTCCATGGAAAATTTCTATCCCCATGGGCCACAATGCACCAAAAATACCTTTTCACAACCAATGGAATTGCTGCACGTAAAAACATTTTGTGAAAGTAATTGGTGGTTTAGTGGAGAGGATGGGACACCTGCTGCCTCCTCTTTGGTACCCTGCTGCATACTCTGCTGCTTCTGAGTTCGATGTGCAGGATTGACTCCAGAATCTTACTTCAACATGCTGCCTTGTGTCATTGCTCTAGGTACATAATTCAAATATTTAAAGGCATAATGTCCTATTTATTCGCCAGGGTCGAATTTGCGGCGAATTCTCGCGATTCGCCGCTGGCAAATAAATTCGCGAATCACCAGTCGCACATCGTTTTTGAAGCGATGCGCCGAAAACGACGCGACGCGCGTCAAAGTTGACGCGACGCGCGTTAAAAGCGTCCCGCGACTCGTTTTGCAAATTGTTCGGCGATTCGCAAATTTCTCTAGAAATCCGCTAATTTTTTGGCGAAGCGAATCGTGGGAGATTCGCCCATCACTACCAACAGCTCAAGAAAGGTCTATTTCTAATCATTCCTGGGTGTCTTTTCTAGTCTCTCCTGTCTGTTTCTCCCTAGTTTGCTGCCTGTCCTGACCTTTGCCTTTTTATTGACCATTCTCTCAGATCCTGTTACTGTTGGTTTCGACCCCAGCCTGTGACCTTGACTATGTTCCTGACTTCTGAATTAGTACTGCCCTTCCTAATTTGTATTGACCCAGCATGTCCCTCTACCATGCTCCTTGTTCGCCATCCTTGTGCTCTGTTCTTCCTGCACACTCTCCTTGGTTCTCTCACTATAAGACCTGGTGGCATCTGAGTAGCAGAGGACTCCTCCAGTGGCTGTTTTAGGTGGAAGTGTGAGCTGAGCCCAAGATCTAGGGGTTTGCTCTGGGTTTGGGATACCTTTACAATACCTAACAATTTTATATATGTTGATCTCCAGTAAAGAAATAAAACATGCAACCTGGTATTGGCACATGTAAGGTGTAAAATTCAGTGATTCCATTAAATGTGGAGGTGCTGAAGTATATTGTCAGTATATAAAGAATAAGAAGAACTACTTAAATTATAATATACACTGGCAGTATTCTATTACTTAGTAATCACTGTAACTTGTACTTTTTTACTAATGGAACAGAGGTATGAATTTTAAGGAAATAACTTTAACCCCACATATACCAACGACTAATCAGTTACTTTCTACAGTCTGCTTCAAGCATGTTTCAGTTTTATTTGACTCTTGAGAGCAAGATTAGATTACACAATTTATTGCTTGCTCTAAAATGAGTCTGTCATGAGCAGAAGTCTTATCAGTGACATTGTGATTACTGTGAGCATAGAGTTCAAGCACAATCTTAAAATATCACAAATCTTCATCTTAAATACATGCAACATGTACATGTTCTGTTGTGTTAGGACTACTGATTGCGCAAATTTAAAAGTGGATACATTGTGTTTTACTGCAGAGCTAAAGCAGTTTATATGGATTGCATTTAGAAAATGAAAATCTGAAACTGGGGGAACTTTGTAGTCTGAATCAGGAGGGATCTACAAACAGGGGAATATGTACAAATAAGGAACATATTCTTATTTATTTCCTTAAATGTAGGGGCACTTTTACTAAGGGTTCAAGTGAAAATTTGAATAAAAAAAATTAGAATTTCGAAGTAATTTTTGGCTACTTCGACTATTTGAATAGTCCAAAATTCTGTACCAAGTACTGTCTTTTTAAAAAAAAATTGAATTCGACACTTCACCACCTTAAAGCTGCCAAATTGCTATTTTAGCCTATGGGGAACCTCCTGGAATCTTTAAGGAGTGGTTTTGAAAATTTTTGAAATTCAAAGGATTTTTTCCAAAATCATTTGAATTGAACCATGCCTTTGAACAATTTAAAAAAAAATTATTTGATCAAAAACGGACCTATTGGATCCATTTTCAATTGAAAATGCCCTTAAAAAAATACAATGTGCAATAAATAAAAAAGTGAACTATTCATGAATCACAAACCTTTGTGATCCAGGCAAATCATGATTCAGCTGTATCAGTTCATATATATAGTCCCCATGAAGTTCTCATTTTGATGTCAGCAGTAGTTTGATGTCAGCAGTAGTTTGATGTCAGCAGTACTTTGAAAAAAAAAGAACTGATATTCAACTTGGTACATAATCCCTTTGCAGTCAGTAGCAATAAGCAGGCACTATAAAGCCCCTATAAATAAGACTCACAAGTATGTTGATTACAACTAGAATAGTATATTTTTTTTACATATGATATTCATCTGATACTATGAGTAATTATAATAGCTCGAAACAATGCCTCATCCATGTGGTTCAAGAAGGAAGCACTGAAAACACAAATATATTTTCATCCAGTGGGTACCTGGGTAAGCAACTACATTATTGATGAGTGGGTCAAGAAAAACTCAACCCACACTTGACCCTAACCTGCAAAACTTTTCCATTGCAGGACTCTCAACCAATCTGTACTTTTTGCTCTGTACTTTACGTTTGTATGTGGTTCTGGTTTCAAGACAGAATATTTAGTAGCAGAAGAGGCATGTACTTCCTTAGTCTGACCTGCACCCAACCCTAACCTGCAATGGTTGGCCAAATTTCAACCCAAACCCGCACATCACTAAATGGCACTAACCAGTAGTAGAAAATTATCTATACACACCAGTTTATAATATCTTGTCAGCCCCTATTGCATTAAAAAATGCACAGGAATTTACAATAAGAAGTTTTATCAATTGTAAAACTATGGCAGTAATCTGTTATAGAATGTACTTGTCCTCTAAGATATGTTAGCAAAACAAAACGGGCGCTAGGTACCAGGCTTCTTGAATATATTGGTGACATAAGACTCAAATCCCAAAAGAGTTCTGTTGCTAGATGATATACATAATGGCAACATTAATAGCTTTAGAATGTTTGGCATAGAACATGTTACATTAGGAATTCGAGGTGGTGACGTGGATAAGTTATTGTTACAAAAAGAACTAAGATGGATACATGTGCTAGATACATTGTGGCCAAAAGGTATGAATGATGAGAGAAAATGTGGAGTCTTCTTGTAGTTCTTACATTGCATTAATCACAATAAGTAAATTGATCGATAATAAATGCCTCGTGACCCGACGTATAAAGTTACAATTAATGGTTTAAGAAATCTTTTAGGTATAAGATTTAGAATGTTTTTGAGTTCATATTGTCCTTGGTGGAGGTGCAATTTATATGTACCAATAACATTTAAAATTTCATTAAATGAGGGATTTAAAAGGCACACTCTGATGATGTAAGCACGCCTTGAGGAAGCCAAACATGTCGACCATGTAGGCGGCGAGCACAGAGGGGGACACTGGACGCGTTAGAACCAAGTAACTGCTATACTCGGAGAAACAGGAGCCCGCTACATGCTTCTAAAGTTGTGAAACTTCGATCTTGGATGACACGTAAGCGGAACATGACTGGAGAAGCAGATGAGTATAAGCGGGGAAAAGGTTGTGAAAAAGTTATATGAGCATGGTTGTTATGCCGTTTTAACTAAGACTTTTGCCGATACGAGCTCACTGCGCAATGTCCGCTATCTATAATGCTGCTTTCAAGCAAGTGCTTCTGATCACACGCTAGAAAGTTTCACGCTATATACTAACTTGAAATGCGGTGCATCACGGCGCATAAACCGGAACCTTTTACGGCTTTATTGGAAGCGTCATGCTGCACACAAACGTTATGCACGGTGCTTTTTGCTGGAAGCTGTATATCTAAATTGGGTGTCCTTTTCTTCAAATTTGAGGATATAATTAGTAAAGCTGCTAATTGTTCGAGACATGGCAACTCTTGCTGCTTACCTTGCATTGTGGAACTAAGCAGTTGCTAACATTACCGATCTCACATAGATGGTGTGATCAATTCAATTGTAAGGCTTTCAATACATACCCGGAGACACACAATCCAAAATTTCTCCCCCTCTGTATTGTTTTTTTAACAGTGATGAACTCTGTTGGGACAGATCCAATCTAGGATTATATGGATGAACTCAATGAACAGACCATGGAATTAATCTCAATGATCATGAAATATTGACTTGTATTGATAATTAATTGTAATAATCGATTTAATATTATTCATTTTCCATAATGTAATTTTCTGATTGGTGGAAGGTTGGATTAACTTATATGGTCAAATAAAAATTTAATGGTTGGTTTATAATTACAGAGTGCAATCAGAGACTCTTTTTTGCTTAAGCTAATTTGACATTCGCACATCACATGGTCTAATCCTCTGAGACTTCATATTTATTTATACCAACCAAGGAGCATTTTGCAAAGCGTTAAGTAGAATTAGATTATGATTGACTTGGGAGGCTTTCTAAAGGGATAAATGAAAAATAATAAGCATATATTGTTAGCATATATCAAGAGAATCGTGTCTTATCAGTGAGCTAATTCTGTAAATCCAAGAAGATAGCCACTAATAATGATCAGAGAGTTATTAAATCTTCATGAGTAAACTTTTTGCACTGTAGCTCATTGTAATTAGGCAATTATATCAGTATCATCAATGACATTAATCAACTAACGGTATGTAAATTTGCTATATGCTAACATGGGATGAATAAATATTTGTATTTATTGATTTCTGTGATTATCCTAATAATTTTCTCCAACCTTCTTTGGATTTCTTTGTCAGGTAATTTGCAGGTCTATGGTTACTAGCAGCAGATGCCCAATAAAGGTGCATAGAGAGACACTGCATTAATACATGAACCAGTTTCATGTTAGTGAAGACCAAAACATGTTTATGTACCACTCTAAATGAGCATAAACTTCTATGTTTATATCATTATGCCACTTATTACAGTTTTCTAGATCAAGAAATAAGAAATATGAATTAAAGCAGGGCCTTTTCTGCTACCTGTATAAAATCAGTACTATCAGTGCGGAATATGTTAATGCTAGTTAATGTAAAAAATAAAATAAGAAAATTAGACCTATAACTGGTATAGTCATACTCAAAGAGGAATATAGTCTCTCATTTCTTATCATATGTTTTCTTTCTGCTTCCCCCTCTCATAGTTCTCCTTCTTCCTCTGGTATTTCCTTATATACATCCTGCTTCCCGTCAGAGTAGTTTTAAGAATACATTTTATTTCTCCGTGGTAATGTAGTATCTTGTACCTTCCCTACCAGTGGCATAACTAGATCTTATGGGGCCCCTATAGCTCCTGGGCCCCCCTGCAGCCGCAGGGTCTGCTTCCTCTGTAGTTACGCCCCTGTTCCCTACTATTGATACTGCTTGGATATATTCCCTTGAGATTGGTGCCATTGGGATGGCACATAATAATTTACAATACATTCTGTTTTAAACACATCTTTCATGGAAGCAACATCTTTCCTGAACCAAATGCACAGGGTTACTGACAGAGCTGATAAAAGGAGAGCCCGGCTGCAGCAGCCAGCCAGAGCACGAGAGGCTGAGAGAGACAACAGGGAGAGTGCAGCATGTAATGTGACAGAGCTGCAGTGAAACTGTGTTTTGTGCTCAGTTGGACAGATCTGAGTTTCAGCTTAGAAGGAAAGGTTGTTCTGCATTCAATTCAGGGTTGAATGCCAGTTGCAACCCTTGTGTCTCCTAGGTTTGACGACTGGTGTTTATCATGGGCCTGCCACGTGGGAGCTTCAGCCTATATCCTAAAGCAGAACTAGATTAGGGCAGATAGGACTAACTATGAAATAATAATGAACTCTGGGGAAAAGGAACATTTCATGTGAACTCAACTGTGTTGTCCACCCGGAGTGGAGAGAGACTGTACTAGTTACTAGACAGAACCACATTTTCCCAGTGTATTAATATTGTTGCATTGCATTGTTTAACCTAGTGACAGGAGGAACGAGGAAAGAGTTAGCATACTAGCAGAACAGGCTCAGAGTCAAAATCAATCAGTCAGCGCAATAAAGGATTAGAAACCAGGAGTGTAGGCAAGAGAAACAGGCCAGGATCAAATCCACAATATACAATACAGCACAATACAGAAGAAGAGTGGTCAATAACAGGCAAAGGCAGGTTCAGCAGTGGTCAAGGACAGGCAAGGGTCAAGGCAGGGCTGCCATTAGAAATCATGGGGCCCTGCACAACAAAATTTTTGGGGCCCCCTGTGCCCCGCCCACACTGACACCCAAGCCCCACCCCTGGTGGTCATGGCTCCCTTATAAGTAAAAAAGAAAACATTGGCACCAGGGCCCCCCATAAAAGTTTTTTTTTTTAAAAGCATTGGTGCCAGGCCCCCGCTTAAAAGTAAAAAAAAATTGGGGCATTCATCACAGCATGGCTTCAGCGCTCGGAAAGGGGGCCCGGTTCTTGGAAAAGTGCAGCACTGCTTGGCTGGGCTGTCCCCCCCTGATGGCGGCCCTGAGTCATGGAACAGTAGAACAGACAAGAAGCAAACCCAGGAACTATCAGGAATAAATCTATGTTGGGCAAAAAGTAATTGACAGTGGACCCTATAAATATCTGAATTTCACTTTAAATGTGTAACTGTGCTGATATCATATGCAACACACCATATATAAAGGTATGCGCAGGAGGAGCAAACACATCAAACCTGGAGAGTCCAGGTATTATTACAATTACCCAGTTAAATATTTAACAAACACTTTCAACATTCTTTTCCATACATATTCCCATTTACTATATGGCATCCCTTTATACCAGGCAAGTGAACTGCTCCTATGTATTAAAATTAAATAAATTAACATGGTTAAATTCCAATATGCACTCCAAAATCCAGCCCACTTTACAATAGATTCAATACAGCATATACATGTAAGAAACACTTAAAAAATGTATACTTTCAAAGATAATTGTGTAGTAGCCATGTCTGTGTTTCATTTATGTTGGCAGTTACTAATGCAAATGTTTAATTACTTATTCATATTATTATATCTTTGAAAGTGATAATACCAATAAAAGATTCCTAAATCAGTGTGATTATAATTATGAATTAGGAATGACAATTGAGCTTTAAGGGTAAGCCTTTTACCATACTCGTATTCAGAGTTAGAATTATGAATGTTTTATGCCAAACTATGACTGTGTTCCAGCATTTACAATTGTTTTAGGAAATATAGTACAATAATATTATAAAGCAAATGGTATGTTTAAACCCATTTATCCTAAAAATAGAATCAGTCATATGTCTTCTGGTCACATTTCTGCTGAACATGACCTAGACCCATTACATTGATGCATTTATCAGGTTCTGTACTAAGTGTTTCAGTGCATTAGTGAAACCCTACTTCAAAAATGTAACGTGTTTTGTCAGAAAAACTAACACCCACTGTAAGTAACATAAATGGCACTTTCAAAGACAGGCTGTGGGAACAGATGGGGCTAATTCTGCCTTATAGCTAATTCACAAGCTGCTGAGGATCTGCAGGATATTGAAACAGTGACAACTCAAATTTATTCCTTACATTTCAACATGTACTAATAACTGTCTAGGACCTTTTTTTTTTTTTTTTACAGTTAAATCATTTCTCTTTTAAAGTATTCACTAGGAAAAATGTAAAATATAGTAATAACTATGTAGTTATATAATAACTATGCATTTATATAATACATTACTAGTAAAATGTGGACTTTTTGAAAAAAAAAAAGGTTGCTCCACCGGTATATTCTTTAAAATCATTATAGAATAAGAGAACCTACACTATATGTATGGCTGTTGTATAAGTAAAAATTAAGCATGGGGTAATGAAGCTCAAACACAAGGCTAACACAATTCAGTTAATCAGTAATGTTTAATGTCAATGTTTATTCCGTTCACACACTACCCCAAGCTGTTGTTACACTTGATAAAGCTATTTAATACAAAAAGCAGATGTAAAAAAAACCAAGAATTCTATTCATTTGACTGTAGGAGGGCCTACTACCTATAAAATTATGAATCTTTGAAATAGCATACCCTCTACTAGAATACTCCCTTAATGGGGATACATATAAATTATTCTCAGACAAATGGATTTCAAAGTAAAGCAGTTAAAGTAAATGGAACATAATATGATCCCTTTTCTTTCTTACAGCAGCTTACAGCTTACCAACATCAGCATGTTCACCAAAATCAGTTGTTCTATAGTATTTCTGTTTATTTATATTTCAGATACTTTTCAAGTTATTTTCAGTAAAAATACAAGTATGGGTGAAGATCCTTATCCTATCCTTATCCTATTCAAAGGGTTGTAAATATTATTATTTAAAGCAAATGAATCACCATCTATGATGTTAATAGTAAATACATTTGTGTAACTGGTTTGGCAATTATGGCAACTGCAAATTGTTTGTAAATACAATATTGGAGAAGCCTCATTTGACCAATGACAGACAAAGTGCAACATTTCAAGCAAACACAAAGAGGTATTTGTCCCCTCAAAGCATCTTGCACCCCTATATTTGCACATTTTTCTACCAGGTTAAAATCTTTGCACATCTGTTGCACCTGACAGTGAAGGGCATGTAAGACAATTCCTCTTATGTCCACCATGTAACTCCTGTATGCGAGTGACCCATATGCTTCCAAAAGCACACCCCTTACTAGCACAAAAGTTTTACTTCTACAGTAGGTTACAGTCATACAGGAATGTCAGGTTGGGCATTAGATGAGTGGCTAGTAGGTAAGAGCCATGGGTCTGTATAACACAGGTAAGGATGGTGTTGATAGACTGGAAACATGTTATGGAGAAGAATGACTTAACAAAAACAATACATCAAATTTGATACAATAGTAAGAGGTAAACACATCCTTTACCAGGCCAATGGTCAGGGGCAGAGGGAAAACAAGGAGTGTCTGGTAAACAGGCCGATGTTAAGGGCAGACATTGAGTGGTCAAAGAAACAGGCCAAGGTCAAATACCAGGATGTCAGAAACTACCTCTGGTGTGAGATTCCCAGCTTGGAGCCTATGTGTTGTAACCAAGGCTTGATGAAAAGGCAGAGGCCTTATCATAGTGAAATAAGTTTTAATGCAATAGCAAAAGATGAGAAATATAATATTTGACCAGTGATAGGAAAGCAAAAGGCAAAATTACACAAAGTCGTTCAATAGACGAGGATCATGTAAGGGGCAACCAAGAGTGGATCTGTGAAGCAGGTGGTGGGCGAGACAAGCAGCAATCAAATGTAAGTCCATGTAACAGGTGGAAATCAGCTGAGAAATCAAGTACAAGGATTTGAGAAGCTAGGCTGGAACAAAAACAAGCATGGGGAGCAATACCACCAAACTGACATCAATGATCCAGCAAAGGAAGGCAGAAAGGGACTTGGTTATATAGGCCCCATAATGACCAGATTATAGACACCTTTCCTTAATGAGAATGGGGGTGGAGATAAAGATAAAAGCAGATAAAGCAACTGTCTATAAGGACAGCCTGGAAGCATGAACTCTGAATGCCTCCAGTGGCTCAGCAGGATAGTACACTTCCTGAAAACCATGCAGACCAGGATTTGACTCCCCAAGAGTCCTGACACCAGGTTATCCCACAGGCAATGGCTAGTAATGGACGAATTTATTCGCCACGAGCAAATTCCCGCGATTCGCCGCTGGCGAATAAATTCGCGAATCGCCAGCGAAATTTCGCTGGAAAAACGAGTCGTGCGTCATTTTTGACGCGACGCGGCGAAAACTACGCAACGCGTGCTGAAAACGACGCGCGTTGGAAACGACGCACCAAAGTTGACCCGATGCACGTCAAAAGCGTCCCGCGACTCGTTTCGCGAATTTTTCGCCAATTCGCTAATTTCTCTGGAAATTTGCGAATTTTTCGGCGAAACGAATCTCAGGAGATTCGCCCATCACTAGCAATGGCAACTGGAGAGAAGGAACAAGGGAATGGAGCCAAGAAACCGGTGGGACATCGGCAGGTACCCAGGTAGGGACTCAGGAATCAATGGCAGTGATCAATTACAGGGACATGAATATTGCTATATCTGGCTCTAAAGCTTTAATTATCACTCACCCATGGTTGCACAAAGCAGCCTTAGAAAGCCCCTTAGTTAGAAATTGAAACCACATGGACATAATGAGGGAGGCAGAGACAAGTGTGAGCATAGGACAACAAAGAGCGATACCTTTTAACGTTACAAACAAGATTCTAATGGGCTGATTTACTAAGAGTCGAAGATAATATTCGAATGCAAAAAATTTGATATTCAAAGTACATTTTTGAAAAACTTCGACCATCAAATAGGCTACTTCAACCATTCGATTGGAATGGTCGAATAGTAAAATCCTTCAACTTCCAAATTCTAAGTACTGTCTCTTTAAAAATACGTTGATTTTTTTTACTTCGCCAAATAAAAGCTGCCGAAGTGCTATGTTAGCCTATGGGGGACCTTCTAGACCATTGTTTTATTTTATCGAAGAAAAATCTTTCGATCGTACACTAAAATCCTTTGAATTAAATTTTCTTTGATCACAGGAATGCCAAATCCAGTGAAAAATCCTTCAACTTCATTTTTCAAAGTCAAAGGATTTTAAGTTGATGGTCGAATTTTTAAGTATTTTCTGCTTCAAAATTCGATCTTTAGTAAATCAGCCCCTAAAAGTCTCTAGTGGCTCCATGAGATAACACTCTGTCAAGGTATCACATAGTCCGATTGCTGGCAGAAATGTTTGTGAAAATGTATTGATAAATAGGGGGGAAAGTCAGTGCAGTTTGGTCAGTGTAATTCTCAGAAAATAGTGAGAACATTTCAGATTTTGATAAATAACTAGTGATGGGCGAATTTATTCGCCAGTGGCGAATTTGCGGTGAATTCCAGCGATTCGCCGCTGGTGAATAAATTTGCGAAACGCCAGCGAAAATTCGCCAAAAATAACGAGTAGTTTTGCGATTTTTTTTTTTGCCAATTCGCGAATTTCGCTGGAAATTCGCGAATTTTTCGGCAAAGCGAAACTGGGTAGATTCGCCCATCACTATAAATAACCCCCAAACTCCTGTATTAATTGTTTGTTAAACATACTTGTCCAAACATATATTTTCAAATGTATGCCATCCCCACATTCCCAAACAGGGGGGAGTATTATCCTGCGTCTGTGACACTGGATCCTACAGTGTGGTTTCTAACCCAAGTAAGTTCATTCTGTTATTCATTAAATAAAGCAGGGAGTAACACTATTTACATGGTAAACAATGATTACTATAAAGGAATTTATAATTAGGTTTAGGCCTTTTTGTCTCAGGGAGTGGAAGGGAATAGAGAAACTACAAAATTACAAAAATATACAAAAATATATAAGCTATATTCCATGAGCCTGAGGATCCTCCTAAATCATCATAAAGTATAATATAAAATATATATATCATAAAAAAAAATTATATATGTATAGTTAGTTACAGAGGTCATTTGGTTAAGAAAATACCAAAATCCATGAAGTTTAATCCCTGCACATATATACACATACTTATTCAGCCTTATCTATACACTTACATACTGTATATAAATGGTATCTACTAATATCTATGCTAACTGTAGATTTTACGTATGTTTTTGGCCATTA
The DNA here is from genome assembly GCA_024363595.1 of Xenopus borealis. NCBI lineage: Eukaryota > Metazoa > Chordata > Amphibia > Anura > Pipidae > Xenopus > Xenopus borealis. The sequence goes on from CM044438.1 coordinate 36,367,935, forward strand.
CTTCAAGAAAGTATTGTCTTTGCTTAGCAACCACTGAGTGATTGCCTATAATTACACAGCTCGTCATCTACAAAAATTCCCAGGTCCTTCTCAATTAAGGATGCTCAAAAGTGCACCAAAGTGCCTTGCATTCCTTGCATTCATCAACATTGTCTCATTTGCCAGTTTGCTTCACAGTTTTCCAATTTAGACAAATCACTCTTGAAAGTGGCAGCATTTTGCATCGTTCTACATAATTTAGTATCATTTGATACAGTAGTTCTCAATATTGACTTTCAGGTCATTAGATAGATAGATAACTTTATCAATCCCAAAGGAAATTATTATGCCAGAGTTTACTCCTTTAACATACAATTACACAAAACACACTTGTTATACATACATTACACATCATAAATAACTCAAACACAACTACCTGCTTGAGAGAGAAGAATTAAAAACAGCAATAGCTGCAGGTAAAAAAAGATCTCTTATAAAGATCAGTAGTACATCTAGGTAAAATCAATTGATTACTAATGGAACTACGATATGATCCCAAATTTTCATGTAAAGGATGAGAATCGTTTCTGAAAATTCTCATCAATTTAGACATCTTCTTCTCTAAAACCATCTCTAAGGTCTCTAATCTCCTACCTAAACAGAACCTGCCTTCCTAGTCAATTTACTTCAGCTACCATAGAATGATAGAACATTAGCATAATTTCCTTGCAAACATTGAATAATCTTAATCTTCTAAGGAAGAAAAGTCTACTCATGCCCTTCCTATATAGTCCCTCTGTGTTTTTGGCCCATTTATACCTATCAATAAAAATACCCAGGTATTTATATTCCTCTACCATATCTACAACAACCCCATTTATACAGACTATTATACAGTTCTCAACTTTCTAAAATCCCCTACTAACTAGTTTTGGCCACATTTAAATGTATACAGTTTGCAGCACACGACCATACAAAATGATCAATTATACTTCAGTATTCAGCATTCTGTCCCCCTTTGATACTGGCCACAATTACACAGTCATTAATAAAGCTACAGGTCATGGACAAACCCCTGTTCCATTTACCACCACCCTTTGTAATCTATCCTTCAACCAGTTATTTATTCAAGTACAAATATTGCATTCTAAATTGTTATTGTGAATAACACATATCCTGAGAACAGGGTAGTAAGAATATTTCTATGTATAATTCATTACACAGATTCTGTTAATTTCTTTAAATGATTATGTTAATCACTTCTTTTTAGCAATCTGTTGCTCTACATGCAGGCTTTAAGTATTATTTGTTTCAGAAATGTGTCATGAAATACAATTAACTAATAAATCATCTAGACATAGAAATGGTACACAGCTTTTTGATATATGGGTGGCAGGGAATCTGATCTACTTATACCTTGCTAAAACTTTTGATACAGTACTGCACAGCTGAAATTAAGGTCTATTGGTCTGGAACATATAAACATTAATGGACTTTTTATGTTTAAACATTGCAGTCTCTTTCCCTAAGGCCTTTTGAATTCCTGTCTTATGGGTGAAGCAGATGAGTGATTTATAGCTCTGCAAGCCTTATAAAAATATAGGGCCATTATACTGAGTGAACATGGATTGAGAATACAAATACTGTAAATAAGGCTCACTATGCAGAATATCCTGTGCTAGTATGTGTTACTGAACATTTTGGAAAACCCACTGTAAAAACTATTTATAAACAGGGCATGAATTTGCTTTAAAGAAAATATACCACTGTTTTCATATTGAGCTTGCATGAGAGTGTATCCCTTTCATAATTCCTTCACTAACATTATTGACCGACTCTCCAGTTGAAAATCATATTGCTCTGATTTATCCATATAGGTAGAAAATTATTTGGTGGTCTTTATAGTTCAATGAAAACATATAAAGTTTAGTTATATTTTATCAATTTATTGTATGTGTTCTGTTGTTTCTTCCTACTTGTTTATTTAGATCAAACATGGCTAATATTTTACTAAAGCTTCTGTTTAGTATAACAATACCAGGGTTTGGGGCAAAACTTTAAAGTTGTAGGCTAATTATAATCCCAGCTAAAAGACAGATTACTGTATACATCGATTGCATTTGGACAATAGATGGTTACTTAACTACCTCAGAGACCTGTTATGCTTGATACCCCACCAGTGCATAAATTATATTAAAGTGATATTATATGATGGACTCATCCATGATGAATGCACACTTTATTATTCTATTTAAGTAACCTCAGGAGAGGAAGGACATAAGGCATCAGGTTAGTAGAATAAAGAAAGTAATTATAAGATGGCAGCATCCATTTAAATGTCAATACACTGCTCCTGTGAATTTCATTTATTGGCAATAGCTTTTATTATGCGAGTACACATTTCGTAGATAATCCAATGTCCTGCTTAATACCCTGCTCAGTGAATCCATCTGGTGCCCCTGGCAATTTTGAGGTGTACATTTTGTTTAGTTACAAATTAAAATGTATTTACAATTAACATAAGCAAGGGGAAGAAATAGTTGTGATGTTTGAAAGAGTAATGGGAAAAGCACATTAGCTGTTAGCCTAAAGTTGGAAATTAATATTTGATTAATAATCATACTTCCCTAATCAATAACTTGGGAAGTTGTACACTTTGAACAATCTGTACTTAAGGGGTTGATTTATCATTGTTTAGTTCAAAATTTTGTGAAAAATTGTTAAAGAGATACTGTCGTGGGAAAACATGTTCTTTTTTTCAAAATGCATCAGTTAATAGTGCTGCTCCAGCAGGCTTCTGCATTGAAATTTTTTTTCAAAACAGCAGTTTTTTTGGATTTAATTTAGAAATCTAACATGGGGCTAGGCATATTGTCAGTTTTCCAGGTGTCCCCAGTTATGTGACTTGTACTCTGACAAACTTCAGTCACTCTTTACTGCTGTGCTGCAAGTTGGAGTGCCCCCCTCCTTCCAGCCCCCCAGCAGCCAACAGAACAGTGAAGGTAACCAAATAACAGCCCCCTAGTAGATATAAGAACAGCAATCCATGTCCCACTGGGACTCCTTCAGTTACATTGAGTAGAAGAAACAATAGCCTGTCAGAAAGCAGTTCCATAATGCAGGACTAGCCCTTTCTGAAAGCACATAATCAGGTAAAATTACCTTAAATAGCTACCTACACAATAATATTAAAACTAATACAAAATACACATGATAGAGTGTTAACAGTGTAATTTAGAAATAAATATGACACCATAATAATCATGACAGAATGCCTTTAATAAACTTGAACATCTACATGTAAAAGTTTGCAAATTAATATAGATAGTAGCTGTCCTAGGCAAAATAGGAATTAGTATTTTTTATGGTTTTATTTGATGGAGTTGTTTAGAATTTGATTTGTTAATAAATAAGCAAACATTCAAACATTTGAGTTAATGAAAAAAAAACTTTAAAATTAACAAATTGGACTTTTGATAAATAGGCCCCCCATGTCACTTAACATGGGTTAACCAGAAAGGTTATTGTGACCCCACATCCATTGAAAATCTATTGTTAATGATTATATGTAGTGTCATAAGTAGCGATTATGTTTTGCTAGATTTCACGTGTTTATGATGTATGGGTTTTCACAAGATGTTCATTTTTCAACAATTTCTTGTAATCAAATCAATTTGGCATGCGGTTTGGTAAACATATCTAATTGTGTATAATATATTAGAGTATATTCCCTTGTCTTGTTACCATGGCAGGTTTTCTAGGTACAGTATTTGCAATGTTATTTTTGAAGATGGTCCGTATTGTATTTAGGAAAAATTGTCAGATCTCTGCCTGTAGGATCCTACGATTCATGGTGCACACAAACCATACATGTAAGTCACATCAGCCAAGTACTGGAAAAAGTTATGTCTTTTGTTCCCATGCTTCTTCTTGTTAGTTGCAGTTTTTCTGGTCAGATGATCTCTGAGGCAGCACAGAGACCATCACAAAATGGTGGTTCAACGTAGAAGATGTTTAGTGCTCAACGATGAAGATGTTTAGTGCTGGAGGGGTTGAATTCCCCTTTAAATATATATTCCAGGTTGGCAAGATTCTTTAATATGCCACTTAATATTCTATTAACTATCTGATGCTTTAGTATTCATTATGGGGTTATAGTTTTCCTTTGCCATCATTTGATACAAATAAAAGGAAGCATATTACATTTTTATGGTACCATTGTCATTGCAGTTAATCCTATTCTGAATACCCACCTTGTTTTCAAGAACTTTGTCATATTTTATGTTCGCAAATGTGAACAATTACATTTCTTTAAGTAGCCCTTAGTAATACAAATGGGATTCATTCATTCCATAGTCTGGGGTACCATGCCCCAGAAAAAAAACATTTTCTTATTACAGTTTGATACAAAATAACAGATCAGCTGAGCAATAATAAGCTTTATCAATGTTATCCATTAGTGCTTAATATCATCTGATAATGTCTTGTATTATTTTTTGTAATGCATAATATTATTTTTTGTAATTTTGGGAGCTTTCAATGTAAGGCCCCCATCACATTCACATGCATAATGGCTTATGTTTCAGGAGCACATTAACATGCCAATATGTTTTGGTTTGTGGAAGGAAACCCAAACCCAAACCGACACGGAGAGAACATACAAATTCCTTGCAGATAGACTGCATTTTACTTAAAGATCAGAGTGCTGCAAGGCAGAAGTGCTACCCACTGAATAATTGTGCTGCCCTAGTATTATATCTGATGACCAAATTTTTTCACCTGATCCAAACTTGTGCCAAAATTACTGTTTTCACAAGTGGTGACGCTTACTTTAAAATCTGCACTAGAATTTCACCCCACATTTTGTTTTGCTATAAAAAAAATGTTTTTTTTTTAGCAAGGAAAAACAGCATTGACTTCAATGCATTTAGACCAGAAAAATGCTAACAAAAAAGCCTATTGGCTCCAATAGGAGCTACCAGTCCAACTTGATTAGTGAATGATATCACCACATGTGTTGTGCTATGTTCTAAAATCTAAAACAAAAATGGATGGATGCCCGTGTTTTTTACATAGGTGAGCTGTCTGTTTATAACTAGAGTTCAAAGGCTGCATCGGAAAAATATCAAAAGAACAGAAAAACTAAATAATTTGGAATGATTTTATCAATACTACCTGCCATTCAAAAGGTTTGCTTTCTGACAGATAATTTTAGACAAACAAAATTGAGAATTGAGTTTCCTTGAAATGACTATGAGGTTATGTACTTCTGCGAAATACCTGCCTGCCATCTGGGAGAAGTTTGTATCACGGTGCATAACGGACAAGGTGCAATATCATTGTATTAGTATCATTGTTTTCAGCTAACATTCTAGTACTTTGACTTTTTGTATACTAAATTAATTCAAATTTCATGATCTCTATATATCTGCAATAGTGCTGATGTCCATTCTTGTTTCATGAAATACCTGTTGAATGCTATAAATTATTTATGAAATTGTGCACACTCTGACCAAATCAACACAAACGTCCCCCCCTTTTTATTAATACATTTTCACAAATTTATTTGGGTGGAAGTCAAAGTGGAAGTAAAATTGTAAAAAAAAAAAAATACTAATAAGAAATACAAAACATAAATTTTTTTGTAAAATCACCCAAATGTAACTCAGAAAATCTTCTAGTTGTTAACAGGACTTGTGCCATTAACTCTTACATGTTCTTGGCAGGTCTGAGTGGGAGTACTTTTTCATCAGACCTTTAATAAATCCTGAAAAAATAGAGTTTTTTTCTAAAACAAAAAAGGTATTTAGAAAAATGCAGAGCTTAATAAATAACCCCCTAAATGTCCACTACAGTTTGGGTGACTATATCAATACCAGTTCCTGGTAAAAAAAATAGCTATACCTTACAGATTAAGCAAAGTCTTCATTTCATTGTTGGATTATTGTCCCAAACCCCATTAAAACTGTTCATTGCCACAAATTTCACTGACAGTTTAATAGGTTTTCTACACAGTTTGAAACACTTAATAAACCTTAGAGGAAATAGCCCAAAGTAATACTACATTTGATATATATCTGACATTCATTCCCTGTCACTATTCATAGAACCTTCATCAGATTTCATGTCAGTTGAAGCTTTTGATCGGAATCTGTCTTCTGAACTAAATCTGATTTGTTTTTTGGAGAAATAAATTCCACAATGGAAGCATAGTTTAATGTAACATTGACTGTTATACATGCAAGCACAATTTTTCTGGTAAAAGGAGATTGCTGCTGTAGGCCTCTGAAGCACAACATTTTTGCAAATTTTCCCATAGTTTTGCAAATTTTTGATGAAAACATACAGATTCACTCATCACTATTCACAATGAACTATTTCATGCTTTTGGACTGTAATCTATCACCATTAACTATTTTTTTAACGCAGCTGGACCCAGCAAAAAGTTATAGCAAAAATGCAGTTTTAGTAAAATTATAAAAAAGGGTCACAGTCATTCCAGTTTAAAGGAGAAGGGAAAGTGATTTTATACTTGGGGGAGCCAAAAGTTAGACACCACCAAGTGACTGCATTTACTTACCTGACACTCCATGCTTATGCTCATTTCAGCAGAGAATTACATCAGCCCAGGGTTCTTCCAGCAAGCACCATGGAAGAGAAAGAGAATTGCTCCATGATGCTTGCTGGAAGAACCCCGGGCAGGTGCAGTTTACTGCAGATGGGAGCACTGGCATGGAGTGTCAGGTAAGTAAATATAATATAATGTTGCCTAACATTTGGCACCCCCAAATATAAAATTACTTTTTCTGCTTTAAGGGTGGTATGAAATTGCTTTGACATCTATTAATGAACCCCATAAAAGTAGATGCATGCTGTAGTTTAAAAGTAAAATTATTTATCAGGACATGTAAAAACAAGTCTAACAGTATGGGGTGATATATCAAGGTTTGAATTCAAATGTTTTCCACAATTCATGTTTTTTTTTTTACACAAAAACTTGAATAATATTTAAAAAAAAATGTCTAGTTATATTAAGCACAAAAAACATTCAAATAAACTTGAATGTAAAACTTTGGCATGTGGGAGTTAATGGGAATTGTCCTAGGCAAAACTCAAGTAATTTATCACATTTCTCTGAGCTTGTAAACTCACAGCCTATAAACTCGATAAATGCAAGGTATCGTGTTTAATTCAAAACATTAAAAGCACCCCACATGTTGGAGGATTTACTATTTTTCATACCTGGAATATGGACATATTGCAATAAAATACAAAAGAGATCTTAATCTTCATTGGTTTTTATTTTTATTTTATTTTTATTCTTAAAAATATACCCCCAGGACAATGTAGATCTCTATAAAAAGATATTGCATAAAACAACTCATATGTAAAACCCTGCTTCATGTAAATAAACCATTTTCATAATAATATACTTTTTTTGTAGCATGTGCCATTGGGTCATAAATAGAAAATAGCCATTTTAAGAAATAAGGACAGCCTCCTGGGATTGTATGATTCAACGGTGTACACAAACATACCAAACAAACTATAAAGTTAGGACACACAAGACAATTAACAGACAGAGTTCTGTCTTTTGCTTCAACACTTCGTCCTGTTACAGTTAGGGACAGATTTACTAAGGGTCAAATTTGAGGGTTAAAAAAACCCTCGAATTCAACCATGGGAATAGTGTGGGAATAAAAACCTTCGAATTAGAATATCAAAATCAATGGATTTTACCGCTATTCGATTGATCGAATGATTGAATACTGAAAACTTGATCGAACGATAAAATCATTTCCATCGAACGGTTTTATCAATTCAAACAAATTTTTTTATTCAATCTAAAATAATGAAAGCCAATTCGGTAGGTTGAAACTGGCGATTGATGACATTGAGAACAGGAGCAGAAGGAATAATATATTTTTATTCAGGAATCCCATTTTAAAATAGGAAAACAACCCATCCTCAACAAAAACTTTTTTTCACAAATTTATACTAATAAAACCCAGAAAAAAAAGCTCTGGGAGTAATGATACTGATCCATAGAGACTTACCATTTATTTGCACAGATATATTAAAGGACAGAGAAGGCAGATACATAATAATTGAAGGTAAAATAGCCAACACCATATTTACATTGGCGAACATATACTTCCCTAATCACGGGCAATTGAAAACACTCACCGAAATAGCCACTAAGTTTGAAGCATTCATGGAGGGCCTGTTGCTTTTGGTAGGAGATATGAATATTGCTATGAATCCATTACAGGACACATCAGCAGGTAAATCCAATACTTCATACACAATTTTGAAAAAAATAAAAACAATAATGCAGGACATTCAAGTGGTTGATACTTGGATAAGCCTTAACCCCAAAGGGAAAGACCACTATACAAAAGCCCATGATAGTTATACTAGGATAGACTAAATATTCTTGTCCCAAAACTGGTTACATTTATTGAGATCAGCAAAAATGGGCCACATAGGTATTTTGAAATTCCTAATACCCTCAAAACTGAATTTTTATGGAGCCTAAATGAACAAATGCTTTTTAAAAAAAGACAATAGTGATTTTTATTACCGCACACCTCCTTCCACTGTTCTGCGTGGTGGTGCTGGTCCTCCGTTGACCTGGCCAGGTCTCTCAGCTGCTCTGTAGTATGAAAAAGGGTCCGCACACACCAATATTGCAGTCAGGGGTTGTACCCCTTTTATTAATATATCACCAATGATAATTTGTGATATATTAATAAAAGGGGTACAACCCCCGACTGCAATATTGGTGTGTGCGGACCGTTTTAAAAAAAAGACAACAGGGATATAATCAAAAAACATATATTACAGATATTTACAGAGAATGACTTACCTCAGATTAAACCAGGAGTTCTTTGTGAAACCCATAAGTGTGTTCTCAGATTACATCTAATAGCTCTGTTCCAAACTAAACAAAAAGACAGAAATAGAGTGATAGAGACTTTAATCCAAGATAGAAAAAAATTAATAAACAAACATAAGCCAAGCAGGTTCAATGCCAGCTGGAAACAAAAAGAGGAGAACTCTATTAGATATCAAAATATACAAAGCATATTTAGGTACCAAACAACAATTTTATGAGTACAATAGTAAATGCAATAAGTTGAAACTGCAGAATCACCCAGTGTTCCAAGAATATTATCAAAACCTATACAACATCAAACAAAGACCAAACACACCCTAAGAAGTAATTAAACAATTTATACAAACAGCTAGCCTACCCCAGATTACCAAATCCCAAAATCAACAATTGGACAGCCCCTTTACAGAGCTCAAACTCCAAAGGACAATAGATGAGCTTCCTAACAATAAAAGGCCAGGCCCTGATGCTTCAGAGCATCATATTACAAAGTGTTATACTATATTAATGTAGACAACCTATTTACACAACAAGAAAACAAAGCCCACATTACGGGAATCCCCAAACCAAATAAAGATCATCATATGTGTGGGAACTATAGACCTATCTCATTAATAAATATTGATCTAACAATATTTGCCAAAATGATAGCGAATAGAATCAAAAAGTTAATCCATACACTCATACACCAAGACCAGGCGGGGTTCATCCTGGCAAGAGAAGGTAAGGAGAATACTGCCAGGGTAATTTCCCTCATACACTTTGTTAAAAAAGGAAAGGTACCAAGTATGCTTTTAACAACAGATGCTGAGAAAGCATTTGACAGGGTGTCATGGGACTTTCTTCAGCATACATTGCAATGCTTCGATATTGGAGATTACATTATCAAATAAATAATGGCGTTGTATCAAAACCCAGTAGCTAGAATCAGAATTAATGGTACTCTCTAAAATACGGTTCACATTAGAAATGGCAGGGTTGCCCTTTGTCGCCGCTCCTTTTTATAATGGTCATGGAGGTGCTACTATCCCACATAAGGATAAATAAGGACATTAAAGGGATAACAATAGGAACGACAGAGCACAAATTGATTTTATTCCCAGATAACTTGCTCTTGGTGATAACCAGACTCCATATTTCGTTACCTAATGTAATACATCTCCTTAGTCAGTTTGGAGAGGTCTTGAACTTCAAGATGCTAGCAAGTCTGAAGCATTAAATATAAACTTACCAGAACTAGTGGTAAAACACACACACACACACACCCTACACTCTTTCACACAAACCACATATGCCCATAGCTATACTAACTGTAGAGTTTAGTATCTGTCCAAAAAATCATCCAAGCCCCTTTTGAAAGCATCAACAGAATCAGCCTTCACATCATCACCCGGCAGTGCATTCCACAACCTCACTGTCCTCACTGTGAAGAACCACCTATGCTGCTTCAAATGAAAGTCCTTTTCTTCTAGTCTGAAGAGGTGGCCTCTGGTGCAGTGATCCTCTTTATGGGTAAAAAGGTTCCCTGATATTTGTCTATAATGTCCTCTAATGTATTTGTAAAGTGTAATCATGTCCCCTCGCAATCGCCTTTTTTCCAGAGAAAACAACCCCAACCTCGAAAGTTTGTCCTCATAATTTAAGTCTTCCACTCTCTCCAGCTCATTTACATCCCTCCTAAGGTCCAAAACTTACTAAGGATCTATAAAGAGACATAATTATATTTTCATGCCATTTTTTATGCAGGACAGAACCCTTTTTGCTTTAGTAGCAACAGAATGACACTGCCCAGAATTAGACAACTTGTTATCTATAAAAACCCCAAGATCCTTCTCACTTAAGGAAACTCCCGACACAATGCCATTTAGTGTATAACTTGCATTTATATTATTTTTGCCAAAGTGCATAACCTTGCATTTATCAACATTGAACCTCATTTTCCAGTTTGCTGGCCAGTTTCCCAACTTAGACAAATCACTCTGCAAAGTTGCAGCATACTGCATGGAACCTATAGTTCTGCACAATATAGTATCATCTGCAAAAATGAAAACGGTACTTTCAATGCCCACATCCAGGTCATTAATAAACAAGTTGAAAAGCAAGAGACCCAGTATAGAGCCCTGCGGTACACCACTAACAACACTGTTCCAATTAGAAAATGTTCCATTTACCACCACTCTTTGTAGCCAGTTCTCTATCCAGTTACAAATACTATGTTGCAGGCCAACATTCCTTAATTTAACCAGTAACCTTCTGTGTGGCACTGTATCAAATGCTTTAGCGAAGTCTAAGTAAATCACATCCACAGCCATCCCAGAATCGAGGTCACTGCTTCCCTTCTCATAAAATGAAATTAAGTTAGTCTGGCCAGATTTATTACACATAAAACCATGCTGGTACAAACTCATAGTATTGTTATTTACTATGAAGTCCAGTATACTATCCTTTATCAATCCTTCGAAAAGCTTTCCTACCACCAACGTCAGACTAACTGGCCTATAGTTTTGAGGCAGAGAATGGGTTCCCTTTTTGAATAGCGGCACCACATAAGCAATTCGCCGGTCTCTCAGCACCATGCCAGACCTCAATGAATCCTGAAAAATTTAGTAGAGAGGTTTGTCAATCACAGAGCCAAGCTTGTTAATAACCCTGGGATGAATCCCATCTGGCCCTGGACCTTTTTATCTTAACATATTCTTGTCTCTTTTGAATTTCATCATATGTGAACCATGCATCATTAGATGTAAAATTAGAATTGGGACTATTAATAAGGAAACCTTCATTAGCTGGTTCCTCATTTGTGCAGACAGACGAAAAGTATGTATTCAGAATCTGAGCTTTTTGCTTGTTCTCATCAACCAGCTGACCGCCCTCTGATAATAAAGGTCCTACCCCTTCCTATTTTAATTTTTTACTATTAATATATTTAAAAAATAATTTTATTTTTACTGCTTACTGCTATATCCTTTTCCTTATCGATTTTAGCTTGCCTGATAGCTTTTTTGCATGATTTATTGGCCTCCTTGTACCTTATAAATGATTCGGCTGTCCCAGCTAACTTGAAAGCCTTAAAAGCACGTCTTTTCTTACCTACCTCCACACACTATTGAACCAAAAAGGTTTTGCTTTGCAACAACGTTCCTTGCTTACAAGTGGAATATACTGACATGTATATTTATTAAGCAGCATTTTAAAGACTTACCATTTTTGTTCAGTGTTTAACCCTGTGAAAAGAATTTCCCACTTAATATGTTGCAGAGATGCTCTTATGCTCTCAAAGTTTGCACGCCTGAAATTCAATGTTTTACTTACTCCCTTATAGAATTGCCTCTGTAACAGAATCTCAAAGGAGACCATGTTATGATCACTATTTCCTAAATGCTCACCCACACAAATGCTAGAGATGAGTTCAGTATTATTAGTTATTACAAGATCTAAAAGAGGGTTATTCCTAGTAGGTTCTGGAACAAGCTGGGATAAAAAGTTGTCATTTAGCATATTTACAAACCTACTAGCTTTATCTGTCTTGGCAACCCCATTACCACAGTCAATGTCCAGATAATTGAAGTCACCCATAATAATAACTTGACCTAGTTGTGAATCTGCTTCTATTTATAAAAGTAGCTGGGCTTCATAATCGTCACTTATAAGAGGTGGTTTATAGCATACACCAATGAAAAGTTTCTTTGTAACCTTATGCCCAGTCGAAATCTCTACCCAGAGGGATTCCAAACCCTCACCAGTGCCCCTATTGGTTATTTCTTTAGTGCATGGCTTTAATTCAGGCTTTACATACAAACACACTCCTCCCCCCTTTCTAATCCCTCTGTCCCTCCTAAAAAGGGTGGGCTTAGTTCAAATATTTAGGAACAAACATACCAAGTGAATTATATACTATATATAAGTACAACTTTGATCCATTAGTACAGGAAATAGAGGACTCGGTCAATAGAAAAATACAAACTACATGGTTTGGCAAAATCCAAACAATTAAATCAATAATATTTCCCAAGATCCTATATATGTTGGAAATGTTACCAGTGAAACTACTTAGGGGCCAATTCACTAAGATGCGCAAATTCGCTCGCCGCACTTCGCCAGGCAAATTTTTGTCAGCACTGTGCAAATTCACTAAACTGCGAATTTACGCTCAGGTCGGCGAACGGTAGCGTAGTTGCGCTAGTGTTACTTCGCTAGGCAGAGTGCTGTTACGCTAGCGAAGCCTAATTTGCATACAGCGGGAACTTTAACTTATAATAGAAATATATGTTATAGCCACTATACAAGCCCAGGAAACCTTTAATGAATTAAATAAAGTTGTCCTATTGCCCTACATGTGCCACTGTATAGTTGTGTTGCCATATATGTTAGGAAATGTAGGGGGGGGAAGGAGGGTAACCCCCCAAAAAAATCTATCTTTTTCAGACTATCACCCTCCTTTGGGACTTAGAAAAAATGTAACTTTTTTTTCAACCTCCTATCTATTGTATTGAACTTTGCCTGGTCTGACCAGGTGAAGTAACTTCTAGCTTAAGTGCTAACGTAGAGGAAAATGCTCATCTTAGTGAATTTGTGAATTTATGATCCTTCGTCAGTGCGCAACTTCGCCTGGCGTAAGGGTGTGAAGTTGCACAAGTCTATCTACTTCGCTAGCGAAAATTTGCCAGAGTCCATGTTAGTGAATTTGCGAAGTTGCGAAATGACGTCACACTGGCGAATTAGTGCTAGCGTTAGACGCTTCGCGCTTTAGTGAATCTGCCCCTTAATATTTTCAAAAAATTAATTGTGCATTCTCAAAATTTATTTGGAACAATAAAAAGTCAAGACAAAAATGTAACAATCTAACCAGGAATAAACAACAGGGTGGTCTGGGCATACCAGACACGTACTTGTACTACATAGCAATACATTTGGCCCAAATACACCAATGGCATGTAGAGAAAGATAATAAACACTGGGTTGAAGCAGAGCAAGAATGTTCCAGAATTCCTCTGGAAAATACATTCTGGGCTTCATCCCAGAATTTTCCTCAAGAATTTATTAATCATCCATCGGTGGGGACTGCCCTACAAGTTTGGGAAAATAATATGGCAAAATATCAGCTGTCTATGAGGCCCTCTTCCCTACTGCCGGTAACAGGAAACCCTGATTTCCCGTCTAGCTTAGACTCCAGAGCATTTGCCCACTGGACCAAAACAGGAAATAGAGACTTGTTGATTGTAAATTTTTTACATGAAGGGGCTGTAATTCCTCTACAACAAATTCAAGAGAGTAACAAACCACAGTCTAGAGATTTATGGTGCTATATGCAACTGAGTCACTATATTCACTCATTGAAACCTAAGGCCTTATTAAGAGAACTTACTTGGTGGGAAAAAATGATAAGTAAACCAAATATCATTAGGAGACCTATATCTATGTTCTACAAAGGGTTAGTGACAGCAAAGACAAGGTATAGTAAAAAGACTGCGGGAAAATGGGAAGACAATCTAAAAATCAATCTAACACCAGAGGAGTGGCAGGGGATTTATAAATCTATGCATACAAGCTCTGTATCTTCCAGAAAACAAGAAGCTAATTATAAGCTTATTACACATTTGTATTATACCCCACTGAAACTGAGTAAAATTTTCAGTGAAACATCAGATCAATGTTGGAGATGCAGGGAAGAGGTGGGCTCTAACACACATACTGTATATGGCTTGAATGCTCCATGATCCAAAATTATTGGAGAGAAATATATAAAATAATACACTCAATAATTCCACCTCCATCACAGGGGAACATCCCTGCTTTAATAGTGCTACATTTTAACACAAGTACAAAAAATGTAATAAAAAAATATTTGTTGTTATATATGATTCAAGCAGCTAAGGCCCTGATTCCTAAGAAATGGTGCAGTTTGGATATACCCACAATCCAGGAATGGATAGCACTAATGGACAATAAAAACATTTGAGGAAATAAGGATAATTAGACAAGGTGCATATGAGAAAAATGAAAATATATGGGAACCATGGATGCACTATAAAAGTGCTCTTGTTCAAGGTAATACCTTAACTAAACAGAACTAAATGTTCCACCCAAACAAACCCAAGGTATAGTCACAAGTATGGATATGTCATATTTATATATTTAGATATCGCTATTGCTAGAGATATAAGTGACTGTTTTCTTGTTTATTTTGTTTCCTTCTATTCCCCCACCACACCCCCATCCTATAACTTTCTCTCTCCTCCTATGGGGTTATTATATGTAGACATGTGGGAATGACAAACAAATATAATCAACATCTGTGGTTCGCTTTGTCTATGTAACCTCCCCTTTTTCTTTCTGTACCCCCATAATTAAAAAATAATAAAGAATTAAAAAAAAAAAGAATCCCGACTTCGGCAGCATGAAATATGAGTTGCAGCAGGCAAATTTACCTGATCCTCTCAGCTGCAACCCCTCCTTCAGCCAACTGATTAGTCCTGGTTTAGCTGCTCAGAGATTGGATAAGCTTGGAGAGCGACATTTAGACTTCACCCCAGACTATCCAATCCCTGTGCTGCTAGACAGAGACTTAAACTTATTGAGAAAAAACAAGCAGCAGCAGTCCAGTATGGCAGTGAGGTAGGAACAATGTGGCACATGGGGAAATGGGAAAATAATGCAACATGCAGGGGAGCTGTATTCAGAGAAGAAGATGGCGCCTGTGAACTCCAATGCCATGAATCTGCAACGAGGGGTAAGTAAAGAATTAGGGGCATTTAATGAGGGTCTACACCTAGGCTGGGGGAGTAGGGAAGGGGGTCTATGTAGGGTAGAGGGTTAGGGGATTTTAATATAAATGGTTTGGTTCTCCTTTAAACTGTGCATGTAACTAACAGAGAATTCTTGTACATGTCCCCCACTGTATGTATCCACCTGTAACTAAATCTCTAGAGGGAATAACATTCTGCAACTGTTGGCTAGTAATTGTGCTAATAAAGTAGAAAAATAGCAAGTGCTGTCCCAGCAAACAAGGAGATTCTGTCACTAATTGAATGGCAATGCTATACATGTGCAACCATTACTACTTTATATATTAATAGAAAAGGTTTGTGTGGAAACCAAAGTAAGGGTGCAAGTAATTTTGTGTAATATGTTTTCTAAAACTTTCTTCCTTGTCCCCCCTGGAAAATTTTCTGCGGATGCCCATGTCTGTTTGGAAATCAGTCCGCAACAATGTCTGTAAAGTTTTGTGCCAAAGTTTTAAACAATTGCAGAAGAGGATAGGGTATATTGATCTATTGATCTACAATTTCTTTTTTTTTTCTTTTTTTTTAGCACCCCCCCTTTTTTTTTAAATGCAGTTGTGGGGGTGGAAACTGTCACAAAATAGAAAAGAAAAACATGGTAAAGAACACGCCTTAATTTTGTAACATTGACTTACCCAATCCTCTTTCTCAATTCCTAATACACCAGCTATGTAATTTAATATACGTAGTTTTTTAGTATGAGAATGAGTAACAACATATATTTTTATTACCAAGATATTTTCCTAGTATAAAACAATGTTTAAAAATTTTTGAGATAGAAACATCTAACATAATTTCAGTATAGGATTTGTTAAATCAAATACATGCGATTTAACCCCTAAACTCATAATGAAAAATCTCAAAGCCAGAACTAAAGTACTAAATTATACATTTTTTTCTGCCAAATCCAATAAATTGCTACAGTCATGGAGATATGACATTCTGGTCTTGTTATTAAAAAATATAACTTACAGTGGAGAGTGCTGCAGGATAAGTAAACAAACAGAATTCTCTACGATATGAGTGAAGTCATATTTTCTAAATGGCTAAATTGTTTTTCATCTAACGGTCAGTGGGCTTGAGTGAATACATATTTCCATAGGGACTTTGCAGCTTAATGTATAGTGATGCTGTACCTACATGGTTACCACTAATAATTTGTTTAATGTGAGTGAAAGTGTGTTGCAGATACAAATACAATGAGCCATTCTCTGAAAATTTCTTCATAAATCAGATTTTTCTGTAAGGGCCCGAAAGCTCTGGCAGAAGTAGCGGACCAAGGAGGAAGCACCAGTCCAATATAGTTTTCAGTACAGGTAGGGATAAAGCAGAGAATATTCAAGTCCAGGCAGTAAGTTGGTTCAATAAACAGGAATCAGGCAAGGGTCAATACATAGGACATGGCGTCTGGACAGGTGAGAAACTTCTCTTCAATAAGCAACTATGCTGGTTTCTGAAAGTACACTAGAATTTGCTTCCTTTGAAACTGAAGAATGGATATTTCTTTTTACAATTGCCTTATATTCCACATATAAAGTAGGCTAATTGTCTTTTATAAAAGACAAGGTACTACCCGTTGCAAAATTACAGTGATGATAAATAGATAGAAATTTGCTAAATGTATTTATTCATCAAAAAGAATTTTAAAGGGGCTGTTCACCTTCCAAACACTTTTTTTTCAGATTGTTCACCAGAAATAGACCTTTTTCAACTGCTTCCAATTTTTTATTTATCGTTTTTACAAAATTGAAGTTTAAGGTTAAAGTTCCTGTTTCTGGTGAGGAAGCTCATTGAAATATAGATAAATAGAGGGCACTCCAAGGGGTAGATTCATTAAAGAGTGAAGTTCCGCCACTAGAGGGAAATTCCACAGCTCTCAGTTCATTTCTATGGGATTTTTAAAGGCGTATTCATCAAAGGGTGAACTTTCACTTCACCCATTGATGAATACGCCTTGCAAAATCCCATAGAAATGAATTGAGAGCTGCGGAATTTCCCTCTAGTGGCGGAACTTCACTCTTTGATGAATCTACCTCCATTTGTTTTCTGGATCAATTTTCACTAGAGGTGCAATATAGTCCCGTGCCACTCCCAATTAGTAGACCCATCAATACTATTACATACACAAGTAGGACCTGCACACTCACAAAAATATAGTCATGCTGCGGTAATTTTTAACATGATCTTTATATGTAAATCATTAATTATACAAAACATGCTTGTTACAAAAACATTGAGCCGACATAGATAAAAAAGTTTTTTCATTTACATACCACAATACCGTAGAGTAAGAATCAAAGTTTAGCAAGTGAGCAGACACCCTTGCCAAGATGATAATTACCTTGACGTTTTGGCGTAAAGCCTTTATCGAAGGGAACTCTGGTATATCCATGATCATTTTGGGTTTAAATACCTGCAACGCTAAGTCTCCATTGCGCGCACAAATTTCCCTTCCGGGCATGTGACGTCACATCCGGCCGCGTCACTTCCCCGGACTAGGTCTAGATCAGAGACGCAAACGTTTGCCTTGCTTTCGTTGCTATGGAAATGCGAACCTTCGTTTAGTTGCTATAGCGACGTATAATGACGCCTTCATTTTACTATGTTTACCCCAGAGAAACGATCACAACATTCTATGCTGTATCTAGTAACTGTTGCTAAGCAACCTCCTTACGACAAGCCAACATGCTATAGCTAAGGCACTATTACCACTTTTTTTGTTTACAAAGTACATCGCTCAGATTAACAAAATCAAATTAATCCTCTAGTTGCACTTAATGTATATATAAAAACATGCATGTTGTTTTTTATATTACAACAGTAATCATTGAAGATGTTTCACTACTCATCCGAGCAGCTTCTTCAGTTCAACTGACTGGTGTGGTAAATTCTCGGTTTATAAACTCTTCCACTAATCCAACCACAATGGCACATTGTAACGCTTCAAAGAGGTGACATCTGAATTTATAGAGGTGTTGATTATGTGTAGTTACTGTGATAAGATTACCAATGTGTCATGAAACTCCTAGACACAGGTGTTACTTGTGAGAGTTGTATGTATGGGTGTGTGAAGTGTTCTAAATAACCCCCTTAATGTCAGATAAGATAAAATCAGTGATAAAGACAAGTGATACACATACATATCTGGGGTCTGATTTGATAAAACAACAAGATGCAAAAAAAAATCAATTTAGCTTTCCAGGAAATTTTAATTGCAAGTTTACCAGCTGTAAACCATCTTAATCTGACATGAACCCCCAATTTAAGATGCTTGGATCAGATCTTTCTAGAACAATAATGTTATGAAGCTATTGAAAGTCTCTTTGAAAGTCTACTGCTAAAACCATTATGATGTTGTGTTTAATCGCTCAGCATCTCCAGTATACTTTGGGGCAGGGATGGTAATTGGAATCTACAAACTTTTTATTTCAGATATTTCATGAAGGACTGATAAGGAAAATGTCACAACTCAATCCATCCTTAAAAGTTCCAGATAAAATAAAAATGACATGCTGCCTGTGTTTTAGATTTCTGTTTTATCAATGTCAGTCTTTTTCAAATTTTTACTACAACTTTATTGTTCAAACAGCATAAAACATTCTTTTTTTGCATCCCTTTGGTTTAATATCTCATGGGCATCAGATTCTTCCGCTCATCCCTCTAATGCAACACCTGTGCTAATTCTTTATCAAGAAGCATATATTCTAATACAGTATATAACCCAAGCTAAACAATCGAAATGGATTAAAAGATGATGGAACCTAGAAATGTATTATCATTCCCTTTTATATCTCTCATCATCGGTTTCCTTTTACACACTCTCTATTCTAGTATTTTCAATATATTCAAACATTCCCATTTTCAGCTTCTTACCAGCTTTTGCCTTCAGCAATGGAAGATACTGATGGACTACTGTTGAATTTTAATTACTTGTTCAGTCAATGATGATTTGCTGGCTTTACGAAATAGTCTCAAAGGTTTGGATTACACAGTAGAAGCCATATATCACTTTGATGAAAGCAGGAGAAAATCTTGAAATTGTTTTGTTTTGCAACCATATTATTTTATGTTGTATTCTCATGTTAAATGAATCTGTTTATGAATGTTAACGTCTTTAAGCCAGTGATAAAAAAAAAAAAATAAGTAGCAGTCTTGGGTATTTCAAATCAAATGTTCCTATTTAACTATGATTAGCCTAAATAAGCAAAGATTTACCGTTATACAGTATTTTGCTTTTATTTCATTCTTTTGTAGAATTCTACTGTACTACTTGCTCATTAACCCAGACTGCTCCTGCTGAGTTACATCCAGCATTTCTAAAAACATTTATCTTGTTTCCTTATAAAATAAATATATTTATATTTATTAATAGCACTTTTACGGCTATTGCAATTTGTCACGAGGCAGACAGATACAAAGTCTCTAAACTCATCCTCTGTCAGATTTATGACTATATCTAAACAAACAGGTGATAAAAAACAATGCAATTGCATTTTACAGCATGGAAGAAAAATTATAATGCTGAAGAACACTGCCTGTAAATTTACCACAAGTAATCTGCAGATGATCTGGAATAAAACGTCTTTCCTTTTATTTTGATTATTATGAAATGCAAGATATGGGCCAGCAATGCTAATTTATTCATGGGCCACTCATACTAAGTTATTCATATTTAAATAAAAACAAACTGCAAAGCCTTGCAACATTGTAAAGAATTTTTTGTTTTCAGGATGTATATAACAAAGGTTATATAAAATGAAATAATCTTATTAGTCTTCCCTGGTATGTACATTTATAATGTGATAGAGTGAAATTATTACTATACAGTGATATTTTTTATAGTCCACTTGAAGGGTTTTTCACATTTGAGTTAACTTCTAGTTCGATATAGAGAGTGTCAATTTTTCAGGTAGTTTTAATTTTTTTAAGTTGGTGGGTTTTATTTAGTTATTTAGCTTTTTATTCAGCAGCTCCCCAGTTTTACCTTAGCAACCATGCTTTGATTTGAATAATAGACAGGAATATATATATATATATATATATATATATATATATATATATATATATATATCTAAAGGAGAGTGCCTGAATAGAAAGATGAGTAATAGAAAGTAGCAATAATACATTTGTAGCTTTACAGATCATGTGTGTTTTTATATGGGGTCAGTGACCCTATTTGAAAGTTGGAAAGCAAAGAAAAAGGCAAATCATTTTATAAAAACTATAAAAAGCAAATAAAGAAGATAATCTGAAAGGTTTCTTAGAATTATCAATTTATACTAAAGATTAATGTTAAGGTGAACAATTATGTTAGAACTTAAATGAAAAATTCTAAATAAATGGTTCACCTTAAATCTGCTTTACAGAGAGACTAAGCAGTTTGTAACTTATTAGGGGAGAGTCTACGTAAAGAATCATAGACACTGGTCACATGGTGACGTCTACAGAGCATGTGGACTTGATTCTCTAAGGTAAATCACTCTATGTCATTCAATAACATATTTACATATTTTAAAGAAGCTTCAAGCTTAACATGACACATTTTCATTATAAGGGTAAATTAAACATTTTTATTTATAATAGTTTAATTTTCATATTTTAGCTATTTGGCTAAGTGCCTAGCATCTAGTTATAGCAGATTTTGTGTAAGGAGGGGAAGGAAAATCAGTTTGAAGAAAACGGATAAAAGATTGTAATGTAATGCACACAATGCAAAGACATTATTGTGGTGGGGTGCCAGAATTGTAAATGGACGAAGCAAGCCTAAAGCAATCAGTCAATAAGAAAACAGTAGCATACCAATTATACAATTGAAGGAAAACAATTATCCAAGTCCCAAACCCAAAGGAAGTATTCCTTAGGGAATCAACATTTGGTTCTCTAAAGAGGGACCTGCTTGGATGGCAAATGGATAATTGTTTTTGTACAATAATGTTAAATGGTATAGGCTGTTTTGTCTATAATTTAGTGGTGCCATATTGGCTTCAAACTGGTTGGTATTAAAATGTTTATCAATCAGTTGCTTTTTAATACTTTAAACCTATTCAGAGTCTGTTTGGCAGCATGCAGAAAGAATTGTTAATTTTAACACTACCCAGAAGAAAACATTTTTGACTAAGCTATACCAGCTAGTGCTGCAAAAACTTTTATGGTTTCACTGTGATTTTCTGATTTTTGGGAAATGGGGCAAACAAAATTGGGACACGCTTCATTTTATTGATGGTACTTTTTTGGTAAGCAGCAATTTTCTAACAACCACATTATGTTTTTTTTCCCACGGATCTCAATTTTTATTTTATATATTTCTTAAAAGCTATAAAATTCTAGACTTAAGTGCAGAAACTACAAAAACTTCTAATACAAAACTTCGCTAAGTAAAAGTTGTCTAAGTTTTATAGAAGTCAATTGGAGCTGCTCTGATCTTATTGGACCACTTTAAATCAAATCAGAGGTTTTTCTATCTTTTTTGATAGGAATTTTCTTTAAAAAACAATTTTTTTGAGGTTTTTGAGGTATTCCTATTTTTCACTGCATCATTCAGCACTTTTTTCATTCACACTTTTTATATTGTATTTTACAGTGTATATCAAATTGTCTTATACATTCAATGAAAATTGTGGTTTTAGAGTTTGTCATAGTTTCAAAAACTTAAAAAAACACAAAAATGTGTCCTTTGATAAATAAGCATGCAATTTAGTAGTAGATATAGTCCGCCAGAGTTAGGGGCACATTTACTAAGGGTCGAATTTCAAGGGTAAAAAACCCTCGAATTCGACCCTTGAATTTTGGTCGAATTAAAAACCCTCGAATTCGAGGGCTTTTAACGCAATTCGATTTATTGAACGATCGAAAAAACAAATTGGATCGATTGATAAAATCATACAAATCAATTATTTCACAAGTGGGTTTAGACAGCTCAAGCCTCGCCGCAAAAGTTTTTTCTCTCCTCCGTTCCCCAATGCAGTAGGAAGTGCTGCTGATGGAGTGCTGGTCTCAATAAAGTTGCAAGATTGAAATGAAAAAAATATAGAAGGAGACCCCACCTCCAGTTAAAAAAGTTTACATCCTTTATTGTGTTTTGCCATTAGGCAATGATACGCTAATGTGCTTTTATACATATTTTTCCTAATGGCAAAACATAATAAAGGATGAAAACTTTTTTAACTGGCGGTGCGGTCTCCTATATTTCTTTTTATTTCAATCTCGAACGGTTTTAAGCATTTGATCTAATTTATTTAATTCGATCAAAAAAAAAATTTGGAAGAATCCTGTAGGAGCTTCCCATAGGGTTCTATAGCAATTCGGTAGGTTTAATCTGCCGAATTGTTATATCAAATTTTTTTTTAAAGGGCCAGTACTTTGGCCCCAATTCGATTCAAATTTTGGGCTATTCGATTGTCGAATAAGCCCGAAATTAAATTCAAAATTTGAATTTTTTAATTCAAATTTGATTCAAATTTTCACTTTGAATCAATTCGACCCTTAGTAAATGTGCCCCTTAATGTCAAAAACATTTTTTTAAGAAACATGGGAGCTGTTTATTTTTCTCTTGAAAAAAGCAGTTGTAACCTAATGTATAAGAGGTCCTCTAACAATGTAGGGCATGTGTGTAGTAGTATACTGAGCAAAATTTTAGCTTCCATTGATTCCAATACCATTTGGCAAATTTTAATGTAGATTTGCAAAATTTGACAAACAGCAAAGCATGAAAGATTCGGTCAAAATGGTGAACAAAACTTGTAGTAAAGAAAAAATATCCACAGACTCTAATCTATTGAAAAAAGCAGTGGTAGCCTAGTGGATAGAGGTCCTCCAACAATGTAGTGCATGTGTGTAGCAGTGTACTTATTGAAAAATGCATGTAATTTTGCCTTCCCATTTACTTCAATGCAATTCGGCAAATTTTTATGCCAGTTTGCAAATTTTGACTCAAAGCAAAACATCGCTGATTGACTCAACACATTAAGCAAGACATTTTTTGCATACCTTCTTGTTGTTTCATGTATTTTTCAGTGAAGCAAAACAGTATCAACTCTGGGAGAAGGGGCAATCCACATATGGTATATTTACAGTTTTACTGATGCTCTAGACCACACAGTACACCCAGCACAACATATTTCTTTGAAAATGTTAAGAGGATACTGTCATGGGAAAAAAGCTTGTTTTAGTTAATAGTGCAGCCCCAGCAGGATTCTGCACTGAAATCCATTTCTCAAAAGAGCAGATTTTTTTTATATTTAATTTTGAAATAAGGTGCTAGATATATTGTCAGTTTCCCAGCTGCCCCAGTCATGTGACTTCAGTTACTCTTTACTGCTGTACTGCAAGTTAGAGTAATATCACTCCCTCCCCTCCAGCAGCCTAACAACAGAACAGTGGGAAAGTAACCAGAATGCAGTTCCCTAACACAAGGTAACAGTTGCCTGGTAGATATAAGAACAGCACTCAAAAGTAAAATGCAGGTCCCACTGCTATACATTCAGTTACAATGAGTAGGAGAAACAACAGCCTGCAAGAAAGCAATTCCAAAAGTGCTGGTTCTTCCCATGACCAAGCAAAATGACCTGAGATGGCTGCCTACGCAACATATTACAACCAAAATAAAATACATTTGATGGTTCAGGAATGAAACGTTATATTTTAAAGTTAATTATTTACAGTGTAAACAGTGCAATATAAAAATAAAAATGTCATTATAAAAATAATGACAGTATGGCATATTCTTTAGTAAAATTTGGGTTGTCTGTATGCGTTCCTGTCATAAAGATATAAATGCTAGTATTCATTGTTTGTTCATTCTCAGTTTTTTTCATCAAAAACTTGGTTAAGTAGCAAATATATTCTGTAATATATTTTGTAATAAATTAAGAATGGTTTAGCAGCAAACAACATGTGCTAAAAGATGTGGCTCTTATATAGAATAGATAAGTAACAGAGGCGATAGAATTTCTAACCTTGCACCTTATAAATAGTTGAAATTTATAAATTGGGTTGAAAAAAGACAAAGTCCATCAAGTTCAACCCCTCCAAATTAAAACCCAGCATCCACACACACACCCCTCCACTCTTTCACACAAACCATATATGCCCATAGCTATACTAACCATAGAGTTTAGTATCATAATAGTATTTGATATTATGTCTGTCCAAAAAATCATCCAGGCCCCTCTTAAAAGCATCAACAGAATCAGCCATCACAACATCACCCGGCAGTGCATTCCACAACCTCACTGTCCAGACTGTGAAGAACCACCTACGCTGCTTCAAATGAAAGTCCTTTTCTTCTAGTCTGAAGGGGTGGCCTCTGGTGCGGTGATCCTCTTTATGGGTAAACATGTCCCCTGATATTTGTCTATAATGTCCTCTAATGTATTTGTAAAGTGTAATCATGTCCCCTCACCTTTTTTTCCCAGAGAAAACAACCCCAACCTGGACAGTCTACCCTCATAATTTAAGTCTTCCATCCCTCTAACCAGTTTAGTTGCACGTCTCTGCACTCTCTCCATCTTATTTACATCTAGGACTGGAGTCCTAAACTGCACTGCATACTCCAGATTAGGTCTTACTAGGGATCTACCCTTTTTTATGCATGACAGAACTTTATTTGCTTTAGTAGCTACAGAATGACACTGCCCAGAATTAGATCTGCTGGCTAACTTTACATAAATGGCAGCTGACTTGTTTTTTTAGTTCCAAAAGGATCACACTAAAGTAGTGGTGGGTTATCTTACTCTTTTATTTGCTTGTTATGATGGTCTTGAAGTAGTTTTGTGTTATTGCAAAAAAGAATATAAAATTATCTGAATCCTTTAAATCCATAAATGGATTAATTGTAGGTTGTTTTGTCATTATCCTGTACCTAGAGCCTAAAATACTAGTCTTGAATGTGACTAGTGAAAAATGCAAATTTCAGCCTGCATCATGGGTCCCCTGTTAGCCTAAATTGAGCATATACATATTTCTTTAGCTGTGTTAAATTATTTTATTTCCTAGTGGAATTCCCTGATGTGTGTCCCATAATGACTGATATTTGAAAAATACTATTTTATGCAAGGTTTCCCAGCTTCTCCAACAAATACAGCAGGGGCTTTACATGATTGCCAAAATGTAGGCACCCTGTGTATGCAGGTGTGTGGTCCTGTTAATGTTGATTTAAAACATGCCTTCCTTCATTTAATGAATTACTACTGCATTTAATTCAAACTTACTTTAAAACCAACAAAAAAAAGGGGTGATCGGTTAGACCACTGATTTTTAGGGATGGCGCGAACCGCTGCAAAAAAGTTCGCGGACGCGTTCGCGAACTTGCGACAAACGCGCAAACAGTTTGCGACCGTCGCGAACCCCATAGACTTCAATGGGAAGGCGAACTTTAAAAGCTAAAAAAGACATTTCTGGCCAGAAAAATGATTTTAAAGTTGTTTAAAGGGTGCAACAACCTGGACAGTGGCATGCCAGAGGGGGATAAAGGGAAAAGAAAAATCCATTATTTTCTTATGTCAAAAGTGTTACAAAGTATCTTACCTGCACCTGTTAGCTGTTCTGGACGCTGTTCTGGACTCTCTGCCAAAAGCCAAGTTCAAATCTTTGCTTCTTTTTCTGGCTGTTCAGTGAGGGTCTTTCCAGTGAAAGAGGGTCCTCCAAAAAGAGGGTCTTTCCAGTACAAATGAGGGACAGAGGGTTGAGCTCGCAAAAGAGGGACAGTTGGGACTCGGGAGGTATGCACATTTTTTTTTTTTTTAGTCCAGGGGGTGTGTGGGGGTGGTCCAGGGAGAGCTTCCTTATTGGCTGCCATGTATCTGCTGATCTGGGGTGAGAGGGCAAAAAAATGCGGCAAAAAAAAAAGCGCCAAATTGACGCGAACCCAAAATGCGAACGTCGCGCGACGTTCGCGAACTTCCGGCGAGCGCGAACAGCGGATGTTCGCGCGAACAAGTTCGCCGGCGAACTGTTCGCGCCATCCCTACTGATTTTAATATTTAGACATTTCTCAACTTTATTGATGTTAGAAATGGCTTGAATGTACCTTGAACCTGCAATACGTTGCTCTTCCAATTTTCTGTATTTTTCTTTGGCTTAGTTATATTCTGAACATACCACAGGTCTGCTAAACACATTGTTTGTTGTACAGTATATTAGGTTTATTCTAAAATAGGAAAAGTCATAGATTGGGTGTGGCCAACCAAGAACCAAGTTGGCCACAGGAAAAGAGTAATCCAAGACAGCTTGAGAAATTCCTTGCTTATAATATTTCTATATTTTACAATAGCAGGTACTTTAGTTACAAATGTGTTTTTATGTTGCTGTGTATTTGTAAGATGCAGACATACAGTACAATTTCCAGTGATGAATAAAGAAATCAGTGCAATCTTTCACCCATAACCACCACAAAATACACTGAAGTAAATCACAAGTAAAAGGAAGCATCTGACTAGAATAGGACATAGTGCCAAAAACGGAAAGCTAAAACATTAACATTTACTATTTTGAATTTCGAAGTAATTTTGGGCTACTTCAACTATCCAATAGCCCAACTACCAAATATTATATATATATACTGTATATATATGTGCTTCTTAATAGGCCCCCAGTAAGGTCTCGCCTTGAGTATGTAGTGTACTTTTGGGCTCCAGTTCTTAAGAAGGATAACAAACATAATATCCAAGGCTATATTGATACTAAACTCTACAATTAAAGCAATTGCAAACTCACTGAACAATTGCAATATGTCCATGTGACTCCCCTTAAAGTCACTGACTAATTATGAGTGAGAAGCAAAAATGTAGTATCTGGTCACTCCAGCCTTTATAGACTACTTTTTTGGCTAACTAACTATACTATAAACTTTTTTTATTTTGCACAGCCTATCTATTTACCCAGATTTTATTTTTACACTGAATTGTTCCTTTAATTTGTAACTATATTATCAGTTAACAATCAACAGAGATTTATAATTGCTTTTATGTGGGTCTTATAATCACAGGTAACTGATTTGCAGCAGATGCTGCTCATACTAAAATTCTCAGTATGCCTTGGGTTAGCAACTTAGCCAGATGCCTGTGTGGAGTAACAGAAGTGATGTATTAGTGTTCCTTTAGGCTGAATGAATCCAATATAAGAACAGACAACAATAATTAGCATATGTTTCTGTGCTGTTTAAAACCAATATACAGAGAATGATCTTTTTTATGCATAAGAATTTTCTATATTTCTTATGTATGCTCTATTTTAATCAAATCTCAACAAAGAAGAGACAATATATTTGTAATAATTAAAATTGTGTTAAAACATATTTTGGTTATTCTCTTGCTTTTTAATATATTTGATTCCATGCTTTACTTTTTGTAATATTTTGTTTGGCTTTTTGTCAGTTCAGGTCTTCTTTACTGGAACACAGTTTACAAAAAATAGCCTCTGAACAAACTCTTGATCCTTTAAATCCTTATTCAACCTCTGAAAGAACTCCTGTCTTGGTGCTACACAAATCATCTCCTCTTAGTGCAATGCATTTTTCACAGCACTGCTGAAATCAATATGTTGGAAGGAAAACTGTGCAGATGAGAGTTTCCTAGTTGCCCATTCTTTTTATGACACTGGTTTCTTATAGTTTGTTTTACCAATAAAGTAAATCAGCTAAACTGAGATTGCATTATATAAAGCAATGATTTAAAAAAAAAGTTACAAATACCTAGTTTAAAACAGATTGATGTGGTCTGGGACAAAAAGACATTTAAACAAAGTAAAATTGTGTTTTAAGCAAAAAAAACTGTTTCTTTAAAATGCATAAAGTGTTTCTTTATAAAATGAAATGACACTTATTAGTAGGTTATAGTGATGGCCGAATCTACCCAGTTTCGCCGAAAAATTCGGGAATTTCCAGACCTCTCCTTATGCTTCCCTATAGTTTCTTTTTGGGTTAAGTACCTGTACGTATATGAATTTCTTTGCTTTTTTCTGCCCCTTGTCCTCTTGCTTGCGTGGTTGATGTCATCCAAAATTTTCTATCGAAATTCGCGAATTGGCGAAAAATCCACGAAACAACGCTCGTCTCGTTTTTGAGGCACGTCTTGTTGTCTTCAAAGCGGCGCGTCTTTTTTTTTTTGTTAAGCAAATTTTCGCCAGGCGAATTTTTGCGGGTGTTTCACGAATTTATTCGCCGGCTGCGAATTGCAGGAATTCGCCCATCCCTAGTTATCTAAAAATTCTAGTTTTACTATAAAATCTGACATTTCTCTGGAAAAAATTAAAATTTTTTTTGAGATTTATTATACCCCGAGGATGGAAAAAGTCTGAATCCAAAAATCCAGCAACTCAGGCCTACCGAGGTTGTATAGTTTTTAGTTGATGGGGCAGATTCACTTAAGGGCGAAGTGGTCGTCACTAGCGACAATTTGCCAGAAATCCCATCCGCAGGGACATTGCCAATTCACTTACAGGCATAGTGGAGAGTTTATACCCTTTTGCCAGGCAAGTTTTTACTCTGGTGAATCGTCACTTACGAAATTATCGCCAAGTTTGAAGGAAAGACCATCAGTTCATGGGGTAGTAAGAAGCATCCATTATTTTGGGGCGCCTCCTCTGTCTTTTTTTGTTGTAGGTGGCCACTATAGCATGGGGGGTAATGGTGCATGAAAACCCATATTTGGACCAATATATATGTAGTTTGTGGACCGCAGAGAGTACACCGATTATTTTTTTATGTGCAAGGGGTTACACATGTAACCGGGAACAGTGCACTACGTTGGTGGCAGGGGGGGGGGAATCTGGGTCCCCAGTGCATAAGGGTCACAGAACTTACATGAGTGGTGTGTAATAAACCATCTCGTTAAGTCCGGATGGATTGAGGGTGTTAAGTCGGTAAATCCATCGCAGTTCTGCTTGTAGTAAAAGTCTGTCTCGATTGCCTCCTCTGATGGGAGGTGGTACATGATCAATGATCATGTATCGGAGGTTGGCAAGTGTATGTTTGAAGGTTAGAAAATGTGCTGCCACTGGTGCATCAGCTCGGCCTGTCTCGAGGGCGGTTCTGATGGATGATCGGTGGTTGGCCATCCTATCACGGAACGAGGTGATGGTTTTTCCCACATAGTAGAGCCCACAGGGGCATTTGATGAAATAGATGACGTATCTAGAAGTGCAACTGAGTGATAGGGATGGGGATGGTTGAAGGTGGAGCCTGTGATGAGTGAGCGGCACGTGGTGCAAGAGGGGCATCTGTAGCAGCCAAATTTTTGTTGGTTAAGCCATAGATTGGTGGCTGTGGTGGTGTAGCAGGGTCTCTGGTCCATTTTTACTAGTAGATCACGGAGATTCTTGCCCCGTTTGTATACAATGCTGGGCCTCTGTCTAAACACAGGAGGTAGAGTTTTGTCTCTTTCAAGAACAGACCAGTGGTTGTAGACGGCCTGAGTAATCGATTTCTTGTCTGGGGCATACGTAGTGATAAATCGTAGCTGATTATTTGTTGGGACATGCTTTGTTCATTCTGTACATAGTAGGTCATTTTGTGTGAACTTAAGGGCTTTATCCCACATGGTGTGCAGATCATGTGCTTTATAGCCTCTTTGTAGCAATCTTCCCACAAATTCATCCATCTGGGGAAGAAGGGTCGAGCGATCAGAGTTGTTCCTCACAAGTCGTATCATCTGAGAGTACGGCACGCTCTTCATGACATGTGGTGGGTTACAGGAAGAGTAGTGTAAAAGGGTGTTTCTATCCGTGCTCTTGCGATAGGTGGTGGTGCTTAGTTCAGAGTTAGTTAGGTGTAGCGCGATATCCGAAAACGTTATGTCAGTGTGATGGATATTTGCTGTGAAGCGAATTGTAGATGGTAGGGAATTTAGGTGGACCAGCATAGTTTCAAATTGCTCTGTGGTGCCTGTCCATAGAATGAACAGGTCATCAATGTAGCGGAGCAGTTTGTAAATATATTTGCCAAATTGTGGCAAGATGTAGTTCTCTTCATAGTGGGCCATGTACAGGTTTGCAAAGGATGGTGCGACGTTAGAGCCCATACTTGTACCGCTCAGTTGTAGGTAATATGCATGTTCAAACTTAAAATAATTTAGCTCCAGGCACAGTTGTAGAAGTTGTATAAGAAATTCAACTGGTGGTCTCCCGGGGCTTGGATTGCTGTGGAGTGTATCGCTGATCACCTTGATTCCTTCTTTGGTTGGAATAACAGTGTAGAGGGAGGTAACGTCCAACGTGGCCAGTATAATGGAGGAAGGAAGGGGATAAAGCTCACGTAGCTTAACGAGAAAGTCACTGGTGTCCTTGATGTATGTGGGCATCGCCTGCACCAGAGGTTGCAAAAAGTGATCCACAAAAATGGCAATTGGTTGTAGTATGGAGTCTCTGGCACTTACAATGGGTCTTCCAGGAGGGGGGGACAAGCCCTTGTGTATTTTTGAGAGTGTATACAATATGGGACAGATTGGGTAATCTTGTGTGAGGAAATGGTAAGTATCTTCAGTGATGTAGCCCATTGTGTGACCCATGTGTAGTAAAGTGTCCACTTGTTTCTTGTACTCTTGGGTGGGGTCCTTTGAGAGTTGCTTGTATGTGCATGGGTCAGACAGTTGTCTGAGAACCTCAATTCGATAATCGCTATAGTCCTGTATTACGATAGCTCCCCCTTTGTCTGCAGGTCTGATTACAATCTGTGCATTGTTAGCAAGGGAGCGCAAGGCTGCTGTTTCCTCCCTCGACAGGTTAGAGTGATATAAACTCGAAGTTCTGGGATTTTGTGTCTCATCGATCAATAATCTAGTGAAAGCCTCAATTGATTTTGGGGTGTTGGGTGGTTCATAGAGGATAGGTCTTTTGAACAGTGTCACATTTGTTGGGGATGCGAAAATGTTCTTTAAGTTTTAAAAATCTTTGGAATTTGTGTATATCCACCATAGTCTCCAATATCCGTGAACGTACCATAGGTACAAAAGAAAGTCCCTTTGCAAGCAGTTTGGTTTCAGGAACAGTGAGGCTGTACGTGCTAAGGTTGAACACTATTTCTTCAGTGATCTGTGGTTTTTTGCAGAACGGGTGCTGACGCCCACCCCGTCTCTTGTGTGGACGCCCTGTTCTGCATGATGTGGCTCTTGGGTTAAAAAACTGGGAAAATTGGCAGAAGGTGTTTTGGGGCAGCCGTGTCTTGAGTGTTGATAATTTTTGTGTGGATACGGAGGTCTGGATCTTCCCCGGGGGCCTCCTCTGATGTTATCTGGGGTGTCCGTGTCCGATGAGTTGGTCGTGTAGGCGGAGGAGTCCAATTCAAACCGAAAAGGGGCACATCTACATCGGTAGGGTTGTTGTGTGTCAGTGGTTTCCCCACCTGTAAGCCAGCGCTAAACCTTTCTGTTTTGATAATCAGAAGTTACAGTTGTCACTTTTTGTTGTTTGAATCGGTGTAGTTCAGCGGTGTATTTACTAAGTTGTTGCTGTAGCTTATCAAGCCATTTGGTGTCCCTATCCAAGGTCAGGGTCTGTAAATGTGCTGTTTCGTAGGCTGAAATTTCGGTGCGTGTGGTGGTAAGATTTTTCGAAACCTCATTAATGACTAGTAGCATGAGGTCCATAGAACATTTATTCAGGATTTGGCACCATTTTTTGCAAAACTCCACATTGTTTCTACCAATAGTGGGAATGTTGCGGATGCGGAAGCCTCGTGGGATGTGTTTCTTTTTGTAAAAATCAGAGAGGTATATGCCGTGTAACTTTAAATCCACCTCGGGTTCCCTCAGTCTCAAAAGTTTGAGAAACAGTTCATTGTTGGTAGCAGTGGGGGTTGATGTGTCCGCTGTTTCAGAGAATAAGATGTCCGCAGCTTCCACGTCAGAGAATTGAAAACCTGTTAGTGGTACTTCAATAACCTCATTGCCATCAGCGCTGGCCATGCCGTGTGCCTTATCACCAGGTATAGGTTGAGTGTTGTAAGTAGGGTTCATGCACGGACTGAGTGGTTATACAAAGAGATGGAGGTCACGGCACTCACGAAATAGAAGTAAAGGTGTCTGGGTGCATATATATATATATATATATATATATATATATATATATATATATATACATACCTTTGCCACTACTTATGGGTTACTGTGGTTACTCATGGTCTTTGCTTCTAGTAAAATTATTCAACAAAACCATGCATAAAGCATCTCCTGGACCAAATTAACTTAACAACTCATGGGCAGTAGCAGCTTCTATTTCAGAATAGTAAGAAATATGTCAAACAAATTCCATCTTGTAAATTCCAATCACTTGGAAGATCAGAGGTGCGAGACATACATGCTGGTAATAGGGTCACCCAAGTGTATGTAAATCTTATAATTTTATTTGAGTGTAAGCTCCACTGGGACAGTAAATGATATATAATCTCTGTAAAGTGCTATAGAATAGGACTTCAGTGATCACTTTGCACATGTGAAAAAGGGCATCAAGAAATGCTTGCTAGTCTCAAATAAAGTTAAACT
Source organism: Xenopus borealis (assembly GCA_024363595.1). Taxonomy (NCBI): domain Eukaryota; kingdom Metazoa; phylum Chordata; class Amphibia; order Anura; family Pipidae; genus Xenopus; species Xenopus borealis. Next base: position 36,401,063 of record CM044438.1, read on the forward strand.
ATTGCTATTGGCGACAGTTATTGGCTATACCACAGACAAGAAGCTGCACCTGGCAGGTATTGATACACCTGAGCTGAATTTCATTGACAGTGCACTTGATTAATTACATTACTTTAGAAATATATAATTAGTGATAACAATAAAGAAAAAATACAAGCAAAACAAAAAAGGTTTAATCATCATACTCTTTAATATGCTTCAAGTAAACTTCATTTACAATACACAATAAAAATTATCTTGGTTTTTTAATTTTGACATTCACAATCACAGCAAGCAGGCAGGTGCTATATTCTGTACACATTAAGCTTTGCATCATACGAATATCTTTTCTTGGTGCCAGAATGGCATGATACCCATTCACTCTGGTTACACAATTTGATGATAAGGAGGCAGCGGATGTGGGGAGTGAAGGGACATCTACTGAATGCATAATGGAAAGTTAAAGTAGAGGAGGGGCAGGCAATAATTGATTGACAGATGAGACTTTTGAACAGATTTAAAAAGTATTGGGTGTTTCAGTATAAAAATAAGAATTTGGGTTCATGTTTAATTTTAAAATGACTTTTATTATACAGCTTTGTCGCTTTGTCTGGTTGACAGGTCACCTTAAGTATGCATAGTAGCAGTAACTCATAACAATCAATAAGGTGTTTGGTCCGGGGGCCAGTAAATGCTACCTGCTGATTGGTTGCTGTAGATTATTAGAACTTTTGATAAAGCTCGGAAATACAGAGTGAAAAATGCATCAGGTGCTAACTTCTTTTAGTTTTGATAGGCAGAGCATCAGAACTTTCATTAAAATGGGGACTAATTGAGTGGGCAGGCACCATACTGGTGGTGCGGGACTGAGTAGAACTAGTAGGATCTAGTAGTTGTTTGGGTAGGCAGGTAGTTTCTGATTGATATGGACCAGGGGGGGTGGGGGGGACAGCAGTGGAATAGCATAGTAGTTGCGTGGGTAATTATGCTGATCATCATGAGCTCGGCCAGTTGAGGTCTGATTGCCATGATGATCATGCTCCTATCGTATTGGCTTACTCTCTTTGACATAGTTTATTTTATCTTAATAAATGTTATATTTTCACTCATCTGGGAATTTAAGACATTTAAGGTGGAAAGCTGCAGTCATTCTTTTTCTCCCCTGGTTTAATTTTGCGTGACCTTGCACACAGCCGTTTGATTCTTCTTGATGGTAGGTGCTCCCATTTAAATAATTTCACTCTGATTATTTTAGGCTCATTTATCAAAATCCAAATTTATCTCAATATTTTCTGAAACAACTGTGATCAAATCCGCACAGGTTTTTTCTCCGTATTTATCCATACACTTTTCCAAAAAAAAAAATTTTGCAGGGGAAAACCTGAAAAAATTGTGGGAAAAAAACAAATTGTACAAATTTTCCTGATTTTCCACCCAAAAACTCAGATTTATTTCTGATTATTGTCAGAAAACCACAACATTTTTGGATTATTGCACGAAACCCAGCGCAGATAAAGATATCTTTGGGGCTTCTCCCACTGACTTATATGCACCCTTGGCAGGTCTGAGATGACGAATTTTCGGATTCTGACTTTTTCCATCCTCCTGGTAGAATAAATCCTGAAAAATTTGTGGTTTTCTTTCCACTAAAAATTCCTATACTGAGAAACTACACATTTTTGGGGTTTTTGGCATTCAGAGTTTAGTAAATAACCCCTTTAGACTTGTAGTTATGTTATAATTATAGTGTCCAGCAACAATAAATACTTACAAAAATTGGTGCAACCTTGTCCCCTATATTTTTAAATACTTGCAACTGGTAGTAATAAATAGTATGACAGTTTACAACAATGATACTGCAAAATGCTACATAGTAGTAAAAAAGTAGACTTTTTCACTTCGCATTTACTCTTAGCATTGTCTAAATGTTTTTGGTTTCTGTATAGGGATGGCGCGAACTGTTCGCCGGCGAACTTGTTCGCGCGAACATCGGGTGTTCGCGCTCGCCGTAAGTTTGCGAACATCGCGCGACGTTCGCCAATTTGGGTTCGCCTTAGTTGGCGCTTTTATTTTGCCATTTCTCCCCCAGACCAGCAGATACATGGCAGCCAATCAGTAAGCTCTCCCTCCTGGACCACCCCCACACCCCCTGGACCACTCCCCTTCCCTATAAAAACCGAAGCCCTGCAGCGTTTTTTCACTCTGCCTGTGTGTGCTGAAGAGATAGTGTAGGGAGAGAGCTGCCTGTTAGTGATTTCAGGGACAGTGGATAGTAAGTTTGCTGGCTAGTAATCTACTGTACTTCAAACAACTGCCATCTAGCTGTGTGAGCTTGTTCACATTCTGTCTAAATATCCATAATATTACCCTCTCCAGAAAAAGCACCTGAGTGATTTTTTTCAAGCAGCCATAATATATTTTACGTAATCCGTATCCACCGCTGTAGTAGTGTATACGTTGACCTTGTAGCCATTATTTGCCCTGTAGGCATTTTTTGCCCAGTGTGTTCTTCAAACAACTGCCATCTAGCTGTGTGAGCTTGTTCACATTCTGTCTAAATATCAATAATATTACAGTGTCCACAACCACCTGAGTGACTTTTTTCCCTTTACAGCACAAAACGCAGCGCTGTGTCAACAATGGATTTTTCAGATACATTTTTGCCCTTGATCCCCCTCTGGCATGCCACTGTCCAGGTCGTTGCACCCTTTAAACAACTTTAAAATCATTTTTCTGGCCAGAAATATCTTTTTTAGCTGTTAAAGTTCGCCTTCCCATTGAAGTCTATGGGGTTCGCGAACCGTTCGCAAATTTCCGGAAGTTCGCGAACATGTTCGCGAACTTTTTTTCGGCGGTTCGCGCCATCCCTATTTCTGTACCAGCCCAAGGCAACCACAGCCCTTTAGCAGTAAAGATCTGTGCCTCCAAAGATGCTCCAATAGCTCCCCATCTTCTATTCTGCTGATTCACTGCACATGCTCTGTGTTGCACAAGCTACTGAATATATTTAATATAAATGTCACAATATAATACATCATGCAATACATCATGGAGGCTAATTAATAAGAACTAGTACATTGGTACATGACAGCTCAGAAACCAGCACAAGTAACATCAGAAAGAATGTAATAATCAGTCCTGTAGCATCAGCTTATATGACAGCAGGGCAAGAACTAAAGGTAGACAGTACAGGCACCTGCCTAGGGCACAACAATGTGGGGCTGCTGTATGGGTACCTGTTCAAAGGTCTTCTGCCTACCCCTAGTCTGGGTTGGCTCCTCTGCTGCTCTCACCTCTTTCCTCTCTCCTCCCCTCCCCTCTATCACTCTCCCCTCCCTCTCTTACTAGCCCCTACCTCCCTCCCTCACCTGCCCTTACCTTTAGTTGCTCTCCCCAGCCTCCCTTCCTTCTCTTCTATTATGATGCATGTGCACTCCAGCACAAATGGGGGGGCATTAGTAGATGTCCGGGGCGCCTAGGACACTTTTAGGCTGGTAAAGTATAGTAATGTTAATATATAAAATATAGCATTTCTAGCCATATTCCCTGCAACCCAGTAGATACATGATTCAAACATTTTTTTATCACTCTGAAAAGGTCTTGAAGTCATTTGTTGTACTATAACTACATTCCTTCAAGCATAATGGGCAAAGATTTCAATTACACCTTTACCATGAATTGTTTTTAATTCTTGCTCTCTTAATCAATGTTCCTATTATTATCACCACAGGCTCTGCTAAGCTGATGAAGTTAAACTTACAAAATGTAAAGAAAAGAAATAAAGATTTATGGATAGAACATTAGGAGCAAAAAGAAATTGTCAGATCTTGTTTCTCTAAGGGACCTATTTATCAAATGGTGTAAAATGATTTAAGCATTAAAAAAACCAGTGTAAAATAAACGTGTAATAATATAACATATACGTAATACAATAATATAAATAATTTCTATAGCTGTTTGTTTTTTCTTCTGTGTGATGTGATAATGTCCAGCACAACTAGGGAATTCATCCCATAAGATTTGTTATGGTATTTATAAAGTTTTACATTTTCAATTTTTGTAGCCCAAATGAAGTATTTTACAAATCAGTTTAATCCACATCAGTCCTGATTTAACCAGTCCAGAAAAATTCATGTGTATAGAAAATTCCAGTGCCAGGACACTTGCACCGTGAGGGAGTGCCTAGTGCAAGCAGCCTTGTCAGTCAGAGAGCATGCGCTTCTGGCATAACACTCATGCGCAGAATGAGCAAGCTGCATCATTCGAGGTGTTCCCCAAAATGGCTGCTCAAACCAGGAGCTCCCTCCTAGTGCGGGTGTCCTAGAGCAAAAATGAACAAAAGGTGGCATTCCAGCCAATCATAGGTCATGATTAAGTGAGTCACTCCTGAAACACATCCATGACCTGTTGGAATAAACCACCTTTGAGTTCCGTCTTTCTTCATTTTTGAGCAATTTTGATTTCAGTGGGGACGCTGATGGCAGAGTATTACCAGTATTTGGAGCTACACTAAACATGAACACACAGGGGGTGCGTTTGGAGTGGCCCTCCTTTTTCTTTTTGTACTGTGTTGGTCCATAGCATACCCCTACAATTAATTTGCTGGGCTCTTTAAAATTGATGAAGAACTCTACCCATAAGCCTTCTGCCCCCTCATTTTCTAACATAACCTCCACCTTTATATAAGCTTTTAAATCCTGCCTAACAAATAGACATACCCCCATCTCCCTTTCTATTGCTTCTTTTCCTCCACTCCCCCCACCACCCGTATTAGAACCACTGCCTCTCAGGGTTCTCTGAGAGTCAGGCTGCTCCATACATACCAGTTCAAAGCTTTCATCCCCAGCATCTTCAGCCAAAATGGCGAATTTGCTATTGTGGACTAGCTGTGGACTAGCCCCCCTAACCTTCTGTCCCCTACTTCCCCTCCTGACTGTCACAAACCTTCCTCCCTCATTACATAGTAACATAGTAACATAGTAAGTTAGGCTGAAAAAAGACTTGCATCCATCAAGTTC
>CM044438.1:36408095-36423502 GCA_024363595.1 Xenopus borealis
AATTCCCGCGATTCGCCGCTGGCGAATAAATTCGCGAAACGCCAGCAAAAATTTGCGCAGAAAAATTTGCCCAAAAAACCAGTTGCGCATCGTTTTTGACGCGCCGAGCCAAAAACTACGCGACGCGCGACGAAAACGACGCGCCGCGCCGTAATTGACGCGACGCGTTTGATGCGCCGATCGTCAAAAGCAACGCGCGACTCTTTCCGCGAATTTTTTCGCCAATTCACGAATTTCTCTGGAAATTTGCGAATTTTTCGGCGAAACTCGGGAGATTCACCCATCACTATTAGCCTCCATTGTCCTTTCTCCTCCGCCACTCCACTAACCCCTGCCAGTGGTTACTCTGTGAGCCTCCTTTCCTCCCCCTACATTTGCCGCTGCGCTCAGTGCTGCAAGTTCCCCCTTAGAGTCTGCAGTTCAGATTCCAAGATGAAAACCCACGGACATCTTTCACAGGTAAATACTGCATGGAACTGCTGTTCCAACACCACATACATGTGACAAATCACACACTGAGTAATACCAGTAAATCCACTTGCACTCATATTTACAATGGGTACTTACAGTCTCCCAAGTGCAATTCCTCACAAATGCCTTATTAATTTTAAACACCTTAAGGTTTTTAATGCTGCTTGCTGCTTAATACTTAATTCACATACAACACTTAGATCACATGCAGGACTCGCTTAGCAGCTCCCACACTCACTTAAGAAGTCACAGATTTAAGGTTTCCAACCACAGAACAAAAGTCTGGTCAGAATTTACCTGATTAACTCCTCCCCCTTAATTAGCAGACCGAGGGAAAGAGAGACAAATGCTGTTTTATACCAGCCGTAAAACAACCCCTTAATAAATTTTTAAAAACAAATGTTCCCCTTAGAAACCCTCTGTAAACCCTGTAAGATGAATGTGCTTATACAAAGAAATCACATGAATTACATACATATAGGGGCAGATTTATCAACGGTCGAAGTGAAAATTTTTATTAAAAAAAGTTGAATTTCAAAGTAATTTTTGGGTACTTCGACAATAGGCCAACATTCTATTTGAATTAAAAAAATTGAAATTGAAAAATTAGACCATTCGATAATCAAAGTAGTATCGCTTTAAAAAAATTCAAATTTGACTCTTCGTCACCTTAAACCTGCCCAATTGCTGTTTTAGCCTATGGGGGGGGGGGACTTCCTTTAACCTTTAAGTGTTTTTGAAAAATCAAATTTTTTGGGAGGAAATCGTTTAAATCGTTCGGAACAATTCAATTGAACAATTTGAACAAATTTATTTCGATCGAAAAAGGACCCATTCAATCAAAAATTATCGATCGAAAAACCAATTCAATCAAATCAGATGGTTTTTCACTTCAAAATTTGACCCTTTTACAATCTAAAAGGAATGTTATACAAGATACTGGAGTGGGCAAATTAAAAAATAAGCAGGTGGGACAAAATGGTAATGCATTTGGTAGAGTGTGGTATGCTTCTTTAAAAGTGTGCTTTAAGAGTTCTTTTGAAAGCAGAAAGATTGGTAGAAAATCAGAAAGACTGTGGGAGAGAATTCCAGAGAATGGATGCAGCCCTTGCAAAGTCTTGAATGTGACCGTGTGAGGAGGTAATAAGAGAAGAGTTGAGGGGCAGGTCAGTAGAGGTGCATAGTAAGCATTTGGATAAGTATTTACAGATGAGTTCACAGATGTAGGGAGTTGCAGAGTTATGAAGTGCTTTAAATGTCAGGGTCATTAGTTTGGATTTTATTCTGAAAGGTAGTGGGCCTGTGCAATTTTTGGCAGAGTGGCTTGGCAGAGGAGGAGCAGATGCTAGGGTGTTTAAGCCTGGTGGCAGTGTTCATTATGGACTGGAGAGTTGTCAGTCTCTGGCAGGAAAGACCAATTAATAGAGCATTACAGTAGTCTAGACCTGAAATGATGAGAGAGTGAATAATAATTTTGGCGGCATCTTGGGTGATAAATGATCGTATTTTGGATATGTTCCTTAGATTTAATTTTATATATTCATTTTATAGGTTTAGCTATTCTGTGCAACTGACAGTGGAGAGGTGTTCTAGTATTTCCCATTAACTTAAGGACATGACACTTTTACAGGAAATAAATATACTTTATTTTCTATTTTTTTTTTTTAAGTATAGCTAGGTAAGAGGGCTTTTTGTCTACATTTATTAAAACTTAGCTTTACTGTATTCTCACATTTTTTGTCCTTATTTTTTAACACATGGGGGCACATTTACTAAGGGTCGAAGTAAATTTTCTAATAAAATTAGAATTTTTAAAATTCTAATTTCAAAGTAATGTTGTACTACTTTGACTATTAAATACCATGAAATTCGATTTGAACAGAAAAAAATTGAAAATTAGAATTTCGAAGTACTGTCTCTTTTAAAAAAAACCTTCGAATTCGACACTTCGCCACCTTAAAGCTGCTGAAATGCCATTGTAGCCTATGGGGAACCTCCTGGAATCTTTCCTGAAAAAGTCCTTGAAATTCAAAGTTTTCTTTAAAAAATTGTTAGAATTAAACAAAGTATTTGAACAATTTTTATTCGATCGAAAATGATCCCCCCCAAAAAATGTTATGGTTGAATTTCAAAGTTTTTTCGCTTCGAAATTCAACCATTAGTAAATCTGTCCCATAAAATCATTACTTCATATTCTTTACTTTTATGGTACAATATGTTGATGCAAAATTGTGCACTGCATGAGACAATAACAAATCTGAAATATCTTTGTGATTTAAGGGTGGAATTAAGGCATCAATCAGCTTTAGATACAAAATGCTGTAATTGTTACAGAAAAGAGAAGAGCAAATGCAGATAAAATAGAGGTCAAAATGTTGGTATTTAAACTTGTTGCTTAGCAGCCACATGACAGTTACATGCGATCTTTTGTTCCTCTGTTGCTATGCATTTGTAAGTCAACAATAGACTAATATAAATGTCTTACATTAAAGACTGAGTTAAGATGACATATAGCAGAATACCATGCAATTTCCGGCATTGTAATCGACTAAAAAAAAGATTAGTAAAGGCTGCTAAAATACCAAGGGATACATTCTATTTTTAAAGACCCAGATTTTATTTTATACATAATATAGAAGCTTTAATAATAAAAGAAATTCTGGTTTAACTATGAAATCAGCACAGTAACTTGAGAAGTCAACTGAGTCATTTTATTGATCTACAATAAAGATGACCATAGGGACAAACAGGTTTGATGTGAAAAGCAAGCAAACAGACCTGCAATTGAATATAATGTCTGCAAGATGCAAGATGAGACCAAAGTAAATTCTGGGTAGTTTGCTTCTTATCACCTCTTAACATCCTATTTTTCAAGCTCTGCTGAGAAAGGGTAACAAATGGCGAAAAATATCAGTTCTATAATAACATTGGTAAGAATCCAACAGCTATGACAGAAAGGATTCTCAGTAATTAACCATTTGGTCACTGCAGTGTGTCTCAGTTGTGATCAGTATGCATTTTCATATCTGAGTGCTGATTTGCAAGGAGCTTTTTTGGAACACCTTTTTGGACAAAAATAATAAAGATTTCTTTGAAAACTCAATTGAAACACCCCACAGCAACCATCTGCTTTTTTTTTTTAAATCACCACTGCAGAAAGGCTAAAACTGAACTTCACAGCCGTTAGTTGCTAAAAAGAACAAAGGCAATCTAAGCTGCAATGTTATTTCACCTATAGATATATACACTTTTATTTAAATGGGTTCTTGTAATTTAATTTCTTATCTCAAAATACCAATGTGTGTGCTTTCTGGTTTATCTAATGGAATGATAATTGAATTGCAGGCCAAGTGGTTAGGCAATGGAATGAGTAGGTTGTGTGAAAATGTTTGTTTGCTTGTGTTCTATCATAGAAGAATGTGATGAGTTTGTGTGGATAAAAATAAACAAAAAACATATGAATATGTTTACATGATATTTAGTGGCCCTGGGGTCCGTTCATTTCCTATTACATTACATTTCCTATTCCAAGTTTTAAAAAAAGAGAAAATAAACAAAATGACAGAAATAATACATGCAGTGGTCAGAGGAAGCAAAATTCCTTAATAATTAACTTTCACTAATGATCTAAAATGCCTTGTGTGATAAATCTTTTTTTCCCAGTCTCAAAAATCAATGGTTGATAAAGTAATTACAAATCTGCACCCTTGGTTAATTTAATAGAGCATAATGTGTTGTTGTGCTTTTCTGTTTGGAGATGCAGGGCAGTTTTCATTAATCATGTAAGACATTATTGTATTATTTTCCCGTTAAACACTAACTAAAGGTCACAAAAAGTTAAGATAAACCTTAGAGGAGGTGGGTTTTACAGTTTTACTGTGGAATACTTGGATTTTAGAAACCACACATAAAAGAAACAATTTTGTATTGAGTGTCAAAACAATATATAACAGACTTTGATAATTAAAAGTGTGATGGTGAAAATGGGTTGTAAATCCCAAATTTAAATGTAATAATCATTCATTGTTATGTTTAAATGTAAATATAATTGCTATACTGAAATATATGTCTGACCCCTTCTAGCCTCTGCAATGCTGGTTCAGACACATAGGGGCAGATTTACTAAATTCGTGTTAAGGATTCGAAATTCGATCGAATTGAAAAATTCCAATTGGTCGAATTTTCGAATATGCAAATTAGCTCAATTCGTCAATCAAATTTGACTAATTCCATCGTATCAAATAGATCGAATAAAAATCTATTCAACTATTCGACTGCCTACTTCGTCAGATTAAACCTACCGAATTTTAATAGAAGACTATGGGAATCCCCCATTTGCTTTTTTACCTGTGTTACCTGTTCGAATAGAAATCCTTCGAATCGTATGATTTTTTTCGAAAAACATTTTATAATTTTTTCATAAAATCGTTCAATCGTACAATTTTTTTTAGAAAAATCGAATAGCGCTCAAAACTAGTGAATATTTACTTTGATTTTATTGAATTTTTATCAAGTAATGTTAAATCTGCCCCTTAAAGCAATGTAGCAGAAGCATGATTGATCAAAAGACCTGCAAAGAGCATGCACGGTGTTGTGTACATTTACAAATAAATTTCCCATCATTAATTATTTGTAAATAATGTTGCTCAGATTTACATTCTAAGCAATTTTAGGAGGGGTGTCTGCAACTCCTTTAATTTAAATGTAATTCATAGTTTATTATATGTGATGGAATGATCATTTCTTTATTGATAGCATCAAACAAGTTGCTAACCATATATTGACTGTTTTATTTTATTACAATATATTCCACTGCAATTAAATTCTTATATATAAAGAAAAAGATATATAAAAGACTGTCATTCCAACTGTTACCTAGAATGGGAACAGCTGCAGCTTAATCATCAGTCTAGGATTGCATTTTTTGCAGAATTTGCTTTCTTCCTTTGGATTATACAAAAGTTGCTTACTCTCTTGTGTTATGAGGCAATTGCCCACTTATATGATACACATACGATAATGATGCAAAGAGGACATGTACTGCTGAATACTTTAGTTGCATTCATACCCACAATACACAAATAGTATAAATTTACCCTATTATTTAAAATACTTTTTGATACACTTTTTTTCCTTTTTCATCAGCTTAAAGGAACAGTAAATCCACCAAATATATGTACTGTTGCCCTGCACTGGTGAAACTGCTTCAGAAACACTACTCTATATAGTGTTTATACAAATGGCATGCAGAGGTCACTGTGCACGAATTATGCTGTGTATACACAGTACTGCCTATACTGTTTACAAAGGATAGAGTTTATGTTACTGTTGTGTAATGGCTGCCTGAACCTGCTAATAAAGCTCTTTTATATTCTGCTCATCCTCGGCTATCAAAACACAACACTATACAGTAGTTTATATAAATAAGCTGCTGTATAGCCATGGGGACAGCCATTCAAAGCTGAAAAAGGAGAAAAGGCACAGATTTATAGGTGAAAACAGATAAGCTCTGATGCATGCAGTACAGTGGCATTCTTCAAAACTTGCGCTATCTACTATGCATCCTGTGCTTGAGTGACTGCCCCCGTGGTGTTACTGTTCCTTTAAAGTGGTTTGCACTGACAAACAGGTTGATTTAATATCCTGGATGTTCTTTATATTACTTGTTTTTTGCATTGTTTAAATGTTTTATCTTTGATAGGACCTGATTCAAAGTATCAAGAAATATTTTATAAATACAGGCATAGGACCCGTTATCTGGAAACCAATTATTCTAGAAGCTCCTAATTACAAAAAGGAAATTTACCATAGACTCTATTATAATGAAATAATTCACTTTTTTTTATAAATTCCCTTTTCTCTGTAAAATAAAACAGTATCTTGTACTTGATCCAAACTAAAATACAATGAATCCTTATTGGAGGCAAAACCATCCTATTGGGTTTATTTATTTTTTTAGTATTCAAGAATGAAGATACAAATTACAAAAGCATCCCTTATCCAGAAAACACCTGGGGGCAGATTTACAAAATTCACGTGAATAATTCGAAGATCGAATCGAATTCCGAACGTATGATTTTTTCGGATATTTGAATATGCAAATTTGGCCACTTCGATCATCAAATACACAAAATTCGAGCGTATCAGTTAGATTGAATAGATCGAATGATCAGATATTCGATAATTCTACCATTCGATGATCAAAGTACTTTAACTTTTTTTTTCTATCACCTGCTCGAATACCATTTGTACAATCGAACGTCGCGATCGTTCGAATCGTACAAATTTTTTGAGCGATCGGAGGAAATTTCACGATTTTTTCCTGAAATCAAACGATCGGTATTCGTACGATTTTATCAAGAAATCGAATATCGAAGTAAAAATACAGATGCAGTCACTTGGATTTGTAAGTTAAATGCATCGTGACTCAGGGCTAATTGAAGAAACTGTGTTATCTAAAGTTATCTTAACTCATTTAATGCATTTAACCTTTTCATTAGCATACCAAAGCACCATTATTTTCAATGGTGAACTCTTTAATTGGATGGGATGCTGTGACACAATATTCTGTGCTAAGTGGGATAAAGGAGATAGATGAGCATTTAACTTACAAATCCAAGTGACTGCATCTGTAGCCTAAAACTATTAGATAAGCATTCAATAGCTGAATGCTTATCGAATTTCGGTCGAATTCGAGGGCTAAAAGCCCTTGAATTAGGGAATAATGATAAATTTGCCCCCTGGTCTCAAGCATTCTGGATAACAGGCCCCATTCCTGTATAGGAAGTTGGATGGAGAAGAAAAGACTCATTGACTCCAACTCCTGTAAAAAAGTTAAAAAAAAAAAACTGGGACACACCATAAGAATTGTTTGATAATAGCATGGCGGCTCAGTGGGCTGCACTTCTACCTTACAGATCAGGGATCCTGACTTTGAATCTGGCCTGGGCACTGTTTGCATATTCACACCATGTCTGTGTGAGTTTCCTTCAGGTTCTCTAGTTTCTTCCAACACTCAAAAACATAAAGGCAGGTTAATTGGCTCCTGATTAAATTTACAATTGTGTAAGTGTAATAGGGACCTTCAGCTGCAAGTTCTACTTCGGCAGGGACAGATGTAAGCGTTGAATAATCTTTGTAATAGAATGTGTAGTACTTTACTGCTGATTACTCCTTACACAGTTTGCCTTTTATGTTTCTTTAGTAAAGTATTACCCTTTACCTAAATGCATAACTCCACGACTTTAAATTTGGGACAACCAACATTATGGCTGCTGCTTGTACTGCAGTGAGACAGTTATTGGCCACAGTCTGGTCAATCACCAAGAGAGATTTACTTCTGACATTTTGACCTCTCTGAAGGAAATTTTGTAGCCAAAATGATATGAAAATGAGGCATATTTTTTTCCAGGAAGATGATAAGTAGGAAAGCATGCACTCTGCACATAAATAAGAGCCAGCCTCCATCTCAATCCAGGGTGTCCCATTGTCTTTGACATCGGAACACAGAGAACATACAGATGCAGCCACTGGGATTGGTGAGTTAAATGCATCGTGACTCAGGGCTAACTGAAGAAACTGTGTTATCTAAAGTTATCTTAACTCATTTAATGCATTTAACCTTTTCATTAGCATACCAAAGCACCATTGTTTTCAATGGTGAACTCTTTAATTGGATGGGATGCTGTGACACAATATACTGTGCTAAGTGGGATAAATGGGATAGATGAGTTAAGTTTTTTTGTGTCAAATGTACTATCCAAAGTGGCTTCATCTGTAGGTTGGGAAATGCCAATAAAGGTACAGTATCACCTTTTCATGACTTTTGTTATGCTTCATCAAAACTGGCTAACATAGTACAAAAACATTACTTCCTTCTCTCCTGCTGCTCTGTTTGTGTAGAGTAGTCAGAGTGCAGAGCATTAGTTAACCCTTCCCATTCAGCCAACATAGTGATTGGGACTAGTGTAACAGGCCTCAGTTATTGCTAATTTAGTAATCCCTGTAGGATTGTGAAAACTTCAGCCCTGTTGTGAGTTGCCAGCATGTACACAGGATCTGGATTGTTGATTTCCCACCAGCCTCTCTAGTTTATTTTCTCAGTATTCCAGGAAACCTTTTACTACACCAGAATTTCAAGCTCAATGTGGATTTGTGCTACCAGATTACTCCCTGCATCTGCTCTGCCTCACTGGATTTATTCTTCTTTCATTATCACTTGGAGTTTACTTTGGTGTAAATAGTAAATTCCTTGCTGACCCATAGAAGCTTATTTATCAACATCCTCATTTTAGTGGTTTTAGATAGTGATGGGCAAATTTATTCACCAGCCGAGAATTCACAAAACCGCTGTAAAAATTCACCCACAAATTTGACGCTGGCGTCAATTTTGACGCCGGTGACAATTTAGCGCATGCCCATTGACCAATGGAATACGATAAAATAGGCATGTGTAAAATCGTCTCCGGCATCAGAATTGTCACCGGCGTCAATTTTTGATGCCGGAAGAATTGTCGCTAGCATCAAAAGTCCAGTTTCGTAAATTTTTCAGGACAAATTTGCCCATCACTAGTTTCAGTGGTTTCTGAAAGCCCCACTAAACTCACATGTTTGAAAAACGTCATGTTATGGAATTTATTAAGAGAAACAAAAAAGTGCTAATGAAAAACACTATAAAATGAGGCTACTGTACCTCAAAAACCTAGCAATTCTAGTTTTATGTACAATTCTTATCGAAAAAATATCTGAAGCTATAAGCAAAAAGTGTTTCAATAAGATCAGTTCAGCTCGCATTGACTTTTTTAGGACCTCGACAACCTGTACTTGGCCTAGTTTTGTATTAGAGGTTTTTGTGGTTTTTGCACTTAACAAATCTCAAATTTATAGAGCTTTTAATGAATATTAGAAAACCATAAATGTTTTTTAGGTTCATGGAAAAAATTGCAATTCGATTGCTAGTAAATGGGCCCCATAGTGTGCATGCTCAGAGTCCCGAAAGTGACAGTGGACTATAGGGCAGATTTACTATTGGTCGAATTTTGAATAGAAAAAAAAAAATCAAAATTCACCCAATCAAATTTGGGTGGTTTTCGATAGCAAATGGGCCATTTTCAATAGAATAGGTCGGTTTTGCCACCTGACTTTTACCTTTTACATGGCAGGACCATCAAATGACTGTGGCAGGATGTCCTAGGACCCAATCCAGTGTTGCCCACTCACTTCCTGTTATGTTATATGTTTGTTATTTCATTGATTTGCCTAATTGTATCTAATTTTTGTTGTTACTTTTTTGAAAGCATTGTTTTGCACTGATTGTTTGGAGTATACAAGTGACAAAGGTTGCGGAGGCTGCCTCATACAGACTTAAATAAACAAAAAGAATCCTGGCAATTAATCAGCTATTATCCTGGCTTTTTCTTGAAAACCCAGTGGGTGAGCTTTAGCCTATTGGTTAAACCCATGTAAATGGGATTTACTTGGAGCTTGTTTGGAATTCATTCCCAGGATTCCTTTTGTTTATTTCAGTCTGTATGAGGCAGTCTCCTCGACCTTTGTCACTTGTATGCGAAACCACACAGTGGCTCTATCTAAGTTGATTAGACAACCCTGAACTACAATGATGAGCCTCAAGAAAGGTGAAACCGGTCTATAGTTTCGGAATCGGAACAGCTATTATCCTGCCTTTTGCTTGAAAACCAAGTGAGTGAGCTTTAGCCTATAAGATAAACCCATGTAAATGGGATTTTCTTGTAGTTTGTTTGGAATTTATTCCCAGGATTCCTTTTGTTTATTGTTTGGAGTAGAAACATTTTATGAAATTTGAATGTGTAGTTTTCAAAAATGTCATGAAAACTGCCTTTAATGCATTTTGTATTCGTCAGAATAGATACTTTACAAAAACATATGGTTTGTATTGTTAGGGAGACTTGCAGCACATAATACACAGTCAAATGGCTTTGTTCACAGAAAGTGGATTGGCAGCCAAAAAAAAAATTCATATGCACTTGGCATTCATATTTAGGGTGGTTTACCATTGTACAATTGTGTGAGATAAATGTGGCAAATTGCAATATTTTGGGCAATTTTCAGAAAAGTCTTAAAATGTACTGCCTTTAGTGTAGCTTTGTACTTTAGAATAGAAATACATAATTAACCATTTGGATTAGTCAGAATCCAAAAATATATGGTTTTCAGGGGTCACTATACTTCTTTGTGGCTTCTACTAAACAGAAACATGGCAGTGTGTTTATGTCAGGGTACAGGCAGCAAGTAAGTTGCAGGTAAAACTTAGTCCCTTTGTAAAATGTATAATGAAGCAATAGAATTCTTAATGAATCAGATGAAAATTGAGCGTAGGACTGGCCAGATATGGGATGACTGTGACGTAGTTGGCCAACTTAAATATATTGCAATATATGGACAAACAATCCCTGTTGTTTAAAGGGTAAGGCATTTTTTAGTAGCTGTATGCACAGAATGTCTCAATGTCTTAAATACTGTATATTGATAATGGGTTGAGTGCAGAGGACCTCTTGTCTTTGTAAATGTAAATGTAAGCCATCAAATATGTGCACACAAGGTAGATTTTGGAGTCTTTACATGCCATGTAGTTCAACAAATCTATTTATCATGCTGTTCATCAAACCCCTGGCATTCATACTGAGTGGTATCAGAAAATTTATTGGAG
Source organism: Xenopus borealis (assembly GCA_024363595.1). NCBI lineage: Eukaryota > Metazoa > Chordata > Amphibia > Anura > Pipidae > Xenopus > Xenopus borealis. The sequence continues at coordinate 36,419,254 of CM044438.1, forward strand.
ATAAGATGCTTTAAAATGGAAGCTTTGAAGTGATTTTCAGAAATGTCACCAAAATCAACAACTTTAGGAAAGCTTTAAATTTTAGTATTTTGGAGTAAACAGACATGTTTACCAATTTTGGATTTGGATAAGCAAATGCACATTGGGCATCAAACTATTCAGCATACCACTCATGTTACCTAATGTTATGAGAGAGACTGTACACTTTGAGGTAATTTTTTAAAAATTTGACATTTTTTATAAGAATAATTTTAGGAAAGAATGGCAACTTTACCCATTTTAGATTCTCCATAATCTGTTCTTTCCAATAATGTGCAGTTTCTGTTAGTGAAATGTTTGGCCTTGAAACCAGCAGAAATATGCAGTTTTGTGGAGCGGTGCTTTGGAAATTTGGTAGTGTACTGCTTGGAGTTTTGACCTATACAAGTGAAAAATCTCCATAAAACAATATATATTTGGTATTGGTGCATTCAGGAGAAATAAAACTTTCCAAATCTGTTCTCATGCATTAAAATAAATTATGTTTCTGATATGTGCATGGTATTATGGGAAACATAATTTATTTGTTTAAACTTAGAAGCCTATATATTTACACCTAAAGTGTAGCATATGCTTTGCTTGGTAAACTAAATGAACACCCTGGAACAGCCCCTTAAGGGAAATAGAGCAAAATGTTCAATAATGGTCTGGCAAGAAAAGTACCAAATCAGCCAAATTGTCTGAAAGTGAAAGGGTTAATGCTTGCTAATACAGTATGCTAGGAAAGGTAGTCTAGCAAATGTTGGGTAAAATATAATTGAGCAACAGTGTTTAGATCCATTTTAATACAAGAGCAAAATATGTTGGTGCTGGCTTTGAAGAGTATTAATGTTAGGGTTACAGAGCATTAGAAGGACTCTTCGATGTTTTGGGGGAGTCCTGTTTTATGGATGTGTGCCATTTGCTTTATCATGACAGTCTAGTCAGTGGTCTCTTCTGCAATTTTTATTTCAAAGATAAAGCCAAGATATTGTATTCTTTATATAATAGAAATATTTCTAGATCTAGAATGAAGTCATAAAAGGTTAGTGATGATCCGTGTACTGTATATTTTAATGGATAGTTGTGTTTCATTAGGGTGTGCACTTTTGCTTCCTTTTTTGCCTGTTTTCTTGCAAAGATTATTTCAATATTTCCAAAATATAACAGTACAAATGCAATGCTGATCAATCAATAAAAGCTATGGTTGATAATATGCAAAATGGTATGCAATATTGTTGTAAAACTGCAAATGGATAAACAAATAATTTGTCACACACTCATTTTTATTCGGGTTTGTATCATTGGATGAATTATTAATTGTTTTTGGAATACTGCAAGCTTGTTTTGCAAAATTATTGAAACTATCAAAGCGAAGACGTAAAAAATGGTTTTATAGTTACAGCCTCATGCCAATCTATAAAATGTTCATTGAGTAAAGGATTCTTTTTCATGACTATTGAATAGCCACAGTGCTGTATCACTGTGATTTATATAATCTATCTGAAATGATTCTAAAATAGTTATTTGCTTGTAAAAAATGTCTTGTTGCTTTGGAAATTGATTACTCAATTAGATTTTGGGCACCTGTATTTATCAATTTGATCACAGTTTCATTTTCTGTATGCGAAAGAAAAATTAAACTCAGGGTACTTTATAGTAAAATCTTGATAAGTTTGAACATTTCATCAGATCACAGATGTCTTAGATAAATCCCAATATACAGCATAAGACAAATATTTGTATATCTTCAGTTAGGTGATGAGCTAATATGAACAAACAAAAACTGGAAAGGATTATTTGGAAAGCCACCAGGGCCATTTTTTTTTAATTGAAGTACCCTCTCACAGCATTTGTTTTTATAAGCTACAGTGTGCATGTATTTATAAGTTACAAAGGTGTTAGAAAGTAAAAATTACACAATTATCCATGGTAGCTTCCATCACCAAGCTGGGTAATGCTAATTGTATTGACCAGGAACTAACTAATACTAGTGCTAAACCATGAGGGAAGTTTAGAGGGATCACACCAGGACTTGTGCCACAAATGCAGGCCACTCCAGAGTGAAGGAAAAACAATCCATTTATTTTCATTTTTTTCCAGCAGCTGAATGGCAACAGAAAAATAGGCCTGAATTCAGTGACAAAGAATACCTGTAGCTATTCAGTTTTCCCATCCTGGTTTTCCTACATGCATAACTGTGGACACAGTTTTCCATAGAAGTTTGAAGTTTTGCCCAAAATAAACAAAAGTTGCACAATTAGATTTCTCCACAAAATTTCCATGACAACTAAAAAGAAACAACTAAGTATCACTCTGCAACTTCATCTGAATAAAGATACCCTGTATGTATGGGTGCGCCTAAAGAGGCAACCTCTAAATTTGCCAAAACAGGGGCAATACATATTGTGTTCGCCATAGAAGTTTGCAGTTTGGCCTGAACTAAAGAAAAACAAAAGATCCAAAGTTAAATTTCTCCACAGTATTGCCATAAAATCTAAAAATCTTCTACTGAACAAAATGATTCCCCACGTGTATGGCTGCACCTATAGACATAGCACCTTAAAACTGGGACGATAGCTACATTTGAGCTATGCTCCAAATGCACACCTTGTAGTTTTTCAGTCTAAACATCTCCCTTACTTGTGAAATACCCACAACTATATACTCACTGAAATTGGACACCTGAAGATATTATATGGCACCATCCTTGTTTCCTACATGCAGAATAGTGGATGAAGTTTTGAACTGAAAAAAAGGCAGATAAGTCTAAAGTTAGCTTTCTCCCTAAAATTGCCATGACAACTAAAATCCTACTAAATATCAGTCTTCAACTTCTCTTGAACAGAATGATACCCCACAAATAAGGGGGCACCTAAAGATGTGGCCACCAAACACCCTAAAACTGGGGCAGGAGGTACATATGAGGTTGTGTACTAAGATAACAACTTGCAGATTTCCCCCCTTTACCTGTGAAATCCCCACAAATTGTATAAAGACTGAACATACCCACCTTCAGCTCTGTAGATGTGCTGTCCTTGCCTTCATACATGCAAAATTGTGGAGGCTGTTCTTCACAGAAATGCACATTTCCCAAGGTAAAAAAAAAGTCAACATAAGATTTCACTCCCAATTCCTCGAAGATAAATAGTAAAAATGTATTGCCCAGAAATAAAGATAGCCTCTGCAACTACACTGAATGCTGAGCTATTGAGTTTTCAGAGCACGAATCCTGTTTCTCTCCAAAAGTGTCACGATCAGTGGCCCAAACCCCATACAAGGATGATCAGAAGGACCAATGGATTAATATTTAAGGTAACTAGGAGGGAGTAAACTGACAAGGATGCTTGCAGATGGAGAGTTTATTAGCAACAAAAGTAAAAGGATAACTTACAGGCTCAGGAGATCAAAATAAAACAGAAGTCCATGAACATTCAAACTTAGCCAAACAGGAAAGCAAAAATCATAATCATCAGCATGTGGGAGAGTCCTGGAACAGGGTCAGGCTGTATCATAGACATGCAGGAACATGGACTGGGTGTCCAGCAGGTTTGGAGACCTATGAACTGGAAGCTGGGGGAAGTCAGCTCATGCTTTAAATAAGGGTCCGCTGCTGGGAGCTAATTTGGAAATGGACTGCACCTCCCAGCTAATGCAGAGCAGCTGAAATAGTCAGCAGCACAAGGGCTAAACAAAGAGACCTCAATACAGAGTAAACCCATGCCTCTAACCTGCCAGAATATTAGAGAGGTAAAGGAACAGGCTAGAATACAAAAGGTTCCAGGTTCAAACCCAGCAGAGGCATAATTCCTTACAAAAAGTGGCATCATAAACTAGCAAAGTGGCTATAGACAGGGCTGTTCCCACCATGAAGCAAGGTGAAAACTTTGCCTCGCTAACTGCTGGTTACAAGGGCTAAAAGCCACCTCTTGTAACTTTAAGAGCTGTAATTCCAGGTTTTTTTTTTTTGTAACTTATGTTTTATTTGCAGGTTTTTTATGGACAAATTTCACAATAAGAAATTGGAAAAGAAATAAAAGGTTGTTCAAATGTAGTAAATAAACATAGAACTTGTACATTTGTCTTATGTTAATACAACAGTAACATTGAGAGAGAAAGAATAAAGGATGCATGTCGTATAGCATTGTGTATTAGCAGGTGATTGTGTAGACTGTATAGTCTACGATAGGCTGATTAGGTATTGGAGGGTGGTTTAGCAATGAGAGGGTGG
>CM044438.1:36427712-36454554 GCA_024363595.1 Xenopus borealis
TAGGAGGGTATGTTGCTTATCTGATTTTTCATAAAAAAGCTGCCTAGTCCAAAGGATGGCCTTTTCTGCTTGTTTATGTTTTAAGGTTGCTAGTTCCCTATGCTTTTTAGTTATTTGGTTTAGAAGGGTGTCAGTTTCTGACACATTATATTGTGTTTCTAAGTCTCGTAGTTGTTTGTGTAGCTGGAGCTAGTTGACCATTCGTGCTTTCTTTTTATGTGCCGATAGGGCAATAAGGTGACCTCTAATGGTAGCTTTATGGGCCTCCCATAGTGTGGCTAAAGAGTCGACGGATCCCTCATTAAGTTCGAAGTAATCTTTGAGTTTGGCCTCTATGTCTTTAAAGGCTTCTGAGTCGTGTAGGAGGGTTTCATTGAGACGCCAATGAGTCTCCCTTAGGGGGGGTTTGGAAAGTTCTAGAGTGAGTGTAATAGGGGCGTGATCGGACCATGAAATTGGGAGAATGTCTGAGGAGTATCGTAGATGGAGACACGGGTGTGATATAAAGAAATAGTCAATACGGGAATGTGTTTTATGGACCGGGGAGTAGAAAGTGTATTGTCTATCTGTTGGATGTGTGGTGCGCCAGGCATCAAATAGATTGGCTTGCCTCATGTTTTGTCTAAAGAGTTTGGAAAGATGGTGGGCAGCTTGGTCTGGTGATGGATGTGATCTGTCTACAACCTGCGAGTAGGTTAGGTTGAAGTCCCCTCCCATGATGGTGTAAATAGGAGTTTGACTTTGAGCTTTGCGTATGATTTTGCGTATAAAGTGGATTTGCCTCCTATTTGGGGAGTATATGTTTAGAAGTATTACTGGCAGTTGATCATATGTCCCTGTCAACAATAAATAATGGCCATTGGGGTCGGGGAGAGACTGGACAACTGAGAATGGGCAGTCCTTATGTATAAGGATAGCTACCCCTGCTTTTTTGTGGGGGCCCGAGGAATAAAAGCTTTTGGGATAGAGCTTGGAGGTGATTTTGCCCGGGCCATTGGCTTGGAAGTGAGTCTCCTGAATAAAAGCAATGTCTGCTCGAGAGGTATTTAATTCCTTTAATAGGAGATATCTCTTTTGGGTGCTGTTTAAGCCTTTGGCGTTTATGGAGATTAGTTTAGCCATAGGTCTTGGAGGTGAGTAGTTGCTAGGTTTGGCTCTTTTGTATAAACGAAATAAAGGTAGCGTTGTCCAGGCTTTCCCTTCACCCTACATGCATAAAACAATATCAGGTATATAAGGTCTGAGTAACTTATAGGTTTATCCACCCGTTTCCTCTCATTGCTGTCCAAATAGTAGTACAAATACACATGGTGCCTGCATTTTGAAAATAACTGCATCAATAACATTAGAATTGAAAGCATATTCAAATAGGTAGAACGTTTAAAGAGAAGATATATAACATATAAAGAATGTCAAAAAATAATAGGGAAAAGGGAAAAGGTAGATGAACTCAGGTTGGCTTAAGAAGAACCAACCGTAGGGCCGTTAGGGCCAAAGTGGCCTGTAGTTGGTGAAAAATACAAGGCGCAGATTTGGGGTCTGCGACTCCGGAGGGACAAGACAGGTTCCTCCAAGGGGGGGATATGGACCTTGTGCCCCAGCGGAGAGACCTTCCGGATTGGGTGGTGTTTGGGGCAGGGGTGGTTGCGTCCAGTCCGAAAAGATCCAATATGTTAGGGCCATAGGCCGTAGTTGAGGTATAAGCCTATGAAGTCAGGGCATGGTATTTTCAAGTGTCCCGGTTTGGGGAGGGGCTCAGATGTAGCCTTGGCGGGGTGATGTTGTTGTTGATGGTAGTCCATTGAGGCTTGATGGGAGAGGCACGATGGACTTGGGATACCTTGTCTTTCGCCTTGGGTGATTTTATAGCGGGTAGGTCCAGCGCCTTTAGGAATCTGTCCGCGTTCTGGGGATTATGCAGGGTGTACGAGTGACCAGCCCGATTGACCACCAGCTTGAATGGGAACCCCCATCTGTAGGGGATCCCATGCTCTCTAAGCTTTTGTGTAAGGGGTCGTAATTCTCGCCTCTTGCCCAATGTGATGGGGGAGAGGTCTGCAAAAATCTGGATCTTATGATTGCGAAAGTCCAGTGTATTAGCAGATCTCGTGGCTGCCAGTATTGCCTCCTTGCCCTGGTAGTAATGAAAACAAGTTACAATGTCCCGTGGGGGCTTGGGAGAGGTTGGCTTGGGGCCTAGGGCGCGGTGAGCTCTATCGAGTCTCCACATGGTAGCTGGAATATCTGGGCAGATCTGGGTGCAGAGATCTTTCAGGTAGTTAGGGATTTCTGGGGGGGTCACTTCCTCTGGGATCCCTCTGAATCTTAGATTCTGTCTGCGGGATCTGTTTTCCAGGTCCTCGCACATGCTCCGCATTTGAGAGATGTCCTCCCTCAGTGTAGCATTTTCATCCTCAATATTCATGAGACGCTGGGCCATGTCATCGGTAAAAGTCTCTAATTTGTCTGTGCGAGACCCAATATCCGTAACCTCCCTTTGTATCTCCTTAATAGCAGCATTTACCGCTGCGGAAACAGTCTGTGTGATGGTGGAGGTGAGGGCCTTTTGCAGGTAAGAGAGCTGCTCAGCCAGTATCTGTGCTGTAATGGGTTGTTCTAATGGAGGCCCCATGTGCTGGGCTTCTGTAGGTAAATGTTGTGTGTATTCATGCTCTGGGGTTGAGGCGGGTGATATACTCACTGAGCCGATGGGAGAGGTATCCGTGTGGCGCGGTTCTGCAGGTGCGTCGTCAGATCCGGCGCCATCTTGTGAGCTTCGTGGTATGTCCCGGCCAGGAGTTTTGTGCAAGTATGGCGACATAGTAATGCGTTGAGCCCGGGTTCCTCTTTTCCCCATGTTGTTGTGCTTAAAGAAGGTGACCCGCGCTGTATGTCAGCGTAGCTGGTAGCTTATTGTCGGGTTGCTTTGGATCAGACGGACGGAGCTCCTAGCAAACACGTCTGCTCTCGACCATGGCCAAGGACCGCCCCCCTGTAATTCCAGGTTTTAATCCAGAAATTTATCTCCGCTAGTGCAGAGAGCGGTATTGCACTCATTGCACTAGTGTTTTGGCCCTCCCTTTGACCCGCTCCAACTCTGATAATTTAAGTGTGGAAGGTCCATTAGTGATGTTATTACTCACCACTGCAAAAGGCTACTATTTACTTTTTAAACACTCCAGGTGCGTTCATTTTCAGTTGTGTATTCTCTTCCTTGTCAATTCATATCAAATATTTGTAACAGCAACGCTTGTTTTCAGCCAACCAAAAAATACTTTTTTTTACTAAATTTTCTAACCTATGGTATATTTTGTGTAACATTAGAGTAGTGTTTAACCTGTGCTTGCCCGTTTTGTGCAAAAACAGAACTGGAGTCAAGGTCAGACAATTCAGTTTGAGTAAAACATAAGAAAGAAACCAAGATAAAATAATTATTCAAAGGCAGATAAAAATCCAAAAATCCTAATGAATAAAATAAAATATGATTTAAAGGCTGACTAATATCAATCAATTCTTTGCTTAAAATATGTTGTACATCACTGCATTCAATTCTTACTAGTACAAATGCATATTTTTATATAGCTGCATGCTCTGTCCCATGTATGCAGCTTTTGTTGTGCCTGTGTCTGTGGGAACTCGTCCAATTTCAGTGTACTTATGGCACCAGCACTAAAGAGTATAACTCACTAGGGTATGTAAAAGTAACAGGTATAAATGCATATACTGTATACCCAGTCTTTCACACACAGACAAAAGTAGATTCAGCTTTTGCTTTCATTCTCAAAAACCAAAACATACAGACTTCTTTACCCACAGATCCACTTTTATCAATCCATCAGATGCAAATTGTGCAGCCTAACCATTCAAAGAGCACTTTTGCCAATGTGATTGGTGGTGCAGCACACTCTCTGCATGAATGAAGTAAAAGCTATGTGCTTTCCTTCAACCACCTCCTCCTAGATGCAGAATTATGGAATGTAGACGAAACACAGAAAGAAATCGTCAGCACTCGGTCTAACATACGCTGAGGCATGGACCAGCTGTTAAAAGCACCTTTGTGTTAGTGCTCAGGCTAAACCACATTCTGGAGTTGACCAGCTGCTAAAAACAATAAAAAGCCAATATTTGCACACAAAAAGAAAGAGAAAATAAGCAGACCAAGGTTTGCCTTTAAAAAGAATTATTACAAAAAATGGTGTTACTACCACACTTTGGCCAGTATGTATGCTCACTTGCCACGTCAAGGCCCCTCATTGTACGTGAGTCCTACACTATCCATTAGCATTTTTTGTGTACAATTATTGGCTTTTTATCATTTATAGCAGCTGATCAACTCCAGAATGTGGGTTAGACTGAATGCTGGCAGTCTAAGACTGGGTGTTTCTAGCAGCTGGTCAACACCACAACAACCACAACAACCACAGCATCGGTTAGTCCAAGCGCTGGCTATTTCTTTCTGTTCCATTTCATGTGCAAATTATAACCAAACATTGGCTACAGCTGCCATTCAGCCTTTTAAACAGGTAATGTTTTACAGGTGTATGTTAATGGGCTGGGGTTTAAAAGCGCCCTGCTTTCTCACTAGAGCTTCTGAATTAAGGGTAAGTGCACTGTAGGTTTTACTACTCAGTCACATTGTTTGCTTGGGGACTTGATTTTAAAGGTACTACATAGTGTAGGACTCACTTACAATGAAGGGCCTTGACGTGGCACCCGAGCTTGCATATTTTGGCCAAAGTGTGGTTCTAACACCTCATTTGTAATAATTATTTTTAAAGGCAAACTGGGCGCTGGCAATTTTTCTATTTTCTTTTAATGATGTGTGCTGCATTCAAATGTTTCCACAGCTTTGCACATCATTCCAGGGTTGAAAAGAACTGTGCAAAGTACATAAAACATCACTCACTGGCAGAAATACTTGATTCTGAGTACCTTCCAATAGAAACTCAAGGGATATGTCTGCAAAGGCTAAAAAAAAATTGATTAGCTCAATTCCCATTGATTTCTATGGGACCTCATCTACTTTGAATATTCCTGAAGCAGAGAAAATCTTGGTTTTTTTTCTTTTTAAATAATAAATACAGTATATGGCTGGACTTTAAATCAGTAAGCTGCCATGTAACACTTATGTGATATGTTTTTCTCTGGATTATGAATAACTAGTATTTACAATCTTAACTGTTCTAATTATATATTGTTTGCTTTTAAATCTTTTTGATGTTGTATACAGATCTGAGATAGTGGATAAAGCTGTCTTAATGTGTGCATGTAGCATGGAAACCCATGTCCTTTTACCCACTGAAATTAGTGCATGCCATATACACAAATCATTGCTGCTCCTCGGGTTGATCCAGAGGTTTACCAGATTGTTGTATAATTTTCTCGTTTGATGCACACACTTTAATTAACATATGTGTTATCTTCTTCAATAAATAAGGACTATTTTCTTTGACAAAGTAACAATTTTACTGCTTTGCTGCACATTGACTTTTTTTGTTCATGCTTTGATCACATTTTTCTAAAGCTTTAAAAATCTTCTGCTAAGTCAGAAAGAATCAGTTATCAAAACAGTCAAGGGGATGTCATTGAAGCTGGAATAATGTCTTTGAAAACGTATTGTTTAAAGGCATATTATAATTTTCTCTAGATAGTAACATTTCAATACCTTCTGTCAGTTTTCCAGAAGTGTCACTTGATAAGGGTACTTCTCAATTGACCCTTCACTTTCAGCCCTCCCACTGAACGGTCGGCACCCAATACCAGAACAAATGCCAAGCACCCTGGTCTCGGCTCGTGTGTCACCAGTAGTGTGACCGCCTTTAGCTTCGGGAGGAGCCCTCAGCTACTCAGATGCCACCTGAACTTGAATGAGAGGTACAAGACAAGGTCACAGTACAGGCGGGATTAGTCAGATTGGTGGTCAGACAGGCCAGGTCAAGGCAGGCAGATAGCTAGGATCGTCAGGCAGGCAAGGATCAAAACCGGGTAATCAATCAGATTGAGGCAGAATCAGTAGTCAGGTATCAGGCACGGGTCAGGTTTCAGATTTCAGGGTAGTCAATAGCAGGCAGGGTACACAGGAATCAGACATACTAGAAGCTATAAAGCACAAGGCAAAGGCACCAGGAGACAAACCTATCATGGGCAATGCAAAACCCCCAAAGGTCCCTTTAAATATTTTAAAATTGGTGCTGGCACGCCCGCCCCTTTAAACCCTGGAAGGACACAGAGTGGGAAGCGAAGGAGCGGCGCACCACTAGACCAGGGTGAGAACTTGTTACAAAATGCAAAAGGAGAGGAGGGACTGTGTCAGAAAAAACAGGTCATTTCTGGCTCTTGTTGGCTCCAACGCCCCAGACCGGTTCCCTGTAGAAATTTTCTTCTGGTCAGGCAAGACCCTTACACGCACTCAAACGTGCAGTGTGGTGAGGCGCAGCACACATCGGTGGGAGGGGTAGGGGGCCCTGAAATAGCAGTGCCTGTGGGCCCCTGACCAACCAGTCTGGTTCTGGGGGAGGGTGTGATGTTTCTACCTGCTCAGAAGATAAGGAAGTGAACTGCTTCTTCTCCAACATCACATGTCTCTCTTTCTCCACCTCAGCCCAGCTTTCCCCTGCCTTAACTTGTTGCTTCTCACCCAACCACAGCTACATCTGATTCTGCTAATCTTTAAACATGAGCCAGTGTAATATGTTCATTTGGATCCCTTGTCATGTAGCCCCTTTATTTATAGCTCAATGGTTATCTGTTTTAGCTGGAAATACACCTTATTTTTGTAAACAATATTTTTAAAGTCAAACTTGCACTGATAATCTTTCTGTTTCTTTTTGTGTAGAAAATAATGTATTTTTATCGTTCATGGCAGCTGGTCATCTCAAGAATGTGGGTTAGACCCACAGCACACAGCGTGGTTTAGAATGAGCGCTGGCGATCTCTTTCTGTGTTATTTATATTTACAGGTACAGTATGAGATCTGTTATCCAGAGTTTTCCATATAAGGTATCTCTCCATAATTTGGCACTCCATACTTTGTCTACTTAAAAATTATTTTAAAATTAATTTAACTTAATAGGCTGGATTAGCCTCCAATAAGGATTCATAATATCTGAGTTAGTAAAATGTACTGGGGCAAATTTGCTTGTGGGTAGTAACCCATGGCAATCAGATGATTGTTTTCAGTGTTCAACCTGCAGCTGACTAATAAAAGCTAATCACTGATTGGTTGCTATGGGTTACTGCCCAGGTGCAAATTTGCCCAGTGTTTATAAATGACCCCCACTGTTTTATTATTACAGTGAAAAAGGAAATCATTTTTGTAAATTTGAGTTAATTGATTATAATGAAGTCTAGGGGAGATGGCCATCCCAGATTTCTGGATAATGGGTTTTCAGATCATGGATTCAATCCCTATACCAACAAACATTCTTTATAAAAATAGATGTGTAGTGCTATATATGTTTGGCTAAAAAGAATGGAGGCGTACAAGTGTCAAGCAATCTATCTATGAACTGAAATCAATGTTATTTGGTTATTATTAACAATGTATTCTAGAGTCATTAATAGGGATGTGCGAATTTATTTGCCAGCCGCAAATTCGCTGCGAATTCCCGCAATTCACCGCCAGTGAATAAGTTCACGAAACACCCGCAAAAATTCGCCTGCCGAAAATTCGCCTGCCAAAAACAAAAAACCAAGACGCACGCTGAAAATGACGTGATGCGCGCCAAAAACATATTTTTTGCCAATTCGGCGAAGCAAATCTGTATAGATTTGCTCATCACTAGACATTAATGACATTAATATCCTGTTCATGTTTAGATTAGTTAATGCAATTTAGGCATTTAGACAATTCAAACAGTTTAAAATTAAAATAATACATAACATAAGTTGAATTCAGCTGTAGTTGACACAATGATGAATGCTGCAATGGAAATTGAATTATTGAATTTTTTCTGTAATTATTGGAAGCATTTATATAGATGTAATAGCCAGGATGGCATCAGTGATGCAAATGTTACAAACATGCAATGAAAGTAATTATAATTACTGACACAGAATGAAACAAGAAACAATGAAAAATTCTTGATTACCCACTACAAAGTATCACAAAATAATTATCTGCTGGTTTTTTAATCATATATCCTACCAAGCTATTAGGCCAATCAGATTAATACATTACAGGTTCTGTCTAGTTACATTTTCTTTCTAAAGTTGTCCCAATTTTTACCTTCATCATCACATATTTTCAGTTATTATTTCATCCATTATTCTTTCCAATAATTCAGTGTCCTATTGCCATTGCTAATCCATGTGCCAATGAAATAAGGACATTTAAAAGCAGAATAACACTAGGGGAAAATACAATAATGTAGATAAATGGGAACTAAAGCCTAACTAAAGAAGTAGGCTTTAAAATGTTGTTCATTATGTTTTGAACTTCTACACCAGTCAAACCCAACCACAGCTCTTTAGCAGGGAAGCTACAGTATGTGCCTCCAAAGATGCCCCAGTAGCTCCCTATCTTCTTTTCTACTGATTCACCACACATGTACTTTGCTGCTATTAGTTATGGAGCTTAGGGACCAACACATAAGATACTGAATATATCATATAAATGTCACAATATAAGGCTGATTAGTAAATTTGGTATATGGCAAGTCAGAAACCAGCAAAATTAGCATCATAATTGAATAGTCAGCATTGTAGCATTAGCTTATATTATAGACAAACTTAATTTTCTGCTTGTAAATTTGTGACCCCTATTCTTAGCTTCTCGACAGCTGCTCAGAGCCTGCTGAGAATGTGAGTGTTGTAGACACTTTCCAAGATGGTGACCTCCTGGAACAAATTTAAAGTCCTCCTGGATCATTGCTGCTGTTCAGATGCTGAAACTGGTAAATTGGGTGGTACAATAAGTTTGTTATGTAAAATATGACATATCTAACCATATTCATTTTTTGGGTTTAGTTTTCCTGGTATTCTCTGCTGGAATTCCATTTAGCTTCTAATGGCTGAAATACTATTATCCAGAAATGAACTGGTAAAAAAAATCTGTAGTTATTGTCTATTTTGACAAAACTAAAAGGAAGCCTTACATTAAAAATGTATTTTCCAGTAATGATTCTGACTTCTGTTCTTGTATTTATTGATGGTCATTTAGGTTTTGAACCTTAGGATATTTTGAAATCCTATAGAGCAGTGATCCCCAACCAGTAGCTCGTGAGCAACATGTTGCTCTCCAACCCCTTGGATGTTGCTCCCAGTGGCCTCAAAGTAGGTGCTTATTTTTGAATTACTGGCTTAGAGGCAAGATTTGGTTGCATAAAAAACAGATGTCCTGCCAAACATTCTCTCCTGTAGGCTGCCAGTCCATATAGGGGTTACCAAAAAGCCAATCAGAGCTCTTATTTGACATCCACATGGACTTTTTCATGCTAAATGTGGCTCACGAGCAAAAAAGGTTGGGGACCCCTGCTATAGAGTAAGGGGTGGGCTTCAGTACCTTTTCATTGGATGTGCTTTTTTTCTGAAGAAATAATATATATCCCTGCACAGGATATACTCAAGTAGAGTCCTGGACTGGGGTGTACTGTCAGGTTTTCTCATTTGTCATACATGCTAACTAGTGATGGGTGAATTTCCGCCATTTCGCTTTGCTGAAAAATTCACGAATTTCCAGCGAAATTTTGTGAAACGCCAAAAAATTTGTGAAATTGCAATTTTTGCTGACAGCAAATTTTTGTCGGTGATTGCAAAATGCGGAAATTCGCCATGAATTTGCCCCTGGTGAATAAATTTGCCCATCACTAGTGTTCACCTCTGCATAGATGTACAGGACAGTAACAATACATTTGTGACAAGAGAATGCAGCTTAAAGGAACAGTTCTGTGTATAAATAAAAATTGGGTAAATAGGTTGTGCAAAATAAAAAAAAAATCTAATATAGTTAGAATGTCAATGTTGTGAAAAAATAAGTTTTGTTTTGATAATCTAACTAACCTGGTAAATTTCCCATTTATGTACTTTAACCAGATAATGCAATCCCTCTGGGATCTGTGTAACTTTAGAGCCTCTCACACTTTCAATGTAGGAACTAACAATGTGAAAAAGTGAATATTTGCATCAAAAATCCAAATATAAAAAAACCATGGAATAAACCTGTGAAAAAAATTTAAATACCTCAAAGTCGTATTTTCTTACGGAAATGTTTTTTTTACAAACTTGATTGCCTAAGCAGCTTTCATTTACTTCTGTATGACTTTGCAAGCTTTCAGTTTGCTTATTTATTCAACATCTGAATAGGAAAGAATAAATTGATAAAATTGTGGAGGAAAACTCAAATACTTTGAATTTGTGAGTTAAAAGCTCAAAAAAACTCAAACTGAATAGTATAAATAATCAGTTTATAGGACAACTTACATTGACTTCTACATGACTTGCTTTTTGAAATTTTGAATTTGTGTTTTTTTAACTTAATAAATACTTGATTTGAATTAAATTTTGATTTCAGTTTTATTACAAAAAAAACTTGAATAGTGGTAGGCTAGTTTCAGCCACCTACCCCTGTTCCGGGTCACCTCTTGCTGCATATTCTTTGCCCCATTGTGCACCTAGTTGTCAGTACATGTTCAATCTTGTGTGCATGAGCAGCATATTGGTTGGCTGTGTATGAGTGGTCAATATTGTGCATGAGGCAGGGACTGAGGGCTGGCTGGGTTGCCAAGGATGCCTTGCCTTGGCTCGCCTCTGGTGTTGATAAATCAGCCTAGTAGTGAACAGACTGTGTGATGTGCATCCAGAAGTTATCTCTTTTTATTTGTGTTGACAGTGCCTTTCTAACCTTTCAGAACCTTTTTTTCATCAATAAAATATGTTTAAATTACATTCCCCCATTTAAGATGAGTAACTGTTATAATAGTCACACAATTACAGTACAGTAGTAGGCTTTATTGAGTATAAACCTGCTTAGATTCATACAGTGTATTTAAAAAAACAGATGTGTGAAAAATACATAATACACACAGTGTTTTGTACAATGTCTTAAATTTAGGCCTCGGTAAATCAGTAGATTAGCAGATTTTTGGATTTGTGAATGTTACTGTAATATACTATAAGTATTGCAAGTTGGAAAAAAAATATTTCTTCTGCTTTTTTAATTTTCATGTTGGCACAGTGAATGTAATAAAGCAGCTTACAGAAAATGTCAGAATTTTGGAAAAATAATGTGTCAGCTTCATGTTTGTTTATAAAATGTGCTGCATGAAAAAAATACAGAACTTTCAGATTGTAAGCTTGTTTGTGGAGGGTCCCTTTGTGTCTTGCAACTGTTATTGGTTGTTTTTGTATGTAAAGCCATGTGTTCGATGTATGTACCTGTTTACTGTATTGAGGAATGTCTTGGCACCTTACAAATACATATAATAAATATACGTTTTTATGTACATAAATAGGCAATAATAAAGCAATAATTGTGAAAAAAAACAATATCACTTTGCAAAATGAGCCTTATTTTGTGAATTCTTATTCCACTAATAATAATTATTACATCCTGTGTGACATAATTGCTGAAATGCAAAAAAATTATCACATTGTAAATATTTTTTCACTATGTAGTTGACTCACATAAACCAGAATCAACATAGTGAATCTCAATTGCATGTATATATACAAGAAAAAGTTGTGCTCACAACTAATTTTAAAACCATTAGGCGGGGGTGCAATGAGGCTGTGACCACAAAATACATATTGACAAATACAAGAGGTCCTCTGCACCCATTATCAATATATTTAAGAGATTGATACATTTTGTGCATACAGCTAATAAAAAATGCCTTACCCTTTAAACAACAGGGATTGTTTGTCCATATATTGCAATATATTTAAGCTGGCCAACTACGTCAAAGTCATTCCATATCTGGCCAGTCCTACACTCAATTTTCATCTGATTCATTAAGAATTCTATTGCTTCATTATACATTTTACAAAGGGACTAAGTTTTACCTGCATCTTACTTGCTGCTTTCAAAGTAAAACTCCCAATCTTGGTTGCCCTTTTATTAGACACCAGTGGGATCACCTGACAACAACCCACATGTATTCTGTGCCTTTCTTGTGCTCCCACTGGCTGAAGTAAGTGGGGTATTGCTGCTATGGCCTGAGGTGGAGGTAGACTTCAGTATAGTAGCAAGCAAGCATCAGGTCAGAGACTGTAATAGGTCATTATAGTAGTGACAGTCAGATTTAGTTTGTGAGCAGCTAAGGTTGCAATGAGGAGTTTAGTGAAGGGTTAGTGCCATGCGGTTGACAAGGCCACCAGGTTAGGGATTCAAGTGTTCAGGTTCAGGGATAGAAGATCCTTGGAGCATCGGACCAACTGTGAGATTCATCTTCGATGGGGATTGTGCAGAGGCAGGACATACTACCCTGTGTGAGAAGCTAACTAATCAGAAACAGAAAGAATCTGTGAGTATTGTTTAAATGTAAATTACCTACTGCCATCTTGTAGCAGTAACTCTCAGCACACAGTGTAACTCTCAGCACACAGATAAAGAGTTTCATTGTTTTTAAAGAACCACTGGCACAAGCTAGGCACTTCCTCTTTCATCAATAGAAGAAGCAGAATATACTGAGTCCAGGTGGTAGCCTGTGCCTTGCTAGGGCTAGATAGATAGGATAGATTGATATTCACTTGTACTAGAGGGCAAGAGATAGCCAGGGTAGCCAACAAGGACACTCTGTGTCCCAACAAGGAGTGAGAGATTGGGTAGGCAGCCATCTGATGTTCTTGTTCTGAGATCATGTACCTGAGTTTCCAGTACCTGTTCCTGTCCTATCTTGTAAGTCTTGTACCTGTCCTATGTTGTAAGTCCTTTTTTTTTACTTAAATTTTTATTTTTCAGATTACAAATAGAAAAGAACAAAAATAACTGTACACGACGAATAAAAGAAAATAAGAAAAAAAAAAAACAAAGAAAAACAACAGGTAAATAAGAAGGGAGAAGTATATAGAAGGGATAAAAGGGATATGGAAATAAGAGTAGGGAAATCTGTCCAGACAGTAAGTTGGCTGATACTTCTGGCTGTTTTTGTATTTGTCTTTATTTATGTTCCCTTCTCTTGCTACTAGTCCAAATGTTTAAAATTCCCTTTCCCAGTTGCTGAAGAGTTTGAATTTTTATGGAAAATCTTTTGCTCTTGGCTATTGATGTTTCAAAATATAAAGTTATAGTCAGTTAGCTATACAAGTTCTTTTTTTTTTGTTGTTAAAGGGGACAATTGCTTGTGTTATTGTAGGGGGAAGGAGCCAATCCTATCATAAGGAGCAAATGCCCATGATAATATAGAGGACAGGTGCCAGTGTTATTATAGGGGGCAGGTGCCCGTGTTGTTATAAAGGACGAGTGTCAGTGTTATTATAAGAGGCAGGTACCAGTGTTATTGTAGGGTACAAGTGCCAGTGTTGTTATAAGGGGCAGGTGCCCGTGTTGTTTGGGGGACAAGTGTCAGCATTATTATATTATTATACAGGACAAGTGCCAGTGTTATTATAAGGGACAGTTGTCAGTGTTTTTGTAAGGAACAAGTGCCAGTGTTAGTAATAGGGAACAAGTGCCAGTGCTATTGTAGGGAACAGGTGCCAATGTTATTATAGGGGACCAGTACCAGTGTTATTATAGGTAACAAGTGCTAGTGGCATTATAGAGGACATGTGCCAGTGTTATTATAGGGGACAAGTGCTAGTGTTACTATGGGAAACAGTTGGCAGTGTTATTGTATGGGACAAATGCCTATATCATTATAGGGGGACAAATAGCAGTGTTATTATAGGTGACAAGTGCCAGTGTTATTAAAGAGCAAGTGCCAGTGACATTATAAGGGGCGAATGCCATTATTTTTATAGGGAGCAAGTGCCAGTGCTCTATAGAAGCCAACTGCCAGTGTTATTAGCTGGGGCAGGTGCCAGTGGTATTACAGAAGACAGATGCCAATATTATATATATATATATATATATATATATATATATATATATATATTGTACATACACACACACAACTTTTTCTTTTACTTACATTTTTATTGATTTCAGGTTACAAGTGAAAAAGAAAATTACTGTATACAGAGACTGAAGATTGTAAGAAGGATCAAAGAAAACTTAACAGGCAAGTATAGGGGTGAAAGTCTATAGGAAGGATAAAGGGAGTGGGGAAATAGGTAGGGAAAATCTCTCCAGGTAGTAGATTAGTTAAATCTTCTCTTGCTACTAGCCCAACTTTCCATTCCTTCCACAATTGTTGAAACATTTGATTTTTGACTGAGGATGTATTGCTCTTGGCTATTGATATTTCAAACATAAGATTGGAGTCAATTAGCTGAACAAGTTCTTCTTTTCCTGGTATCTCCTGTGACTTCCATTGCCTCGGTATTAGTAGCCTAGCTGCTGTCAGAATATGAAAAGTCAATGTCCTTAAGGCCAGAGGAAGGATACACAACTCAGCAATGCCATTGCTGGGTTTAATGAGATTTAAGTTTTCGTTATTTGGGAGATTATTTGTGATACCTCATTCCAGAATGGGCAAGACAACCATACTGTATATGGAACATCGTGATTGTTTACATCTCCAACAATTTTTGGAGGTAGTCGAGAACATCTTATGAAGTACTGATGGTATATTGTACCATCTATAAGATTTTTCTTTGATTCTCTAGATGATTAGTACATTTGGAATCCCTAAGAGCCTAAGTTCCCATGGTGGCAACTATTCTGTATATTTTTGGTAAGCCCTTCTTCTGTCCTGCTGACTGAAAACACCATTGTTCAAATGCTGTTTGATTTTGTAATGGACCTACTTTGTATTGGGTTAGCAGGTGACGGATCTGTAGATATTTATATTAATCCTGTTTGTGATATTTAAATATGTGTCTAAAGACTTTTGTGTTTGATTTAAAAAATGTTTAGGCACCATAATAGATAGGGTTCTGAACAAGTAAAGTGGCTGAGGAAGGGACATCATCATTACTGCAGCCATTCACCCAAACCAAGAAATATATAATGAACTCAATTTTTTCAGTTGTAACTGAATCTTAGTAAGAGTTTTAGGAAAATTATATTTTTAAGTATTGGCAATAGAGTTTCCCAAATAATTTCCCCAAGTATGTTATGGTTTGCTTTCTCCACTGAAATGCAAACAACTGTTGTAATACATTCAGTTGATCTACTGGAAGTCCTAATGGTAAGGCATGGGTCTTATTAATATTGAGTTTATAATATGAAACTTTGCTATATGCAGTTAAAATTTGGAATACCTCCTTGAGTGTATGTATTGGGTCAGTCAACGTCAAATAAGGTTACTTTAAATACCTCAACTCCAATCTGTTTTCCTATACATTATTCATTATGTCCCTAATAGTTTTAGCAAAGGGTTCTAGAAGTAAGTTAAAGATTAATGGTGAAAGGTGGCACCCCTGTCTTGTTCCATTGATAGTATTAATGGGCTCTGATAAGAACCCCATATTTGTGACTTGAATCTGGCAGCTTTGTGGCTGAAGATTTAGTATATAATGTTAATATGGCATGGAGAAAATTTCCTTCAAATTCATATGCTTTCAGAATTTCTTCCATGTATTTCCAGTGTACTTGGTCGAAAGCTTTTTCTGCATCCAACACTAGTAGAATTGTTGGAGTTTTTTGCTTAGTCACAGTTTCTATCAGAGATATCAACTTCCTTGTATTATCTGTTCCTTGTCTTCCCTTCATGAAGCCAGATTGATCTTGGTGAATAAGGGTGGGCAATAGTTCTTTTAATCTATTTGCCAATATTTTAGCATATAGCTTTGTGTCACAATTCAGCAACGAAATAGAGCGGTAGTTTGCACATTGGTTAGAAAGTTAGAAAGTGCCTGGTTTAGGTATTGTGGAAATAGTAGCTGTTAACATCTTCCTGGAAGATTATTTCCATTAAGGGTTTGGTTAAATAGTAGGGCTAGCTGTGGGACCAGGATCGTTTGAAAATGTTTATAGTATGAGGTAGACAGACCGTCTGGTCCCTGTGCTTTTCCAGATGGAGTATTGTTTATTACTGTCCTTATTTCATCTTCTATTATCGGGTCATTTAGCGATTGCAGCTGTTCTGATGTTAGTTGTGGCAATTTTGTTGTGGAAAGGAATGTCTGTATTTGTTGTCTTGTGGGTTGTGGCGTAACAGCTTAAGTTATAAAGGAATGAATAATATTTAGCAAAAGTGTCTGCTATTTCTTTGGGGTTTGTTATTTTCTTTCCTTGTTTGTCCAAGATTTGGTCTATAGCTTGATTCATTTGTCTTTGTTGTAATATCTTTGCTAGTGATTGGAAGCCTTCTTGCCTTTTGTGTATCTAGTTAACCATAACCTCTGGATGTAATAGTCAATTTTTACTAAGTCTAATTCATACAACTTATTTCTTGTTTCCCTAATTCCTTTCACTGTTTTGTTATTAGGGTGAGCCTTATTTTGAGTTTCTAGTATTTGTAACTGCTTTATTAGTACTTGTCTTTGTTGCTCTCTTTGTTTCTTTAAATATGATGCATGTTTGATAAAGTGGCCTTGGATGAAAACTTTGTGTGCGCACCAGACTGTAGCTGTAGGTACTTCATCGTTAGAATTGAGCTCAAAATAGTCCTGTAATGCTTTTGTGCACTGTTGTTTAGTTTGTTTATTATAAAGCAGAGAGTCATTTAACCTCCAGTCTGAGATAGCAGATCTATATGTTAAATTAGTTGAAGAAATGGTGGCGGTCACTGGCGTGTGGTCCGACCAAGTCCTAAGTCCTATGCTGGGATGTGATAGTTGTTGTAAGGATATTTTGTCAATGAATATGTAGTCTATTCTCTACTATTTTTATGTGGATGGGAGTAGTAGGTGAAGTCCCTTTCCAAAAGGTGCATTTCTCTCCATGAATCAAATAAGGTATGCAGTTTTAAATGTTTTTTAAGATTTGCAGCATGTGTTAAAGTTTCATAGTTTGGATTTTGAATTCCTACTTGTTGGTTTATGGGGGTATTAAAACTTCCTCCCAGGACTATTCAACCCTGTTTTAATTTATCTAATGTTTTAAAAATGGTTTGATAGAAGGCAGATTGCTTTCTCGTTGGTGCATATACTGATGCTATTGTGTATAATTGCTGTTAACATTCTATTACCAATGTAAGAAATCTTCCTCCGGGATCTATGTACTGTTTCATAAGTTGAGGATTAATGGGTTTATGGAACCACAGTGCTACCCCTTTTTTCTTTATAGAGCTATTTGCATAAAATTGTGTTCGGTGATTTGTGGAGGTGAGCTTAATAGGTTGGCTGGCTATTAGATGCGTTTCTTGGATACATATAACATCTGCTTTAGTTTGATTGGCCCAATGTGCAAGGCTAGCTCTTTAATTTGGACTGTTCAGACCGTTGACATTCAGTGTTGCTATTGTGAGTGTCATTGTGTCCAGATGCGGGGGTGTTGTACACAATACTCACTATTAGTTGAGTCTGTTGTCCAATTCTGTAAAAAGGCTCATTGTTCCAGTGCTGCTTGCCACCTTGTGAGCGCATTGGACTTTAGTGCCTCCTGAATATGGTTCCATTGTAGGCGGGTTACCATAGTTTTTACTGTACACATATTTGGTATCTGTGACCATGTTGAAGGAGGAGGATCCTGCTTACGTCGAAGATATTCGCTATTTAATGGATGTCTCCATGTTGTTTTGCTGACCACATGATATACCTGTAGCCAAGGTTTCAGCTGACGAACTGTTTCAAAATAAAAACCTCTTGATGGTTTGCTTTGGGGGTGCAAAGTTACAGTCATTAATCTTGTAGCAAGTAATAATTGCTTATATGGTGAGAAGAGAAGAATTAAAAGGAAAAAAAAAACTAAGAAAAAAGCAAAAAAAAAACTCAATTAAGATACAGTCAAAACAGTAAAAATATATATACAGCAATACTAAAAAAGTAATGTAAGCGTAGGCCTAGTGAGATTCTTTATTAGAAGAGAGTCAGTAGTTTTAAAAGTTTGTTTACTTGCCTTCTCCAATCCCACAGCCCAAGGCAGGGGGGGTGTTCCACATTCAATCAACAACCTTATTTAGGGAGTTCTTGTTTAATTTAACACTATTTATGGGCTTCTGGTACTGTAAATATAAGGGGACAATGTTTTTTTCCACATGTGTAACAGTTCTTTTTCAAACTTCATCCAAATTGTCCCTTTCCTCTGGTATATTCTTCTCCTGTTTGACAAAGCTCTAGTTTGTATCCACTCTTCTTGTAATTTCATTGGTTTTGTTCTAGTTTTTTGTTGAATGTCTTCCTGGGACCATATTTGCCATTTCTTTAGAAATTGTATTCCCTGCTGGGGGAGAGTCTGCAATATATGGTGTTTTGTCATACATTATTCTTAATTTAACTGGAAGGTTATATTGGCTTCTTCTGGTGGTTACTGGGTTAAACGCCTTGCGTTTTCCCCTTGTGTGTAACGAGAGATCTGGAAAGCAGGTGATTGCTGAATGCTTTTGAGGTAATGTTTGTTTGTTAGGAAAAGCAGCTAAAGTTAGTTCTTTTATGTTAAAGAAATGTAAACTCATAATAACTTCTCTTGGCTCATTGGGTGGTGCAGTTTTACTTTTTGGCAATCGATGTGCTCTATCAATCAGGAAACAATCCTGTTTTTCATTTGCCAAAATTTCTGTAAGCATGTACTGGATAAATTTCAGTAAGCCATCCGCTTTAACTTGCTCTGAAATGCCTCTGAGCCTAATGTTATTCCTTCTATTCCTATCTTCCCAATCTGCCAGATGATCTGTGCAGTTTCCCAAATATTTTATCTCTTGGTGTAGTTCAGCAACAGCCTGTCTGAAATCTGCCTGAAGGTCAGTTCTCAAAGTAGTAAGTAAATCATTTAACTGTGACAGGGTAATTTGGTTTTGACTTTGCTGGTTTATGTTTACTGTTGTACACCCCTCTGTTTGCACTGTAGATTGCGCTGCTTTATCCATATCCTCGCTGTAAACCGGACTACTACTGGGAGAGTCATCGCCATCTTGGATGGAATGCATTTCCCTCTGTGTGCCAGTTTTAGGAAAAAATGCTGTCATCTTTGGCGTTGAAGCTTTCTTCTTCGTTCTGCCCATACTTCCCAGCATCTATATGAGCCAGCAGAGAAACATCAGCAATTTAAAACCAGTCTGATTGGCTTCCCCCTCAAACGGAGCACTCTCTCATGCAGCTCACTGCATTCTAAGTCCTGTACCTAAACTGTCATTGTTTCATCTCATCTGATTTGACTTTTTACCTGCTACATTTGTTCTGTCTGTCCTGACCATCAGCCTGTCATATGGGCCTGTTTGATTGGTGCCAGCCCTGACCCTAAGCTTGTTTTATGGACATTGTTTCCTGCCTGTTCTGTATTTTCAGTTTTTTTATTTTTAAATTTGATTTAAACAAGCAGTCCTTGTTAGCAGAGTTATTTCTTAGCAATTACAACCAGCATTTTGTGCCACATTCTTTCTTGAATCATGCAAAAATTAAAACTTTTTATGTGTTATTATTGTGGCATGTAACCACAAGTATTTGGTGGGTAAAATAGAGTGAGAAAAAAACTTACCACACTAGGAAAAGAGATTATAACAATTTCTAAAGAAAATATATTTCAAAGATTTTTTTATGGTTCACTTAGTATAACAGAAGTATAACTCTTCATATGTTCATTGGAAATATTTCCATCCCTGAAGGTGTCTGTGTCTGAAATTTCTGATAAATTCAAAGCACTGCAAAAAAATCTTTTGAAGGATTAACTTCACTTAAGCTAAATGTCCTTTAGCCACATTTGAAGCAAGGCCTCTGCAATAGTTTAAGGGTTAAATAGGATAGATGTCTGGAAAAAGTAGACTGTTTTGTAGTTTGCATCAAACAGCTAAATTCTAGCATTGAAGCAAGCTCTATAGTATTGTCATTTGCTGTATATTTGTTAAAATATGAAAATCACATTATTGATAGGGATGGCGCAAACCGCCGCAAAAAAGTTCGCGGACGCGTTCGCGAACTTGCGACAAATGCGCGAACAGTTCGCGAACGTCGCGAACCCCATAGACTTCAATGGGAAGGCGAACTTTAAAAGCTAAAAAAGACATTTCTGGCCAGAAAAATGATTTTAAAGTTGTTTAAAGGGTGCAACGACCTGGACAGTGGCATGCCAGAGCGGGATCAAGGGAAAAGAAAAATCCATTATTTTCTTATGTCAAAAGTGTTACAAAGTATCTTACCTGCACCTGTTAGCTGTTCTGGACGCTGTTCTGGACTCTCTGCCAAAAGCCAAGTTCAAATCTTTGCTTCTTTTTCTGGCTGTTCAGTGAGGGTCTTTCCAGTGAAAGAGGGTCCTCCAAAAAGAGGGTCTTTCCAGTACAAATGAGGGACAGAGGGTTGAGCTCGCAAAAGAGGGACAGTTGGGACTCGGGAGTTATGCACATTTTTTTTTTTTTCTAGTCCAGGGGGTGTGTGGGGGTGGTCCAGGGAGATATTCCTGATTGGCTGCCATGTATCTGCTGGTCTGGGGTGAGAGGGCAAAAAAATGCGGCAAAAAAAAGCGCCAAATTGACGCGAACCCAAAATGCGAACGTCGTGCGACGTTCGCGAACTTCCGGCGAGCGCGAACAGCGGATGTTCGCGCGAACAAGTTCGCCGGCGAACTGTTCGCGCCATCCCTAATTATTGATATGCCTCATCAAATAATTGCATGCAAACTCTCCAGGGAACATCTAACACAAGTAACTCAAAACAATTGGACTTGCTAAGAAATTTTAATGAAGACGTTTCACTGCTCATCCAAGCAGCTTCTTCAGTTCAACTGACTGGTGTAGGGGAGTTCTCGGCATATAGACTCTTCCAACAATCCAATCACAACGGCACATTGTAACTCTTCAGAGAGGTCTGAAATTCACAGAGGTGTTGATTCTGTGTAGTTACTATGATAGGATTACCAATGTGTCATGCAACTCCTAGGGACAAATTCAATAAAGAACGAAAATGCGCTAGCATTGCCTTCGCTGACGTTTGCCGCACTTTGCCAGGCGAATGTTTGCAAGCGCTATGCAAATTCACTAAGATGCGAATTTGCGCTCAGGGTGGCGAATATTAGCTAATTACCGTTACTTCGCCAGGCAAAGCGCATTTATGCTAGCGATGCCTAATTAGCATACGGCGCAACCTTAAGCGTATAATAGAGGTGTATGTTATAGCCACTACATTACACTATACAAGCCCAGGAAACCTTGAATTGCCCTAAACATGTGCCCACTGTATAGCTTAGTTGCCATATGTTAGGAAATGTAGGGGGGTAATGAGGGTAACCCAAAACATTTTTTCGCTCTTTTTCAGACTATCACCCAACAAAAGGTAAAAACGTTTTTTGGGACTTGGAAAAAATGTCAAGTTTTTTTTTCAAACTCCTATTTATTGCATTGAACTTTGCCAGGTCTAACCTGGCGAAGTAACATCTAGCGTAAGAGGTAACGTTCAAAAAAATTTTCATCTCAGTGAATTAGTGTAGTTACGTCCCTTTATCAGTGTGAAACTTTGCCTGGCGTAAGGGTACGAAGTTGCGCAAATCAATGTCCTTCACTAGCGAATTTTCAGCAGGGACACTGTTAGTGAATTGGAAGTTGCGAATTGACGTCACGCTGGCGAATTAGCGCTAGCGTTACATGCTTCGTGCTTTAGTGAATTTGCACCCTAGACACAAGTGTTACTTGTGAGAGTTACATGAATGGATGAGTGAGGAGTCCTGAAACCACCGGGGTACAGATGTTAGAACAGCATTGTATGTAGCAGACAGGTGTCGAAGGCCCCCACCTCTGTTCAGGAATGGTTTCTCCACCTTAACATAAATCGCCTCTTTCACACCTTTTTCAAACCAGTGGTCTTCTTTATCCAAGATTTGAACATTTCTATCTTCAAATGAGTGTCCCTTGTCTTTAAGGTGTAAAAAGACAGCTGAGTTCTCCTATGCAGATCCATTCGCTTAGTCAGCAGTTGTTTTGTCTCCACAATGTATAGATCAGTGCACTCTTCGCTACACTGGACTGCTTATACCACATTACTTTGTTTTCCTTTAGGAGTCTGATCCTTTGGGTGTACCAGTTTTTGTCTGTGTGTTGCTAGGTTTGAAAAAAACAGTGTTTGGTGTTTGTGTGAACTTGATGTTATTGTCCACTGAATTAATGTGTTCTGTAAAGGACGCCACTTCATTGGATCTGATTTAACCCAACTGTCATCCACATATCTGAACAAGTGACTAGGCGTAGTTCCCTGAAAAGTAAGTAAAGCCCTCCTTTCCACTTCTTCCATGTACAAGTTACTTTAGCTACAATAGTCAGTTGTGTTGAGCACAACTGGGCATTGCCCTTTATCTGCTGGCAGGATAGTGATATTTGGGTCCTTACTCAGAGAACTCAGAGCTCTCCTCTCTTGTGTAGTAAGATTAGAGGGAGGCAGCTGACACTTTTAGTCGGGGTTGTTCTGCTTCTTCCTTTTTTATGTGATTATTCTTGATAGCAGATTCTGTGGCTGTGATGAGTTCAACTACTGGGATGTGTTGAGGTGTCACTGCATAGTTCAACCCCTTGGATAGCAATCCTTTTCTGGCTGAGTTAGTACCCTATCTTGTTCTTAACTCACGTGTCTCTGGTGTTCTTTGGTGTCTCATCTTTCTGCCTCCAGGTTAGATCTTTTGTCCTTTTCCAACTGCTGCTTTGTAACAGTAAGGTGGTGAATTAGTTAATTTGTCTCTCCTTGCTCTTTATGTGTTGGGCCATCTGAGCATGTTCAACAAAAACAAATACATTTTCCAGAGTTACATCGGGTAGTTGTTTTGCCACACTCTGTGCCTACAGCAGCTGCCTTTGGCTTTGGGAGGTAATACACTTAATAAATAACTTAATAACAATAATTATACATTTAAGGCTGTAATACAAATGTATAAACAATATACTGAATCTTTATAGGGCATACCACGGATACAAACACCAAACAAATATACAGAAAGAACTGGGTGCAAATGAGATTCTGTTTACCACAGCCTCATAGGGGTAAACAGAATATTTAATTACTCTGTGCATGGAGTAATTAACTAATTTACAAATGTATTATATGCATTATATCTAGAATCTTTAATATAACTCAGTTGGGTACACGTTAGAATAGGCATCATCATCTTAGGGGCAGATTTACTAAGGATCGAAATGAAAAAAATTTGAATTTCGAAGTAATTCTGGGCTACTTGAACAATCGAATAGGATTTTTTTCAAAATCGTTCGAACCAAACTGCATTTGAATTATTTGAACGTTTTTTATTTGATCAAAAACAGACCTATTTGATCCATTTTCAATCGAAAAAAAATTTGATGGTCGAATTTCGAATTTTTTTAATTCAAAATTTGATCCTTAGTAAATCTGCCCCTTAATGTTGCGTAACATTACAACCTCAGTGATAATGGAACTATGCAGTGTCAGATTTATCAGGATATGAGATAAGAGTTTAGCACACAAATATTCACTCACTTTTTTTATTTATTTCTAGTAAAAACATTTTTATCAACACCAGCATATAAATACAGGAATGAATAGAAAGTGGATGATTCTCACATTTTGATAAATCTGCCCCTTCTGTCCATCTGTTTGTAGTAATATTTTCTACACCTTTTGCTATGTATAATCCATTTTCCTTAAGAGCCACTGATATAAAATATTGATGAAACACATTAAGGGGCAGATTTATGAAATTATCAGCTACCAAAATAATTTCTTGAGGTCTAAGGGGCAGATTTATTAAGGGTCGAATTTTGAAGTTAAAAAACTTTGAAATTTGAACACTGAATTTTTTTGTGTTTTTTCGATCAACAATTTTCTTGAAAAGTATGTATTGTCTCAGCTTTCAAATATTAAATAACATTTACAATTTCTTTCTACCCAACGCTTAATGTCTCATGATAAAGTATAGAAATAATAGTATACTGTTGTGTCTAATAGATCTATTGTGTCTAACAGTATACCGTAATTGGGATGCCATTTATTTGTATTACTCTGAGATGAACACAGCTCTCAATATGATCACAGCAGAATGAGAGAGGAAGAAGCAGAGATACATCATTTGAAGATTATGAACCAGAGAGTTATGTAACTACAATTTTCAGGTGCTGTTGAGCAAATTATTGAGTCCCGCTGTTAAAAACAACTCAACTAAAACAGTGAAAAATCATGTGAGCAACAATACAAGTCACTTATATGCTGGAAAAGATGGATGAGTACAAAAGAATGATGGTTACCAATTATTCCTAGTCCTTTATTGTTAACACAATGCACCTTAGGTGAACTAGTTTGTTTTGTTTAATTTACGATAGTAATGATCTAGACATGCCTTCATCTGATACAATAACGTTTATTATTTGTAGAAAAATGGCTTTTCTTTTTTGGCATAGAAAGACTACAGCTGAGATACAAATAGCTAGAGCGAGAGAATATCCTATGAGCTGCAATGAAAAAAAAGTAAATTATCTTAGTAGGCTAGTGCACATGTGAGTGTATTTAATTCAAAGTCAGAGAATGCATAAAACAATACACATGATAAACTGGCAGTCAGGTTCCAATGAAACATAACATTTACATAAGCATTAAAATTCAAAATAGATTGTTTTATTTACAAGTTTAAATGTGACTAGCAGTCAGATGCTTTCTATATTACCCTTTTATGCAGTGTATTAAAATACACAAGTTTAGAGTAGCAGATATGTTATTGTAGTGATTCAGTATAATTGCTAAAAACCTGGAATATAATACATTAGTTACTGGTAGAGCAGGACAGAAATACAAGAATTAAAACGTAGGTGCTTAATAGCAACTAAGTGAAGGTGCCCGCAGCAACTAATCAGCAAGAGGTTATGACCAGTCTACTACTTCCCAGCTACTCAGGCACACTCTCCTCCAGCACAAGGAGTTCTCCACAGGGCCTCACACCCTCCTCAAGCACAAAGAGGTCTCCAGGGGGCACTGAAGTGTAATCCCAAGCATGGAATGGAGGACCCACCCTGCTCTCCTCCACTCACTCCAGGGACCCATTTATCTTTCATCAACACAACCTTCAACAAAAGATGTCTTCATAATCCCCTTCAAAAGGGAAACCTTTCAATATGCTACACAGATTTTTAGATCAAGCATAAAATGCCACGACAAAAATAAAACACTGACTGGAAAAAGATGTAAATAAAACTGTTACAATACCTGATGGACTAGTGGTGTGGCAGGAGCATCTGCCTTTCTGCTTGCGAGGATGCCTGCAGGACCTAGGTGCATGTGTCCAGCATGCCTGGACAGCACAATGACGTTGTGCAGCATGACATCATTGTGTGTGGCATAAAAGTGGCTACAAACTGGTTATCATCACTGAGTCTGACACTTGTTTCCTGTCCTACCTTGTTTCCTGTCCTTTACTACGATTTTGGATTCTAATTTGGTATTGTTCTGCCCTTATGGTATTGACCCTAGCCTAATATCAGACTACGCACTGCTTGAACCTCGTTCATCTGTTTTATGCTCTGATTCCCTTGCCAAGCCAGAATCTGAGCCTTGGTTTTCTCGCTATAAGACCTGGCGGCATCCAAGTAGTGGATGGATCCTCCTGTAGTGAAAAGAGACTGCTGGTGGCAGAAGTGTGAGCCTGGACTGATATCTTAGCCCTTATTCTGAATTTTGGGAGACCATGCAGACAGAAACACTGTCCTTTGCAATGGAAATATGTCTTTAATATTCTGCTACATTTCTCATAATGAATCTACTGTTAACAGACAAGTCAAAAATAACAGTGGTATTACACTCCAAACAGACTATACAAATTGTGCCCCAATGCCTCTAAACTCTGTTGATTGAACTTTAGGGAGCTGTGAATGGAACACAAATGAATCTATGCTATCTGCTCTCTGTCTTGATCTGTATAGCAGGATCCATGGGACAGTGTCACGAATGACACCCTAAATCCAGAACCCAAGATAAGCTCCCTGGTCTCGGCTCTTACTTCTGCCTATAACCACCGCCTTTCACCTTGGGAGGAGCCCTCGGCTAATTGGATGCCACCAGGTCTTAATTGAGAGAGGAGCAAAGCAATAGGTTCTGGATGAGCAAAGGGGCAAAATCATCTCACCAAGGATGCTGGCATGACAGGCAAGGGTCAGGATTGGAGAGAGTCAGAATAATCAAGCAGGCAGGCAAGGGTAAGGATTGGAGATATCAGAGTAGTCAGGCAAAGCAAGGGTCAATATACAGTAGATCAGGCAGGAATCACAAACATTAAACACCCAGGAGCTTTCTAATAGAACCTAACAACGGACAACTTGCTGTAGACTGAATTCCCATTACATACTATTTGAATTGCATGGGATGTCATCATGCCGGCGCAGAAACCTGGAAGTGCGCCGGAGCGCTCGCCATAGGGAAACTGGCACTGGAAGGCGGCAGATGCATGCTTTGAGTGTCCTTGCTGGAGGCATAGTGGGTGCTCCCGCATGCTAAGGGGTAAGCCACTAGACCACCAGGGAGACTGTTCGTCACAGACAGCATTAAAGATCATACTTTTTTCATGAGCAGGAATGCCCTGCTGGGGCTTTTATTGGTGCCCTTTTGGGTCCCTGGAACTTTCTGCTGCCAACCAGTAGAGAGAACATGAAGATAACGGAGTGTGATCCAAAACACAGTACAATAGGTT
Source organism: Xenopus borealis (assembly GCA_024363595.1). NCBI lineage: Eukaryota > Metazoa > Chordata > Amphibia > Anura > Pipidae > Xenopus > Xenopus borealis. The sequence continues at coordinate 36,454,474 of CM044438.1, forward strand.
GCAGGGCTGACATCACTAAGCAGTCTACCAGGGTACCTAACACTCTCCTTAGGAATAGATCTTTATATATATATATATATA
>CM044438.1:36458974-36472999 GCA_024363595.1 Xenopus borealis
AAATATGCTAAATGACAACTTTTTATCCCAGCTCGTTCAAGAACCTACTAGGAATAACTTCTCTTTTGTGTGGGTGAGCATTTGGGGAATAGTGATCATAACATGGTCTCCTTTGAGATTTTGTTGCAGAGGCAACTCTATAAGGGAGTAACTAAGACATTGAATTTCAGGCGTGCAAACTTTGACAGTATACGGGCATCTCTGCAACATATGCTTTTCACAGGGTTAAACACTGAATAAAAATGGTAAGTCTTTAAAATGCTGCTTAATAAATATACATGTCAAGATAGTCCGCTTGTAAACAAAGAACGTTGTTGCAAAACAAAACCTTTTTGGTTCAATAGGAGTGTTAGTGTTGAGGTGGGTAAGAAAAGACGTGCTTTTAGGGCTTTCAAGTTAGCTGGGACAGCCGAATCATTTATAAGGTGTAAGGAGGCCAATAAATCATGCAAAAAATCAATCAGGCAAGCTAAAATTGATATGAAAAAGGATATAGCAGTAAGCAGTAAAAAGAATCCAAAATATTTTTTTAAATATATTAATAGTAGAAAAATGAAACAGGAAGGGGTAGGACCTTTATTATCAGAGGGGGGTCAGTTGGTTGATGAGAACAAGCAAAAAGCTCAGATTCTGAATGAATACTTTTCATCAGTATACACAAATGAGGAACCAGCTAATGAAGGTTTCCTTGTTAATAGCCCCAATTCTAATACATCCAATGATGTATGGTTCACACATGAGGAAATTCAAAAGAGACTAGAAAATGTTAAGATAAACAAAGGTCCAGGCCCAGATGGGATTCACCCCAGGGTACTTAATGAACTTAGCTCTGTGTTTGCCAAACCTCTATACTTAATTTTTCAGGATTCATTGAGGTCTGGCATGGTGCCGAGAGACTGGCGAATTGCTAATGTGGTGCCGCTATTCAAAAAGGGATCCCATTCTCAGCCTCAAAACTATAGGCCAGTTAGTCTGACGTCGGTGGTAGGAAAGCTTTTTGAAGGATTAATAAAGGATAAGAAACTGGACTTCATAGCAAATAACAATACTATGAGTTTGTGCCAGCATGGTTTTATGCGTAATAGATCTTGCCAGACTAACTTAATTTCTTTTTATGAGAAGGTAAGCAGGGACCTCGATTCTGGGATGGCAGTGGATGTGATTTACTTAGACTTTGCTAAAGCATTCGATACAGTGCCACACAGAAGGTTACTGGTTAAATTAAGGAATGTTGACCTGGAACATAGTATTTGCACCTGTATAGAGAACTGGCTAAAAGATAGACTACAAAGAGTGGTGGTAAATGGAACATTTTCTAATTGGACCAGTGTTGTTAGTGGGGTACCGCAGGGCTCTATACTGGGTCCCTTGCTTTTTAACTTGTTTATTAATGACCTGGATGTGGGCATTGAAAGTACAGTTTCTATTTTTGCAGATTATACTAAATTGTGCAGAACTATAGGTTCCATGCAGGATGCTGCCACTTTGCAGAGTGATTTGTCTAAGTTGGGAAATTGGTCAGCAATCTGGAAAATGAGGTTCAATGTTGATAAATGCAAGGTTATTCACTTTGGCAAAAATAATATAAATGCAAGTTATACACTAAATGGCAGTGTGTTGGGAATTTCCTTAAGTGAAAAGGATCTTGGGGTTTTTATAGATAACAAGATATCTAATTCTGGGCAGTGTCATTCTGTAGCTACTAAAGCAAATAAAGTTCTGTCTTGCATAAAAAAGGGCATAAACTCAAGGGATGAAAACATAATTATACCTCTTTATAGATCCTCAGTAAGGCCTCATCTGGAGTATGCAGTGCAGTTTTGGACTCCAGTCCTTAGGAGGGATGTAAATGAGCTGGAGAGAGTGCAGAGACGTGCAACTAAACTGGTTAGAGGGATGGAAGTCTTAAATTATGAGGGGAGACTGTCCAGGTTGGGGTTGTTTTCTCTGGAAAAAAGGCGCTTGCGAGGGGACATGATTACACTTTACAAATATATTCGAGGACATTATAGACAAATATCAGGGGACCTTTTTACCCATAAAGAGGATCACCGCACCAGAGGCCACCCCTTCAGACTAGAAGAAAAGGACTTTCATTTGAAGCAGCGTAGGTGGTTCTTCACAGTCAGGACGGTGAGGTTGTGGAATGCACTGCTGGGTGATGTTGTGATGGCTCATTCTTTTGATTCTTTTAAGAGGGGTATGGATGATTTTTTGGACGGACATAACATCAAAGGCTATTTTGATACTAAACTCTACAGTTAGTATAGCTATGGGCATATGTGGTTTGTGTTTGAAAGAGTGGAGATGTGTGTGTGTATGTATGCTGGGTTTTTAATTTGGAGGGGTTGAACTTGATGGACTCTGTCTTTTTTCAACCCAATTTAACTATGTAACTATGTCATCAAAAAAAAAAACGAGTTGCGCACTGAAAATGACGCAACGCATGTCAGAAATGACGTCAAAGACGTGCCGCGACTCGTTTCGTGAATTTTTCGCCAATTCACAAATTTTGCTGGAAATTCGGGAATTTTTCGGCAAAGCGAAACGTGATAGATTCGCCCATCACTACTAGAGGCATGTCGAACAATATTAAGTGGGTTATTTATTAAAGTCCAATTTCTGGTCGGCCTTATAAAAGGGAAACACATTTTTGTGATTTTTTTTTTACATCCTTAATGGTGTTAAAAGTATTAATAAAAAGGTACTCCAACTACGATCTGCTGAGTTCATATAGAAGTCAAAGGCAGATGTCCTGTTGACATTTTAGATATCCTGATCTGTACCTCTTCTCTCAATTTCTTCCTACTTTCTTCACTTCCTTTCTCACCTCTCTATTTATACTCCTACGCACTCTATCACTTTTATTACTCAAAATCAAAATTCTTAAAAGTGTCTATTTAGGAAACTTGAAATTTTAAAATGTAAGAAAAAAACAAAAAAAATGCTGTCAAATCTTATTGTACCCTTGATTTTCAATTAACGTGCCAAATTTCAAAATTATCTTGAAAACTGGAATAGAAATATAACTGGGAAATGTAAAATATAACTCCCATCAAAATATACCCAAACTTGCTAGCTTAGATGCCAGATTTTGTTTTAGATTTTGCACTTTGTGTTCTGAAAAATGAAATTCAAACTTGTAATTTTTGCTGCAAAAAACAAATTTGTATTTTGATAATTCTGACCCTATGTCACCAAACAAGACTACAAAAGACTTTGCTAGACATCTCAAATGATTATGAAATAAGATGTTGAAAAGGTGAGGTTGCTCTTTGTTGGCCCCTTATCATGGCATTCCTATGGGTTTCGGTCATGTACTAAAATAGTCATGGTAACCTCTGCATATTCTTGTTCTTATAAAAGAGGCTATAATTATATGGGAAAACTCTGATGATTTTTAGGAGTATAAGTATATGAAGAGGGCAAAAGAGAAAAACATTGCCTCTTTAACGGCACAGTACAACATATAAAAACATGCATATTTATACAGTAATGTCATGGAATGATTTTATGAGAGTGTGTAGCTGAGTGTAAAATTGGCATAAAACAGGTGTTAGCTTGAAAAACAATGATGTAGAAATCAGCTGTGAGTATGGCCATTTTATACACAGCATTTGTTAGCACTTATTATTATAGAAATAAGAAGGTAATGGAAGGTTTAGAGAGGTGTATAATTGTGGTTGTTTTACTTGTTGTAATGTATTGTTTCTGTGTTTATGATGTATGATTCTAATCCATGTATAAAAAAAACTATAAACACCCAATATATTTTGGACCAACCATAATACCATATTTTAGGAGTAAACTGTTTTACACCCAATTATAAATATATTTCGAAATGTATTGTTCTGTCATGTTTTCAAGTGTACAAGATGAACATAGCTATGCAGTACTTCCAAACTATTTTGCTTATAAAATTCATAAAATAATGTTTTTAATTAGAAATCTGGCAGCTTTGTTGCACAGTATTAAATTGCCATTAGCTCAATCCATTCTCCATTCAAGCAGTTTGCAAAACCAAAATAATATAATTATCATAAACAGAGATATATGCTGCTCAAGCTATATATTACTCATAATAAAGTTACATTAATATATGATGCATATTTCATTATAATATTTAAAATTTTAGTTAAATTATTTTACCTAATGATGAATAGCTGAACATTCAGTAACACAATATTGATGGTAAACTAAAGGTTGGAGTTAGAGGAAATTTCTTGCATAGGGAGTCCCCCCAGCACTCAAGATGGATGAACATATTACAATTGCCAGTGTTCACTTTGACACTTGCTTTATATTAGCTCCCCTGTATTCGTACCTGACAAAATTGCCTAATTTATCTTAAATCCAAAAAATAAAATAAAAGTCCATGTGCTGAAGAGAGAAGTATCTGCATATTTACAAATTTATTCAAGCTTTTAGTTGTCTTTTAAGGCCACATATTCTTATTAACAAATGTTAATACATACCTAAGTACATTAGAATGTATTTTATTTAAAAATAAAGTTTTGTGTATGTATTTTATTCTGTTGCTATTAAGTTATTTGATCTCTGCTTAACTATACACACGTGCTTCTACTTTGTGGTCTTATTTCCCCTTAGATTACTTCATTTCTGACAACTTAAAAAAGGATTAACTGAATATAATTGTTGCATAATGAGGCTGCATTAAGTTGTCATGCACCACAATCCAATTTCTAGAGCTCTATATTTTAGACATAAAGAAACCCTGATATAGTATAGCCTCTGGTTATTGTTCTGAAATGGGTGTACAGTGATTTTCAAAATGTGTAGGTGCAGTATCTGGGGGAAGTTGAGCTTGTGCAAGGTATAGTCCCAGTAAATAGCTCTTCATTACTGAGACCGTTGTGTTCTGCAATAACCAGACAGCTTAGTGTACATGCCTTTTTCCAGAACAGAAAGGGTCAAACTTATGCCCTACTACTCTCACCTGCTACAGTATATGCCATGCTATTTGCTGGCCACACCACTGAATGTGCTAGTTACATATCTTGCACAGTTTGAATAAAAATTGTGCATTCAATGCAATTGCTGGCAATTTATAAGCCTTTTCTATTTTTGGCTTTTTAGCTTAAATATGACAACATTGCCTTCAATAAGGAGGATGGAAGGAATCTAGACTGTGATGGTATGAAATGTGATCTTTATAGACTTTTTTTTTTTTTAAAGCATTTGACAAAATACTACACAAAAGTTTGCTGGTTAAAGGAAAGAATATGGTAAATTGAACATTTTCTAACTGACCAGTGTTTTTAGTGGAGAATCGTAAAAGTCTGTTCTTGACCCTTTGCTTTTTAAGTTGTTTATTAATGACCTTGAGGTTGTCATAGTAAGTATTGTCTCTGTTATTACTAGTGATGCTAATTGTTCACTTCCACATTGCAGAGTGATTTGACACTGGAAAACTTGAGGTTCAATAATTGTAAGTGTAAGATTGTTCACTTTGGTAGAAATAGAGATTTATACACTGATTGATTGTGTCCTGGTGATATCCTTTGTTGAAAATGTTCTTTTCCAAAATAACAAGCTCAATAGGTCCCTGGTAAGGCCTGGCCTTGAGTGTGCATTCCTTTTTTGGGTTCCAGCCCTTAAGAGACAAATATGCACTCACAGGTGTTAATTCTAAAGAAGTTTGCATCATGAATCTGGCTGAGCTTTGAACCTTAGTATGTAACAGTTTTTTTAAAGTGAAAGCCAAGTGAGAAATGCAAAAAAAAAACATGGTGCACCTGTTTTTGCACTTTGCACCCTGGCCTGCACATTATATTTGACCTCTCTATTCTCTCTTTTTGGATAACAGATCATAAAAAAATAAAAAAAGTGGTGAGAAACTTCCAACTTCTACTTTTATGAAGGGTTATTCTTGCACACTCCTGTGTGTAAAAAGACATTATAATAAAACATGTACCTAAGAAACCATTGATTCACTTTCTAGTTCTCATGGGGGAGGGCAAAATAGTTTGAAGAATCAAAGAGGAATTTATGGAGGTGCTTATAACATATCCACATGTATAATTGTAATGCTGATGTTTGTCTTATTATAGACATAATATGTATCTTCAAAGGCATGGCTAGAGAGAGAGAGAAAGAGACAGCAAGTGAATTTCTGTGTTTGAATTGTAAAAAATAGTCTGCTTTATTCTTTAAAAAAGTTTTTCTGGTTACTGGAGAGTTTATGGGCGAACTTGCTTGGGGCAAGTTTATAATCTAACATACCGTATCAAAGGAGAAAGTTATGTAGTTCTGTCTCTGCTTTTCATTTCATGGTCTACCAAATCTGCAGAGCTTTTATTTTCTTTCTTAAGTGATCAAATAGAAGAACCTAAAGTCAAAATAAATAAATAAATACACATTCCCAGTATATGTTCATGGCCATCTGAAGATTCAACAGCTCTACATCATATTTGAAAGGACCTCCATGACTTCAGCTCCTTATAATAAAGAATAGACTTTTACACACAAAACACGGGACGCTCAGATTGGTTTCTATAGCTATTCTATTATTTCTTTTGCTTCACACAGAGTTTTAATTGACATCCTTCTGGGCTACTTTCTAATTAATTTTTCTTCTATTCCTCTTTTTCCAAGTAAATAAATAGCATTCTGTATTTACAGATGAAGCCACTTTGGATTGTGCGTTTGACACAGAATAACTTAACTCATCTATCCCATTTAACTCACGTGACACAGAATATTGTGTCACAGCCTCCCATCCAATTAAAGAGTTCACCATTGAAATCAATGGTGTTTTGGTATGCTAATGAAAAGGTTAAATGCAATAAATGAGTTAAGATGATTTTAGATAACACAGTTTTTTCAATTAACCCTGAGTCACGACACATTTAACACACAAATCCAAGTGGCTGCATCTGTATACACATTTTTATACACTGTAAGTATGAGAACTTGTTAAAAAGAAGTACAGTATATAATGTATTAAAGCTCATACATAATGTTTTTTTTTTATTTGTTAGATATTTTAAATATAAAGAAGTAACAGTATTCCTCTGACCAGGAATTGTTTAAAACAAAATCTGTGAATTCCAAATAAAAATATTTTTCTTTATAGGCATTTGCAACAGATGGCTACTGACTCACTAGAATGCTTGAGTAGCTCCATTTAGCTTCTAGGTTTATATATATAATCTCTGTCTAATTTTAGACAGCTGTTATCGCCCCCCTATCTATATGCAAAAACTCTTTGTCATGTTGTTTTCATAATAGCAGCTATGGACCAGTTTATTAAGCAATACATTATTTAGCAAACAAGCAGATGACTTAATTAATAACTTTCTATGGAGGGAACATTGCAAACCAGATTTAGATTTGCTAAAAAATGTAGCTGTCTGAATTAGAGGGAAGATCTTCTAAAGGAAAATAAGGAAAGGGAAATTATAATAAATTATAAAGTTCATAACTCGTCCATATAACAAAATGAAAAGTTATTTGGAATATTGTTCACAGAGAAACCTCTATTTTCGTTTAGAAAAGGTAAGAGCATAAGTGAAAAGTGAGACATAATGGTGGAGAGACACTAAAAAAGTTGTATCCTCTTTCCATGTTATTAAAGGTGTACACTAAAACCAGAATCTGAAAGTCTTTTAAAGGAATGGCAACATTATATACTGTTGTCCTACAATTGTAAAAGGGGTGTTTCTGGAAACAATACTATAGTTTATATAAACAAGCTGCTGTGTAGACATGGGGGCAGCCATTCAAACACAGGATACAAAATAGATAACAGATAAGTTCTGAAGAATCCCATTGTATATTAAAGAGCTTATATGTTACAGCTGTGCTCATAAGTTTACATATCCTGGCAGAATTTATGATTTATTTACGATTTCGGCAAAGCGAAATGCCGCTGATTCGCCCATCACTAGTTAGGAACCCTTTGTAGTAAATACAATTCCTAAAGTAGGACCCTGGGCCAGTGCTCCTCTTTAAATAAAACCACATTGGCCAGGGGTATATGCCTAAGAGTGCCCTGCACTGTAAAATACAGCTTAAAGGACCAGTAACATAATTTTGTTAAAGTTAAAGTTGTTTGTGTCTAATGAAAAAAAAAGCACCAAGACACATTTTAGTTTAAATTTGCAAAGTCTTTATTAAGAAATAACTTACAGATACTCCGCTTCCGCTCCTCTTGGGAAAAGGCAACAGGGCGACAATCCATCATGCGGCACTCAATTTCTCCTCTCTGCCTTCTATAGGAGATAGCCAGGGAGGAGAAATCGAGCACAGCACCATGAATCGCTGCCCTGTCGCCTTTTCTGAAAAGGAGTATTATTAAGTTATTTCTTAATAAAGGCTTTGCAAATTTAAACTTAAATGTGTCCTTGTGTTTTTTTTTTCATTAGGTGCAAACTATTTTTTTTTTTAAATTATGTTACTAGTCCTTTAAATCTTGTCCTTCAAGAAAAATTATAATACTTAAATGAACCAAATTATAATACTTAAATGAACCACTGCTCAGGTTTGCATTTAAGTATTATACTTTTTCTTGAAGGATAATTATAATACTTAAATGCAAACCTGAACAGTGGTTAATTTTTCAAATGAAAAAATGTGAATGTGGCTTAATAAAAACATTTTTTTTTACCTTTTTCTGCTAATATATTGACATGAAAACATACTTTTTTGGCATGTGCTAAAATAAGCTTTTTTATGTTTCTGTAAATTTAGTTACCCGGAGACATAAGGGGACATATAACACTTTTTTTTTTTAGAAAATAACTGTAACACACAGATATGTACAGATGCAATCACTTGGATTTGTAAGTTAAATGCATCGTGACTCAGGGCTAATTGAAGAAACTGTGTTATCCAAAGTTATCTTAACTCATTTAATGCATTTAACCTTTTCATTAGCATACCAAAGCACCATTGTTTTCAATGGTCAACACTTTAATTGGATGGGATGCTGTGACACAATATTCTGTGCTAAGTGGGATAAATGGGATAGATGAGTTAAGTCACCACGCATTTAACACACAAATCCAAGTGACTGCATCTGTATAAATATCATTGACTACATGTTTCAATTAGTCAACAGTAGTTCTACGTGGTGTTGTCCTAAATCTTTTTTAATTGGAACAAATGCTTACAAGTTACAAGACCAAACAAGCTTTATGACAGAGATTTCTTCCATTGAGGTGTGTATGTGGATTATCAGCTTAGTAATATTGTATATTGTGCTATAGGCATTTTTGCTCTCAAAATCTTTTCTAATGGGAAGATAAATAGCCAAAAATCTCAGAATTTCTTGTTAATGGCAAAATGATATCTCTAACAACAATTTAAAATGCCCTCAGTAAACACCCCAGAGACATCAGAAACTACAATCAATGACAGCATAGGGTTAACACTATTTGGCCATACAACTTCAACAGACAACTCAGTTGTCTTAAAGGAATACTGTCATGGGAAAAAATGTTTCTTTCAAAACATGTCAGTTAATTGTGCTGCTCCAGCAAAATTTTGCACTGAAATTCTTTTTTCAAAGAGCAAACTGATTTTTTTTTATATTCAATTCTGAAATCTGACACAGGGTTTGACATTTTGTCAGTTTTCCAGCTGCCCCCAGTCATGTGACTTGTACTCTGATAAACTTTAGTCACTCTTTACTGCTGTACTGCAAGATGGAGAGTGATATCACCCCTTTCCTCCCCCCCCCACCAGCATACTAAAAACAGAAAAGTGGTAAGAGAACTGTATAGCAGCTCCCTGACACATAATTACTGCCTGGTAGATATAGGAAGAGCACTCAATAGTAAAATCCCAGTCCCACTGCAACACATACAGTTACATTGAGTAGGAGACAACAGCCTGCCAGAAAACTGTTCTGAAAGCCCATGACCAGGCAAAATAACCTGAGATGGCTGCCTACACAACAATATTACAACTAAAAAAATACACTTGCTGGTTCAGGAATTACATTTTGTATTGCAGAGTGAATTATTTGCAGTGTAAACAGTGTAATTTAGAAATAAAAATGCATCATACAAGTCATGCAAGAATCCCTTTAACTATGCATGAATCCCCAATTTAAGATACAAAAAAAGTAATTTTCTTCTTTCTATATAAACATTGCCTCAAATGTTATACATTAAACAAAACAATAATATATAAAAACAGTTTAGTGAACAGCATTTATGGTTTTCATAAATAACAGCATATGGCAGAAGATATCCCTATCCATGCATAAAGGTTTTTATAACTAATGAAAACTCAAGAAACTAACTAAGATAATATCAAGGTGGTATTATGTTTCTCCTCATCTATCAAAAGACTGATCAAAATACACCATATGGAATAAAAATTTTGTTGGTGATGCCATCAAGAGAAAACTTTGGTGATGCCCATTTGGTCGGGGCCCAATATCCAAGAATACTGAAAATAAATTGTCTAATATCTATACAATGACTTAGGGCCAGATAGGTTGCCATTGTTAATGCCTAGTTTAAAATATTTCTTCACAAATCGTTATTTAATAACTCTCTTACACTATTCATAATACAGGCAGGTAAATTCATGATTCTAAAAAAAATGGAAATCTGTAGCCCTCCCTACTGTTGGCGAATGGAGCAATTTGATGCAAGACTTGTGGCAACACAAAGCAAATGTGTACTGTAAAACTATAATCAGTCATATTATCTTAACTGATGTACAGGTTTGGTTCTTGTTATTCAGAATGCTTGGGACCTAGGGAACGTTCCGTAATTTAGATCTTCATACTTTAAGTCAACTAGAAAATCTTGTAAACATTAAATAAGATCAATCTGCTGTTTTGCTTACCAAAAGGATGGATTATATCTTAGTTGGGATCAAATAGAAGCTACTGAATTATTATTACAGAGATAAAGGGAAATCATTTATTTAAAACTTCGATTATATGGATAAATGGAGTCTATGGGAGCCAACCTTTCTGTAATTTGAAAGCTTTCTGGATAACAGGTTTCCTGATTATGGATCCCACACCTGTACTGGAAAAATTAGGCGTTATATGTCTTTGCTGATATGCTAAATGTTGTTACCTGTAGCCAGAAATGCTTGCACATACAGTAGGAGTGTTGCACCAACCACATGTTTTGTGTTGAGCAACCAGAACAAAAGCCTGCCTAGTTGCTTTTTACTTGATAAAAAGATTCCTTCCATTGGAGCAACATGCTAATCTCAAAACTAATCCTGACAATATTAGTTACACATCTGAGTTTCCTTTTACTGCAGGAACATAAAGAAAAAGAGAAACTTCAGATCTAATATTACGAGTTTATATTTATTTGCAGTATTAAGCAGACTGTGTCACATCTCAGATTTCTCTGATAGGGATGGCGCGAACTGTTCGCCGGCGAACTGTTCGCGCGAACATCCGCTGTTCGCGCTCGCCAAAAGTTCGCGAACGTCGCGCGACGTTCGCATTTTGGGTTCGCGTCAATTTGGCGCATTTTGTTTGCCGCATTTTTTTTGCCCTCTCACCCCAGACCAGCAGATACATGGCAGCCAATCAGGAAGAGCTCCCTGGACCACCCCCACACACCCCCTGGACCAAAAAAAAAAAAATGTGCATACCTCCCAACTGTCCCTTTTTTGGAGGGACAGTCCCTCTTTTGCGAGCTCAACCCTCTGTCCCTCATTTGTACTGGAAAGACCCTCTTTTTGGAGGACCCTCTTTCACTGGAAAGACCCTCACTGAACAGCCAGAAAAAGAAGCAAAGATTTGAACTTGGCTTTTGGCAGAGAGTCCAGAACAGCTAACAGGTGCAGGTAAGATACTTTGTAACACTTTTGACATAAGAAAATAATGGATTTTTCTTTTCCCTTGATCCCCCTCTGGCATGCCACTGTCCAGGTCGTTGCACCCTTTAAACAACTTTAAAATCATTTTTCTGGCCAGAAATGTCTTTTTTAGCTTTTAAAGTTCGCCTTCCCATTGAAGTCTATGGGGTTCGCGACGTTCGCGAACCGTTCACGCGTTTGTCGCAAGTTCGCGAACGCGTCCGCGAACTTTTTTGCGGCGGTTCGCGCCATCACTATTCTCTGACATACTAAAGCAAAAAACTTCTACTGACTTTGATGCATTATAAAATATATAAAAAAACATGCGTACTTGTAAAAGGATTTGCCATGTCTAAAACATGTAGAGCCTTTTAAAAGAGAATACAAAAAGATACACAGCAGGCATGACAGAGCATGGGATATTATAGTGAGGAAGTTAACAAAGATCTGCAAAACTGAACTGGTTAAATGTACTTTGCTGTATCATTTTCTTGGAAGACGTGTGGATTCCTGCAGCATGGGAAGCCCCCATAGGCTTTTTTTTCTAAGTCTTTTGCCAAATTTCAATCGTACGATCGAACACTTCGAACACTCGATTCGTACGATTTTGGCGAATATTCAAATGTTTTTTCTGTGACTTTTCGTAGAATCGTTCCATCGTACGATTCTGGAAAATAGTAAAAAATGCGCTCAAAACCGGCGAATATTTTGTTCGATTTTGGTGAATATTTATTTGCCAAATATTCGCCAGTCGGATTCGAGGGCTAAAAACCCTTGAAAATTCAACTCTTAGCAAATCTGCCCCTACTACTCTAGGTAGTATTCTACATGTAAGACAGTACAGATGTGAACATTCTAGATCTTGATTCTATTATTATAGATATATTGTACTAACCATCTGTTTCTAGACTACCAGATGTGATAGCTTAAAAAAATAATGACAGCAGCAGATGAAAAACTAGAAGACTGCATCTTGAATGCATATTGGCTGATTGTGTTTTCTTGCAATACAACCTTCAGTATAATGTGTAGGAGATAAATGAGTTCTATTAATAGCTTTCACCTTATGACTATTTGGGGTATATGCTAATTAAACTTTTACAGCCACATTGTTAGGACTAGTGTAAAAGAACTATTGCAATATCAAGAACAATACATTTTTTTCTCTTCATTTTGAATTTGACTGTATCCATAAAACATCCTAAAGGAAATACACACATATAATAGGCTTTGTGTTAGAAATACATTCTACTTATTGTTTTATTTAATAAAACATTTCTACAGTTATTAGGGTTACAAATAGAGGTTTATAACACAGCACTAAATTATTCACCTGGATCCTCTTTTTTTCAGTTCGACACAGAGTCTGCAGGAGCATGGCCAAGTGAAGCTTCTGCAGACTCCAAGTAAGCAGAATGAGCAAAGAGGATCTGAACAGGCAGGAGATGTGTATGTGAACTAGGCTGTACACCTCTGCATGTGTATGTCGAAACATTTTTAAAAGGAATTAACTAGACAGAGTGATAAAAAGGAGGAAGGTCATTTGAGAAGGGCTGGGTTTAAATATGGGTTTATTTGCCACTTAGAGCTTTTTAATACAGCATAATTGAAAATATTAATGCAAACTAAGGGGCAGAATTACTAATGTTCATATGTCAAAGTGAAAAAACTTTGAAATTCGACCATAGAATATTTTTTTGGGGGGGGTCATTTTCAATTTAATATGGCCAATCGAAATAAAAATCATTTGAATTGTTCAATCGCATCATTCGAATTGAACGATTTGAACGATTTTGCACAAAATCCTTAGAATTCCTAGGACAGGTTTTAGGCTAAAATGGTACAGTAATTCGCCAGCTTTAAGGTAGTAGAATTTGAAGGATTTGTAAAGGGTCAGCACTTTCAAAATTCTAATTTTTTCTATTCAAATCAATTTTGGGCTATTCGAATGAAGCCCAAAATTACTTAAAAATTCGATTTTTTTAAATTCGAATTTTATTTGAATATTCACTTCAACCCTGAGTAAATGTACCCCTTAGAGTGTACAAAATTACTGTTAGTGCTATATTCAGTGGAAAAGCGGACACGCTCGTTCAAACATCCATCTCATCTTTGAGTAATTTTCAAATAGTTGAGCACCATGACCACCTTTCACCTTCCGAAAAGAAAGGGTTTTGAATCGGATCCCAAAATCCTATAGGGAATTGCTCCTTCAACGGG